>JAJOZX010005312.1:0-172500 GCA_023014485.1 Bathynomus jamesi
CGATCAATTCCAATTTCTATACAATTTGAATGCCACAGAAATGAGTGACAACGAGCTGCGTATGGATTTAGAAATTCTGCTTACAGATGGTGATCAGAAAGACATCTTCGGCATAGATTTATACGAAGAATTAAAATATTTGCGAAACCATTTTGAAGACAGTTATTCTCCAACGAAAATCTTGCAATTCATTTGCTCAAAAAATTTGTCGGCATCATTGCCAAATCTTTTTGTGGCGCTGAGAATTCTTGTAATATTGCCAGTATCACTGGCCAGCGCAGAACGGAGCTTTTCACAGATGAAATTAATCAAAACTTATCTCCGTTCCACGATGAAACAAGATCGGTTGGATGGGTTGGCAACCTTATCAATTGAACATGCCATCGCCAAGGATTTAGATCTGGATGAAATAATCCAAAGATTTGAAGCGGCTGAGGCCCGAAAAGTTAATCTTTGAAGCCGAAATTTTAACGAGTATGTATGTTAATGCTACTTGGTTAATGGTTATTGAATTCAAATTAATAAAATATATTTTTATTTTAAGATTTTAATAAAATGTACTGAATTAAATAAACAATAAAATTATATAAAAAAATTTGTTATTTTTTAACTAAATAACCTTTATATAAAAAATGGGATGGGGGCGGGCGCCAAAGCAAAATTGGCTCAGGGCGCCACAACCCTTTGAGCCGGCTCTGCCTAACCCTAACCTAATCAAGCCTAAAGTAGCAAACTTGCCTAATTAGGTCTACAACCTAGGACCTAACTAGGAAACATTTACATTTAAGGAGTCCCATTCTTTCACAAGCTTAGAACTAAGTGCAACATACAAATTAACCACAATCAAACTTTTTCTTTCAAGGTTTCTGGTACTTATTGAACTAAATCTTGACATTAATTAAATACTCGGGGGGTTTAACTAAATTTAAAACTTGACTGTTTGTCTGATTACTCAATTTATTTGATCTCTTATCTCTGACAATTTCTTCTCACCTTATTATTTCATTAAAATCTTTAAGTAAACTATTTTGACTTAAACATGGACAATGATGAATTGCAACAATTAAAAAAAAGAAGAAGCGTGGGAAGTTGGGTGCTGTTACTAAGTTCATCAACATTTTTAAGTTTTAACAATATTACACAACCAGAACCTGAAATGGTTGATGAACAACTTACAGACCTTTACTCTGATAATGAGCACCAGGTAATCTCAATTGAACAGCGCATAAAGAAACTACAGTCTCGTTTGAATGACTTAACACCAAAGAAACCTATTTCTTATTTTAATCAAAGTAGAGCTAACCTTCAACAAAATTTATGTCACATGCCAAATCCCGAGTCACAAGAATTTAGGGCTAAGTTATCCATTTTGCTAGTACCAACATTTGATAGGGACAGGGCACAATTCCCATCTTTCATTGAAAAATTTGAGAGTTCAATGGGTAGTAAACCTTATATTCCTCCTGTTGATAAGTTTATCTACTTAATTAGTTTCCTTAAAGGTCCAGTCTATAACATGATAGCCTATTTACAAGCTGTGGGTGATTCATATGAAGTAGCTATTGATCTCTTGAAACGTAATTACATTAATAAAAATGAGATTATACTTGAATTATCTCAACAAATTATTAATTTTGTGATATGGAAAATTTTTATTCAAAATAAGAAGCTATTATGAGACAACTGGTTAGCAATGAGATAGATGTTAAAGCTTCATCTTGGCTCATACAAGGCGCAGTTCTTGGTTGCCTCCCTTTGAGGATTAAAAATCTTTTAGTTCAAAACACAGGAGAAAATTATCCTAAGCTTGAAAACATCAGAAAACACTTTCCAAACAATACTCATCAAATTACATAAGAAAAACATGTTTACAATTCATTAGCGAGATGCGTGTTAAAACGAATAATTACCCAACTAGCTACAGTCAGACAAAACTTGATACTGTAGTCTGTAGACTCAAATATGACCAACTATACCACATTAACACAAGGACATCTACATTACAGAACTTTAATGTAACTGCAACCTCAACTTAAACACCACATTGTAAATTTTGTGCAAATAATGAACACAGTAGTATCGGGTGTGGCAAATATTCAGACTTTAACTCAAGATCTAAAAGATGTGAACAGTTGAACCTATGTAAAGAGTGTACCGGCCAGGGACATTATAAGAAAGACTGTAAATCTAGATTAAAATTCAATTGTAAGTTTTGTAAAAGTCTAAGACATGTCACATCAATGTGTGATTCACTAGTGTCCAAACAACAATATTCAAACTCAAAAGATACCTCCTCCAAACAAAAATAATCAAGATAATGCCACTTTCATGGGGCATTCTGTTTGTTTAAACAACGTAGCAAAAAACATTAAGGTTCTTTTACCAGCTATTATTTTGGACTTAGTAAATGGTGAAGGTAGCACCACTCCAGTGAGATGTCTTATAGACTCTTGTTCTCAACAAACATTTGTCTCACAAAATTTAGTCAATAAATTGGGTTTGACACCAAACCCAAATGAACAAGTACTCTGTGATAGAGTGGGCAGACACCCCAGTTAGGTTACTTAGGTTCTAGCAAACACTCAAAGGCACTTACCGGTGTGTTGAATTAGATATTCCTTTGGGAGCCTACCATTTGATTCTTGTGTCCCACAAACAGCCTACCTAACTCTCTCTTACATTACCAATTTAGAAGCTATAGACATTACCCCTAACTATACTTAAGGACGGACAACGTCCTACCCCATTTGTCACCTCAGAAACACCACCTAATTTCACTCAGCACCAACGATTAGGTCAGATAGGAAAAAACATCTCTAGGCTAGCCCAAAACAATACGAACAGCCGCGTTGGTTCGTTTATGCCTTGCTGTTGCCATTCAGCTTAGCTTTAGTGATATTTCCCCTTTAGTGACTTTTAGACTATATACATATATATATACACACGTACCTCATACTCAATATCACATCCTTTGTTAAGGGTGACTCAAACAAAAATAGCTATAAGACAATTGACCTGGAATTACATTTAGGAAATGAACTAGAAAAATTAAAACGGTTACTGTTCCAAAAGTAGGACAAAACAAAATGGTTGTACCCAAACCTGAACAAACTATTAATCATTTGAGGAAACAGTACAATATAGCTGATAGACATATCACAAACAACACAGTAGCTAACATTGAAATGTTAATGGGGGCAGATTATATTCATCTTATTCATAGGGGCATAGTGAAAATAGGTAATTGTATACTGTATAGCTTATCAGACACCATCAGGGATAGCCCCCTTGGGTGACCTATCCAGATACATCCTAAACCTAAACCAGAATAGTTCTTGACTAGCAAATACTATGTGCCTCAACTCAGTCCTACATAACACCTGTAAGAATAACATTTTGAATAATATTATAACAACTGAGAACATTAATTCATCACTATCAAATGAAACTCTAGATGAGGCAATTCAAACTTTAGGGCTGCTACAATCTGTGGGTATACATGAAATAAATCAAACTTCAGAAGACCAATTAATGGTAGAAAGATTTGAAGACACCATTCAGTGCAAAGACAATAGTTATTTGTTGAGTTACCTGGGAAAATACAGTAAATTGTCCAACTTTAAGAAACAATCTCAAAGTAGCTAAAGGACATTCATATAAAGTAATGAAAAAGCTGAAACAGGATAATAGAATTCACAGGAATGTCTTCAAAGAACAGTTACAGAAAGGTTTCATTGAAGAAGTAACAACTAACCCTTTAAACAAAGATGGTTGTTATTATTTAACCCACAGGGGTAGTTTATCGACAAGATGCCCCCCCAACAACACAACTAGAGTAGTTTATAACTGTAGCCTCAAAGACAGTGATAAACACAGTTTGAACGATTGCCTGATGGAGGGTCCTAATCTCATTTCTGACCTTGTGAAGATCTTACTCAGGTTCAGATTAGATACATAAATTACATATGCCTTATAAAGTGACATTTCAAAGGCATTTTTGAGAATAAATCTTAAAAATGAATATGGCAAGGATTAACTTAGTTCTTATGGTTCAGGGATCCATTTGATTTGAATAAAGGATTCATAACCTATAGACTCAATGTTGTGTTGTTTGGAGCCAATTGCTCACCTAGCCTATTAACATTGATAATTAGACATCATTTGAACCACTAGACAGCCTAAAAGAACATTTTTACGTAGACAATCTAATACGCTCAACATCAACAAAATCTGAATTATCTGAGGTCTATGAAAGCTCTCAAAACATTATGAACAAGGCAGGGGCGTCGACTGTTCTAAAATAGTCAGGGGGACACTTCGCCTTCAAACAGCGAATCAAACTCTGAGTAGCTGTTGCGTGTAATATATCAATGTCGTAATTTGCCATTTACCCGTTTTTTGTATTTTTCTCATCATGTTGAAAAAAAACAATTGTATTTAATCATTTTATGTCTTTCTTTATTTAAACATTTCTTTTGCAGAAATAAGAAACGCAATACAAACTATGGACCTTTTCCAGTTTGTGTACCGTTTTTCATATAATTTATTTTTGCTGCTTTTCAGATAAACAACCAATTTGAACAACCAATTTGGAACACAAACACAAAGTTCATCTGAAATAAAAAGGGGGTACTTGTAGGTTCTTCTCCCCCCTCAACCAATTTTGACAGAATACTTTCTAAAACTAACGAAAATATCACGACTTAACCTAACCAATTACAAACATTACAAACATTTTTGTTTCTTGAAAACTATTTGGTGTTTCTTATAGAACCTTTGATGCTGATTCCAAATATGGTTTCAGAATTTTTCTATCACTCATAGTTTTCGAGAAAATAATATTTCCATTTACTCAGAGTTTTCCCAAAATATTAGTTAAAATTAAGTGTACTAATTTAATTTTACTTTCTTTTTTTTCCAGGTTAACTATATTTAATAGTATTTTTTGCATTAAAAAAATATAGCTATTTAAACAAACAGATTTTTAATAAAAAGAAAAAAAATTTCAAGTTTTGCTCAAATTTTAAAATTTTTCATAATAGAAAAAAATTGGTTTTTCATTCCAAAAAGTTTTCCGTGATTTCAATAATTTTCCGCCAGCATGAATCGAAACTGTATTAATCCCAGAGATACATTTTGCTACGTATGTGGAGAACTGACCATAATGGCACAGAGGAAGACGATGACCCCACTCGTGAAGAAGGCTTACGAACTTTATTTTGGATGTAAGGTAGGCGACCAAGACAAATCCTGGGCACCTCATATCTCATGCATTTCCTGTGCCGTCACTCTTAGGGGTTGGATTAAAGGTACCCGCAAATCTATGCCATTTGCCATACCAATGATTTGGAGAGAGCCCAAGGATCACCTAACGGATTGCTATTTTTGTATGACTAACGTTTCAGGATTCTCTGCCAAAAATAAACATAAAATTCAATACCCAAATCTTGCATCTGCCATGAGACCAGTATTACATGACGATGATAACCCAATTCCAACTCCCCCAAAGTCATGGACACTGGATGAAGAGTCTGAAGTTGAACCAATGGAAATTGATGACACTAAAGATACAGACTTTCAGCAACCTGAATCAAATAACGACGTATGATAACGCAGGTTATGCTGAATGATCTCGTGAGAGATTTGGACCTTCCGAAAAAGAAAGCGGAATTATTGGGCTCCAGGTTACGTGAATGGAATTTGCTGGCAAAAGATACAAGCATATCGGCATTCCGCACTCGCCAAAAAGATCTGATGCAGTATTTCTCCTCGTCAGGTGGTTTATGCTACTGTAATAATATAAATGGACTGCTGTTAGCTCTCGGTCATGAGCACAAATCTGAAGATTGGCGTTTATTTATTGACTCTTCGAAGCTAAGCCTCAAGGTTGTACTACTTCACAATGGAAATAAATACCCTTCCATTCCTGTAGGGCACGCTGTCCACATGAAGGAATCTTACGAAAATATGAAACTCATCCTTCAGCAGATTAATTATGACCAGTTTCGTTGGTATATATGTGGGGATTTAAAAGTCGTCGCGCTTCTTCTGGGAATGCAGCTCGGTTATACGAAGTTCTGCTGCTTCCTTTGTGAATGGGACAGCAGAGCCAGAGATTCGCATTATTTTGTAAATGATTGGCCACCTCGTCAAAAATGTATCCCAGGACTGAAGAATGTGTCTCATGAACCCTTAGTTGACCCCAAGAAAATATACTTACCGCCACTTCACATCAAACTTGGCATCATGAAAAATTTTGTCAAAGCAATGAACAAGGAAGATGAGGCATTCAAATATTTGAAGAAAAAGTTTTCACGACTTAGCGATGCAAAGATAAAAGAAGGGATCTTTGTTGGCCCCAAATCAGAGAGCTCATGAAAGATCAAAAGTTTGATGATACCTTGAGAGGAAAAGAAAAAGTGGCATGGGAGGCCACGAAGAATGTTGTCACAAATTTTCTAGGGAACATCAAAGCCTCTAACTATGAAAAATAGTGCAGGGCATGATTGAAGCATATAGGTTATTGGGATGTAATATGTCACTAAAAATCCATTTCTTGCACTCCCATTTAGATTTCTTCCCTGAAAACCTCGGCGACGTAAGCGATGAGCATGGAGAAAGGTTCCACCAAGATATAGCTACTATGGAGAAACGCTACCAAGGGAGGTGGGATCCGGCAATGTTAGTTGATTACTGCTGGACATTGATGCGAGAAGCTCCTAATGAAAACTACAAGAGAAAATCAGTGACAAAGAAGTTTTAAGAAGAATATTTTAAATGCCAATCTGCCTCTAATATAACACAGGTCAACAAAAAAACTTTTTTTTTTCGTTGCCAAGGAAATTCGTACGAATTTAGGGTATTTTGGGGTTGCTGAATTCCAAAATGAAAGTAGTTTTTCCGATTTGGCTCTAGTTCTTGAGATAATGAATACCCTCAATTAATAGGAAACGTAACCATAACGCGTGCATATGGGAAACTACCGGAACATTCTAGATGGTGAGACCGAATAAAATGCCATTATGTATTTCATGTGTTTACTTTTGTATGATTTGAGACAATTTCAATGCGATTTGTAAGTAGGCTCCGCCTGAACATTAAATTTTTTGCATTTTTACGTGTTTCAATGGGGTACCAATTATCTCATAAATTAGAGCCAATCTAGCAAAACCGATGTCATATTCGGAATCAGCACCACAAAGTTACTCCAAAATCACTCTAATATGATTGGCAATAAAATGAGTGTTGACCAGTGTAATTTTTATGAAGTATTTTTACTAACTTCTATACACTTTTTGAATAAATATTAAAATACAAATTTCTCAGTAACCTTGGGTGATAGGGAAATTCTACGGCTATATTCTGAATCAGCGGAAAAAATCCTATAAGACCGACCTGTTCACGTCCAAGAAACAACAAAAAAGTTAAAATTTGTTCCCCAGTGAATTATCAAGGGCGTACAGTTCATCTATTATTAATTATAACATTGTTTGTTTCTGGAATAGTATTTACTAATAGATCAACTATACGCCCTTGATAATTGGTTAGGTTAAGTCGTGATATTTTCGTTAGTTTTAACGAAAATATTCTGTCAAAATATATGAAAAACGGTACACAAACTGGAAAAGGTCCCAAACTATTTATAATATTTAACCTTTCATGTAACATAATATCACACATGTTTAAACAAAATAAATCTTTCATTACCTGTAGACAACAGAGGTCAATGTACATAAACTGATAACAAAATATGTTCGTGAAATATAAAACAAATAAACTGCACTTTGATCACACTTTGATATTGAAAATGATACGTAACAAAACCGTTTATTTAACATATTTCAGTTTCGCGTACTTAATGACCAAGAACACACAAATGCTACATGCAGTTATTAAAATGCAAATCGACTGCTAAATTCCATGATAAATATACACTGGTGTTCATGACAATAATTTACAATATTGCTATTACATTTGCATATACATATGATACGACATATAACGTCTTATTAGGTGCCATTAATACTTAGCATTTATAGCAATTCATCCACGAAAGTGGGGGGGGGGGGACAATTGGTAGGTTGTCCCCCCTTTGTAAAAAGTGGGGGGAGACATGTCCCCTGCGTTCCCCCCGCAATCGACGCCTATGGAACAAGGTAACTATGGAAAACTGATACGTGTGGGTAGTTGGGAGGTAACGAAAATGGTCCACTGAGTAGGTAGGGAGTTAATCTAACAATTATTAAACTCCTTTTATGTCAATGACTGTGTGGATGAAACCAATTGGTTACTCACCAGAGTTATTCTCCACATTAGTATTTATATTCTATGTGATAGAGTGTGCTTGGTAGTATTGAAATACTACCAATCAACCAACAAACAAAAAAGATGCTGGGGAAAAAAACCGAAAACAAAGGACATGCGTGAAGAGCGGCATGGCGAGCGAAGGGGCTTGAAAACGTAACATCACCACCAGCAAGTGCGCTCAACTAAATTAAGTAACTAGAAGAAAGACTCCAAGAAGAAGATCAAGCCTGACTAAGGAGACCAGGACTTATCTAATAACACTCAGTAAGTGAACATTGTATTTCTAAGCCCCAGTTTAGTAATAACATTTAAACTAGTCCAGTTAAATTAGGCCTATATTGTGGTCTAAGACCTAGGATCAACTCATAGTTTAACAAAGGCTAAGGTAAATTACCATAACCTAATTTGGTGAGGAATCCTACTGTGGACGTTAATTTATTCTCCCCGCTCTGGACCATTTCCGGAATCTCTAGGCTGACCCCTAGTACAAGGCTAGGCTTAACCTACTTTACAGTTAGACTGGAGATGTTAGGGGTGGGTTAATTGGGGACCAATTCATACAGAGCATTTTTCACAGTAACTTTGAACTTAGAGAGTGGATTTCAAATGATGATGATTTAAACAAAAGATTGTAAAGGACAATAAAGGTCTTACTGAACCATCAGACAGAGTTAAAAACTTTAGGTAGGAACTGGTATTTGGATGTAACTTCTAACAATCATGATTCAATCTGCACTAAAAGTTGTAAACTTGATGAGAAAGTTAACACTAAAAGACACATATTATCAGAGGCTTCCAAAGTTTTTGATCCCATGGGTTTATTCCTGCCTTCAGCAATAAGATCAAAGATTCTCCTCCAAGAACTTGGAAGAAAAATGTTGGATGGGGTGATCCAATAACAACTTGGAAGAAGTTAGCTACTGATTTAACAAAAGTGCAGAACATTAAAATACCAAGGTGCTGTGGGTTTAGGGATATACCCCAGATACTTCATGTGTTTGCTGATGCAAGCACACAGACTTATGGGTGCTGTGCGTACCTTGTAAGTCGTACAGAAAGTCATCTAATTTATGCAAAGGGGAAAGTTGCACTTCTCAAACCTACCCGAACCATACTTCAATTGGAACTATTGGCTGCTGCGTTAGCTATTAAGATCATTTCATTTCTTAAGGATGCTTACCATGATGTAAACATAACTGATATCCACATCTGGCTCGACAGTCAGATTTGTCTTGCCTGGATAAGGAATGATAGCATTAATAGTAAGAACATCTTTGTAAGAAATAGGCTAAAGCTAATGAAAGCCTACAAGTCAACTTTCACTATGTTCCAACTAAACAAAATCCAGCAGACTTTCTAACCAGAGGTTTATCCTACAAGTTGTTGAGGTCAAACAAAGCTTGCTTCATGGGATCTAAGTGGCTCTGTAATACAGACCAATGGCCTGTGGAACAAGTTAACCTGACATTAAATTTAACCTTTTCAAATGAAAAGGTTGAACCAATCACTAATTATGAAGATTATTCTGACTTCAACAAACTTGTCAGGGTCACAGCCTACTGTTTGAGGTTTGCTCACAACTGTTTAACTACAAATAACAAACAGCTGAATAAGGACAATCGCAATTATTCAGAGGTTGCAACCAAGTACTGGATAGGGCATGCACAACAAAAAGAGTACAATAAAGAGTTAGAATTCTTGATTAATGGGAAACAAACAAAAGAACCTGTACCATCAGTAGTTGTGGATCTAAACTTGTTCAGAGATGAGGAAGGTCTTCTGAGGTGTAAAGTGAGACTGACAAATCAAAACTGTCTTACAAAAGCAAACACCCAATCCTTTTACCTAAATTAAGCTATCTGACAACATTAATCATCAGACAAACACACAATGATGTACATATGAGGGCACCACAGATACTAACCGCATTAAGAAAAACTTATTGGATACCCAAGGGAAGGATCACTGTTAAAATAGTCTTCAATGAGTGTGTCACATGTAGACGTATTCATGCTAAGCCCTATAGGAAACTGTAATAACGTGGGGGGGGGGTGTTAGACCCCGTTAGGTATTAGGTTATTAAATAGACAGTAAAGGTACTTATAGGTGCTTTGATTTAGATCTTCTTTAGGGCCTATCATAGTTATCAGCGTCCCACAACAACCTACTTAGTTTTCTAACTTTGCTAATTTAGAAGCCATAGACATTACCCCTAACTGATATAATAATTAGACAACTTCAATTGCTTTTCTTATCACTTTAGAAACATCACCAAATTAAATTTAGCACCAACGATTTACTCAGATACAAAAACACATGCTGGTTTAGCCAGCCCATTGACCAAACAGACCGCGTTCCGCTGTTTATCTTTTTGTGTTGCCATTCAGCTTTCTTTTAGTGACTTTTCCCTTTAATGACTTTTAGACTATATACATACATATATATACACACACACACACACACGTCATCTCACTCCTCCCTTACAAGTTGAGTATGTCAGGGGGGTGAGAGACCCTAGACGACCTGCGGAGCGGGGTTGATGTAGTAGGAATAGGTGCAACCTGCATAGGTGGGCGAATTGAACCATTTTCAGGAGGATCCGGTCTCCCTTCCGGAAGACGCTGGTCATCCTGCAATTCACGTTCCCATATCTGGTCCTGATGGCGTTTAATAGAACGACCATCTTCTAATCTTCTAGTTGGCACTTGATAGAAACAGGGCTCGTTCTCAACTGCACCGTTGCAGGAACCCATTTTGGTCCAGCCACATAATTGCGAATCATAATTGGATCATTAGGTTGCGCTTCAATAACTCTCCTTTTTTTAGTGTCATGATACAACTTCTGTTTTTCCTGATGGCGTAAAAATCGTTGTTGTTGCGTTTCGTTTGGGCGTAACAGATCGAAAACTGAACGAATTCCGCAGCCAATCATGAGTTTAGAAGGAGACACCCCCGTCGTTGTGTGAGGTGTTAATCGATATTTAAACAAAAATTTATCCAACACCACTTGCATTTCCTCCCCATGAGAATGACACAAGGCCGACTTGAAAGTACGGACCATGTTTTCTGCGAGACCGTTAGTACACAGATGAAAAACACTAGACCGGACATGTCTAATGCCATTTAAGTGGACAAAAGAACGAAATTCCTCACTGGTAAAACAAGTACCATTGTCGGAAACCAGAACTACGGGTAAACCCCATCGAGCGAAACACGAACGGAGTAAGCGAATAGTAACACCCGAAGTCGTGGAAGTGGTTGCAAAAATTTCCACCCACTTAGAGTAGGTGTCCACAATGACTAGGAAATAAATATTATTTATAGGACCTGCATAGTCAACATGGATCCTATGCCAAGGTATAGTAGGCCATTCCCACGGATGAAGTGGACTTTTCCTTGGGAGATCTCTGTTCTCTAGGCAGTTTTGACAGGAGAGAACCAATGATTCGAGTTCTCCATCTAAACCGGGCCACCAGAAATAAGCTCTCGTCAGCTCTTTCGTTTTTGTTGCACCCATGTGTTCAGCGTGAAGTTCCTTCACTAAATTCAACCTGCCTTCAATCGGAATTATCACTCTGTGACCCCATAAGAGACAGCCATTTTGGATTGAGAGTCCAGACTGACGTTGATAAAAAGGCTGTAATTCACTCTCAACCTTAGTAGTCCAACCAACTGAGCAGTAATGGATGACCCTAGACACTGACAGAATAGGGTCTGATTTTGTCCACTGCTCTATCTGTACTGCAGTTACTGGAGTGGAGTCCAAAAACTCCACCAAGTGAACCCATTCTGTATGTATAGGTACACATTCACTTGGATTTTCTAAAGGCAACCTACTTAGAGCATCAGCCGTACCTAGAAGTTTGCCTGACCGATGTACTAAGTCGAATTTATAGGTTTGTAGAATCAGTGCCCATCGTTGAATCCTACGTGAAGCCATAACTGGAATATTTTTAGTTGGTGAAAATAAACCAAAAAGAGGCTTATGGTCAGTAATTAGTTTAAATTCATGACCCCAGAGATAGAAATGAAATTTCTTTACTGCAATTACTAAAGCTAAGGCTTCACGTTCAATTTGTGCATATCGCCTTTCAGTCTCAGTTAGTGTTCTAGAAGCAAAACAGATAGGCCTATCTACACCATTGTTGTGGTGAGATAACACTGCCCCAATTCCATAAGAACTGCTATCCGCTGAAACTACGAGAGGAAGTTTAGGATCATAATGCACTAGGAGAGTGGACTTTAGTAGTACGTCCTTTGAAGCCTCAAATGCTTCCTTTTGGGTTTTCTCCCATCTCCACTGTTCCCCAGATCGTAATAACTTATTTAGGGGTTCAAGGAAAGTCGATGCATTAGGCAAAAATTTCCTATAAAAGTTTAGACCTAAATAAGCTTGTAATTGTATTATGTTTTGTGAAGGTGGTGCATTTTTTATTGCTTCTAGTTTATCCACCGTTAGATGAATACCTGAGGCATCTATGCGGAACTCCAAATATGAAACCTCATTAGTTACCCAAGAACACTTTTCTTTTTTAGCTTAAGTCCGGCATCCCGGAGTCTTTTTAGAACTGTTGTTAATCTAGTTAGGTGTTCTTTTTTAGATGAACCTGAAATGAGGACATCATCTAGAAAACAAAGTACACCCGGAATGTGACCTAGAACTTGGTCCATTGTTCTCTGAAAAATACCCGGAGCCGATGCTATTCCATGGCATAGCCTATTGTACCTATATAGGCCTCGGTGCGTATTTATGATAGTTAGCTCTTTAGAATGTTTATCTAAACTTAGTTGAGCATAGGCTTGGGACATATCTAGTTTTGTGAAATATTTACCCCCAGCAAGAGAGCTAAATAACTCATCAGGCTTGGGTATAGGGTAGTAATCTAGAAGAACTGCTCTATTTGCTGTTAAACGGTAATCCCCACATAACCGCACTGACTTGTCAGGTTTTATAACAGAACTACCGGGGCAGCCCACTTAGCGTGTGTGACTGGTTCGATAATTTTATCTATGAGCAGCCTATCAATTTCTAAATCTACCTTCTTCCGCAGTGCATGTGTAATTTGAACGAGCCTTACAAAATTTTGGAGTTATATTAGGGTCTACCTCTATACAGACCTGATGGTCTTTTAGTTTGCCTACTTCAGGGCCAAAAAGAGAAGAAAACTCCATTAACAATGAGTCTATGTCAGATGGATATGCAAGTGTATGCACATCTGTCCGATCCTTTGGCAAAATTTTGTCAATAGGCAATTTCAAAGCATCAATCCAATCACGGTCTAGTCGAGTAGGCTCTTGCTCATCCACCACTAAAAGAGTTGGGATGAGACAAATTTTTCTTGTTGAGTGTATTTTTGAAAGTTTTGTCAAAAACTGTTTTAGACATGACATTTCGAGCAGCACCTGTATCTAGTTCTAGACGAACTGTAATTCCATTTAGGCCTACATCTACAATATATGGACCTGTATTGTTATAGTTAAGTAACTGAATATTAGTGGTTTTTAGCTATTTAGAAGTTTTCATAGCGTGCCGGCTTAATTTAAACTTGTGACGGTTATAAACGTTAACTACTTTAACTTGCGCGATGCCGTCGCAGAAAGCGTCGTGTGCTAGGTGTGCGATTAATCGGTGGTATACGGATTTTAAAGATTACAACTGCGGTCCTATGGCGATTACCGAGAGATCGGTTTTTTTTTTTGCGAGTTAAGCGAAGAGATAGTTGATTTAAAACGTAGTGTACGCGAGGTGACTGAAAGACTTGCAACGCTTGATGAGGGCAGGGGTAGGCTTACAGTTGTTGAAGGCCGAACCTATACTAATGTTGAAGACGGTAAATTGAATTGTGAGGTTAGGAACCTAGTTTCTAGTATAGGTAGCTTATCGGGAAGGTTAGACAGAGTTGAGGACGGGGTTAAGGTTGGTCCGGGATTAGTAGACGGGGAGGGATTTAGAGTAGTTAAGGGTGGAGCTAAGCCACGTACGTTAGGTGATAGGAATCCTCCCCCCTATTGAGGTTTCGAACCCTTTCGCCCAGTTGGATAGGGATGTGAACGAGTGGGAAACGATTTTAATTGGGGACTCCTTAGTGCGTCATATGGATAAGGAGTTCGTTGAACGGAATCCAACCAAGAGGAAGAGGGTCTGTCTACCAGGGGCCAGGATTGACAGAATTAGAGACGAAATAGATAGGATTGATGTTGCCTCCCGTCACTCGATGGTAGGGGGCAACGACTCGTATAGGCCCGATACGAGAGTGCTTGACCTTTTGGAAGAGATATAGGGGGTTAATTATGTCCCTGAAGGCAAAGTCAGATAGGTCTTTAGTTCTAGGTATTACCCCTGGGCACGGTTTAAATTTTAGGATTACGTCAAAAACAATATTTTTGAACACTAAACTACAAGAGATTTGTGCTCAGGAAAATGTACCCTTCGTAAAGCTGGGGTCAGAATTTAGTGATCCTAGCCTTTTTATAAAAGATGGGGGTACATTTCAATGAAATAGGGAATGCAAGGCTAGATAGGTTAATCGATGAGAACGTTCGAAAGCTGTATAGGTCGAAGCCCTCTTTAAACGTTGTGTGTCCGGGAAACGCCGGCCCGACGTGAAAAATAGTTTAAAACGCCGATCCGTCATAAAAAATAATTTAAACGTCTTGCGTAGTATTAGAAATAAATTGAACGAATTTAAGGTGATAATTTATTCCGGGAACTACGATATAGTTGCTATAACCGAAACGTGGTTAAATATTGTAACTCGGGACTTGTTGGGGGAACTTGATATAGCGGGTTTTAAACTTTTTACTAATGATAGGTTACACAGGATTGGTGGCGGCGCTTTGTTGTACATTCATAATTCCCTTAGGACTATCGAGGTTAAGATAGATTTTCCGGCAGCAATTAATGCGATATACGTTGAAGTTAGGGCGCGTAGTATTAATTTCGTTGTTGTTTATAGACCTCCCATTCAACCCCTCGATACCGATACTAGATTTTACACACTTCTTAGTAACTTTATTAATAATCGGGATAGTATAGTTGTCGGAGACTTTAACTGCCCTAACGTTAATTACGAGACCTTTACTGGTAATGATGAGGGTTTGATACTGATTGAGTTCATGGAAGATAATTTTTTACGACAGATGGTTACCGAACCAACGCGCGGTGACAATATTTTAGACGTGGTGATGACGAACGACGAAAATATAGTCGAAGGTTTAGAAGTAGGTGAGAGTTTGGGATGTAGTGATCACCAAATTATTAGGTTTAAGCTACTGATAGAAAACAGGGATCTTTTCCGTTTTGGGGGCTAGCAGCGAATTTTAATGAAAATCGGTATATTAATGTAGTTTTGGTCACTGATTTAAAAAATAACTTTCGTTTTTGGAGAAATGAAAAACGAACTTGTTAGGGCACTTGAAGTAATTAATGTTTTTTAACGAAAATATCATGACTTAACCTAACCAATCGTCAAGGGCGTACAGTTGACCTAACCGGACATTGAATTGACCTAACCGGGCATTCACTTGCCCTAAATGGGCATTCAATTAACCTTAGTTATTTAAGTGGTGATAATTCTTGATTTTTTTCTGCTACTTTTACAGATCTGCCGGGATCCTTCAAAAAACGTATTCTTCGTTAGGGATAATTTAAAGTTGCACTTTTTACCGTTTGACCGACGCTTTTGGCAGCGAAAGAACTGGGTATTTTTATCAAAATAACAAACTTTCCCACACTTAGAGCACTTTTTCATAAACAGTAGCAATTTGTGACTCTGGTTAAATTTAACACAATCTTCTGTAACTAGTTTAAGCTAGTTAAAACACACATTAATTATTTAAAGTGCTCGAACATGTTTGTTTTTCATTTCTCCAAAAAAAAATAAAGTTATTTTTGAAATCAATGACCAAAACTACATTAGTATACCGATTTTCATTAAAATTCGCTGCTCGCCCTCAAACGGAAAAGATCCGAAAACAGTAAGGATAGTAACGTAATAGAAGTCCCTAATTTTCGTAGGGCTAATTTTGATAGTTTTGCGGATAGGATGAGAGTAGTGGACTGGGATAATTTATTTATGGGTAATGACGCAAATTTTCATTGGGAGACGTTTAAAGAGTTTATTGAATATCGAAAGGGAGTTTATTCCGCATAGGCCCAAACGCGCTAGTAATCGTGGTAGGCCCAAGTGCTGGACTAGGGAAATAGGTGAGTTCATAAACGAGCGTAACAGAGTGTATGGACTTAATAAGCGCAATTGCACAGTAGCTAACTTTAGTAGATATATCGAGCTTAGACGTCAGGTTAAAAGATCTGTTAGGAATGCTAAGCGTAATTTTGAGATACTTGTAGCTGCGGATAGTAAACATAATCCGAAAAAGTTTTTTGATTACGTCAATAATCGTAAGCCGGTAAAAGATAACATAGGCCCTCTAGTGTACGCTAACGGCGCTTTGGCTTCCGACGCTCAGGCGATGGCGGGTATTTTTAACAACTTTTTTGCGACAATTTTTACCTAGAAGACGTAAATAATGTCCCCGACGTGGACGATATCGTTCCATTTAGTAGTGGGACTATTTTGAATGAAATAAATATTTACGAGGGTGAGATTGCGTATTATATGGATAAGCTAAAAGTTAGCAAGGCTCCAGGCACTGACGCGCTTTATTCTAGACACTTGAAAAGATTTGAAAGACGTTATCGTAGGCTTCTTAACAAAAATTTTTAATAAGTCACTGGAAGCGAGGATTATTCCTGAAGACTTCAAATTAGCTAACGTTACGCCCATTTTTAAAAAAGGCGATCGCACAGAAGCCAGCAATTATAGGCCTATTAGCTTAACGTCAATTGTCGGTAAACTTTTGGAATCTGTAGTTAGGGATTGTATCGTCGATCACTTAGAAAGTCGCGATTTGATTAATAGTAGTCAGCATGGGTTTCAACGCCATAAATCTTGTTTAACTAATTTGTTAAAGTTTTACAACGAAATAGTTTGCGAATACGATACAGTTCCGCATAAGATTAATTGCGAAGGTTAAAGCGCACAGTATACACGGTCAGGTAACTAACTGGTTAGAGGAATGGCTTCGTGCCAGGAAACAGAGGGTCGTTGTTAATGGTAGGGAATTGGGGTGGTTGGATGTAGGTACCGGTGTCCCTCATGGTTCAGTGTTAGGCCCATTGCTATTCATAATCTACATTAACGACATAGATGTAGGCTTGACCAGTAACGTTGTCAAAATTCGCGGACGATACTAAAATAGGCGGTAAAGTTCTTAACGTGGATGATAGAAATAGGCTCCAAGACGATGTAAATAGGATTATGGAGTGGACGGATAAGTGGCAGATGCAATTTAACGTAGACAAATGTAAAATTTTGCATATATGTTCTTGTAACAACAATTACACGTACACGATGGATGATAGACAGTTAGCGATCGTTGACAAGGAAGTAGATTTAGGGGTACGCGTATCTAAGGATTTGAAAGTTAGGAACCAGTGCCTGGAATCTTGCGCAAAAGCTAATAGGATGTTAGGCTTCATAGCGCGTAATTTCGAATTTAAATCGAAGAATATTCTATTGCCCCTTTACAAGTCCCTAGTCAGGCCTCACTTAGAATATGCCGTTCAGTTTTGGTGCCCGTATTTGCGTAAGGATATTGATAGGTTGGAAAGGGTTCAGCGACGCGCCACTAAACTAATCCCGTCACTACGCAACAAGTTTTACGAAGATAGGATTAAAAAGTTAGACTTGCATTCACTCGAAACTAGGAGATTAAGGGGGGAGCTTATTGAAGTTTTCAAAATCGTTAATAAAATCGATAACATAAATTTTAACAAATTGTTCACTTTCGATAACAGCAATACTCGTAATAACGGATTTAAGTTGCGTGGCAGACGTTTCATTACTAATATCGCTAAAAACTTCTTTACGTTTAAAGTAATTGATAAATGGAATAATCTTCCCGCGTCCGCCGTGAACTCTACCAGCGTTAATATGTTTAAAAACCGTTTAGATAGGCATTTTAAAAATATTAACGTCGTTTAAAATAATAAAACAATTAGCAACAGGAGCTCTGGGGTAATGGTCGAGGATGAGTCTGTTGACGATTAATGCCAGCTTGTGACATGTCAGCGTGTGATATGCCAGCAACAAAATTATATTAAAAAAAAAAAAATTAGACTGACACGAACTTAGATGGAGCTCGTAGCGTAAACTACTCCACTTTTGTTATACTCTTCATACTTTTTTTGTTCTTTTCTTATCCTCTCTTAACTTGCATGTCTTTAGTTTGCATGGTATGACAGTGTTTGAGTTAAGACTGTGTTTGCATGATTTGTAAGCGTTCATACTTTACTTCTTTTCATCTTTCACCCCCTTTCCTATTCTCTTCGACGATTTTTCCGAATTGTCGGCAGTGGCCGGCGGATGATGATGGCGAGTCTTTCTCTTTTTTTACTGAATGAATATTAACCCACGAATGATAGGTTTTGTTATTTACTTAACCCTTTATTCTCTCCTTTTAACCCCCTACTCTCTTCTTTCTCTCGGGCTAACCTTAGAGTGGATCTTAGGGTCTTTTTTAGCCTTAGTTTCTGTAGATTACCAATAGAAATGTTATAATTAGAATTTTCACCCCTTGTTTTCTTTGAAAAACAAACTTTAGCTATGTGGCCTATTTTACTACAGTTGCGGCAAACTGCTTCTTTAAAAGGACAGTCCTCCTCCTTCCAGTGATGTTTTCCACACCCAGTACATGGTTTGGAGGGCTTTTCCTCCTGTTTAGCGGTCGAATTAGTAGGTTTAGTAGTATTTGTCGCATACCTTTTATTTGTTTGTCTCGTAGGCTCATTAGGTCTTCCAGGCCTAGAAGATTTAAAACTATTTACGTGTTGGGCCTTAATACTGTGACTGCCAAAAGCTCTAACATCTTTAGCGGCTGCTTCCCTAGCCGCAGCTATTTCTACAGCTTGACTAAAAGTTAGGTCCTGTATAGCTAATAGGGCTCTCTAGGTAGACTTCTCTTTGAGACCTATTACAAACCTATCTCTTAGCATTTCGTCTAATTTGTCCCCAAATTTACAAGTACGGCTATAGGCTTTTATACCTGCAATAAACTCTGCAATGCCTTCATTCGCAGTCTGATGCCTCGAAAAAAATTTGAAACGTTCATAAATGAGAACTACTCGGGGTTTGTAGTGATTGGTTAGGGCCTGTACCAATTCACTATAGGTGCACGTTTCCGGTGCTTTAGGAGCAACAGGTCCATAACTAAGCCAAACGTTTTAGGGCCTATTATAGTTAGGAAGGTAGGTACTTTCTTAGCATCCAGAATGGAATTTGCCTCTAGAAATAACCTCACCCTAGTGGCATAAGCTTCGAAGTCCTCCCCAGAGTCTTCGTAGGGGCTTATATGGCCAATCACCGACATGCTACAACCAAAACCGACTTAGGCCAAATAACGTGAAGTAGGTTAGGTAGGGTTTAAATTTGATTTAGTTACTCCCCAGTTAGGGCTGAATAGGAAATTGTAATAGGGTTAGGGCTGAGTAGGGATTAGTATTAGAGTTAGGGCTGAGTAGGAATTAGTATTAGAGTTAGGCCGGCGTGACCTGAGCTATAGTACGGTAGCTTACCAACACAGGTCAACCAAATCGAACGACCCACACTAGGGTAAGCTATGATACATCCAATTTTCCAAACAACCAAATAAATCCCATCCTCGTCGCCAAATGTAATAACGTTGGGGGGGGGTGTTAGACCCCGTTAGGTATTAGGTTATTAAGTAGACAATAATGGTACTTACAGGTGCTTTGATTTAGATCTTCTTTAGGGCCTACCATAGGTGTCAGCGTCCCACAACAACCTACTTAGTTTTCTAATTTTACTAATTTAGAAACTCTAGACATTACCCCTAACTGATTTAATAATTAGACTACTTCAACTGCTTTCCTTAGCCACTTTAGAAACATCACCAAATTAAACTTGCACTAACGATTTAGTCAGATACAAAAACACATGCTGATTTAGCCAGACCATTGACCAAACAGACCGCGTTCCGCAGTTTATTTTTTTGTGTTGCCATTCACCTTTCTTTTAGTGACTTTTCCCTTTTGTGACTTTTAGACTATATACATATATATACAACACGTCACCTCAGAAACCAAATCCTCCTGCTTTGCTAGAGGAGAGAGTTACTCTCAACAGACCCTTTGAAACTGTAGGCATTGCCTATACAAGAGCATTGACTGTAGTAGGGGTGGTTGACACTGAACAAAAAATGTACATTGTACTATTTACATGTGTTAACCCCTCCGTCTATGGCCTTGGGCGGTTCGAGGTTGACGGGGGTTCTGGTTAGGTGGCAGCAACGGATTTGTTACATTGGAGTAGCTGGTACCGCATAGGAAATCGCAGTAGTTTCTCTTATACTACTCTCCGATTTCTTCTTGTAGGGGGTCGGAGGATTTTGTGAAGCTTATTAAATTCTCTAAGGGTTCCCCGATTCTTCTTGTAGCGTATCGGGAAATTATTTTTTCTATTTTAAAACTAAGTTCTCTGAAGAAAACAAGGCTCGAAGGAGAAGACAAAGATATTCTCTTACTGTAGTTTACTGCTAAAATGTTACAGGTAATGCTCAACCTCTAAGTCAGATCAGGCAAATCAGAATCAGAATGAACACTGGAGCGATTCTACATGTTTATATACCTAAAATTTAATGACATCATTATTATTTAATGCTGACCTATTTTGTTTTCTTATTCTCAATAGGCTAAATTATTTGGCAAAATATTTAAAGATAAGGTAAATACTTTAGCTGGAGCAATGTCTAGACAGATTACCAAGATATTTGAAGATGAAGCCATTTTTATTTTAAACCGCATATTGACAGATCTGATGTTATCATGATCTGCCGAGTTAACTGAAAGTGGAAACTGAAATATGCAATTTTTATGAATTACAATTAAACACATATGAGCCAAAATTAAATGCTTAAAATTTAAAATTAAGTGTTAAGTAAGACATGACTTCATCTTTTACAACGAAGAGAGAATGTATAAAGAAAATGAACATTGCAGAATTTAACACGATTACATTATTAAGCTAAATCTAAAAAAATGATTAAGTAATTTAAAAAGCAATAATTCATTAATTATTCAGCAAAATTAAAATAGAAAGAAAATAAAAAATTTTATCCGAACTTGCGTCAGCGTTATGCGAGTTTGGACTCTATATGCAAAAATGAATATAAGAATATATGAATAGAAGAATTATTCATTGTTCATTTTTACAGGGTTCTCTTCCCTAGAATGATATTAATACATAGTATAACATCCTAACTAATTCTAACTAGATGATAACTAATAGTTTTTATAATACAGATTTATATATACAACATAAGTCGGGGTGGTAAACGCTAGTTCAGGCAGTACGAGGACGCACTCTTGGCCGTGCATAAGTAGTTTCACATAGTACAATGTTTTTTTTATCTTTGCCATTTCGAGAATAGTCTTTTCACTACAAATATACCAAGGATAATAGCACACACAATGATAATACTGACAGCAGATGTTGAAAAATAATTGTTCCTGGTTGCAGTATTTGTAAAAGGTTATTCTGGTTATCATCCGAAATTTTAAAAACGACTCAACTGATCATGCCATTTAGGGGCATGAAGTCCGGGTAGGATAGTCACCGGTTTCATGGCAAAATTCAAGATTTCTATAGTCGGTTTGAATTTATTTTCAGACAGAAAGGGGTACGAGTTGTTAATTGTAATCTCAAAATTATAAGGGGAACAATTTTACTCATATCTACGTCTTAAATTATACGGAGCTGTTGGTGGTCGTGTAGATGTTTGTGTTTGTGTGCGGAGTGATCGGCCTCACTTAGGTGGTAGTAGGGGTCGAACATTAAGCTCGGATTCTGAGTGTGTTCGTTTTTTTCGTGAAAGTTCGTTCACGTGGTTGATGCATTTGCGGCCGGTATGTAGGGTCCGTGCGTCGATTACACTAGGCAACAAATTTCAATTTTTTTTTGTTACAGACACGTGAACTACTGATTCCTACTAAAGCGCTGATGCTGATTTCAGATCTGATATCAAAATTTCTCTATCACGTCCAGATTTTGTGTAACCGAAAACCCCTATTTTTTTTTTTTTCTCACCCGCTTCTATTACGAAAGCCGTCTAAGCTACTTTTCCGTGCCACGTTTTATGTTAAGCATACTTAAATAATTAGTGAACAGGGATGTCTTTCCTCCTTTATTCTGGCTTAAGACAGACAGCGGAATTCCGCTGGCGGAGTTACCCCCCTGCGCCCAACCATCCACCCAAAGCGCGTTAGTATTTTGTTGTTACTACTGAAAGGCAAATTCCTGTTCTTAAGTGAAACTTTGGTGTGTCCTCTTCCTTTGTCGCTTGTAGGATGACGAGCTCTCCTTCTGCAGGAACCAACAATAATCTCCCATCATATTTGGGTTGAAATTACCTTGGTATCTGTTTTCCATAACTGAGATATGTTGGTGGAAGCGCTCACCATGCTCGTCACTTACAGCCCCAAGGTTGGCCGGGAAGAAGTCAAGATGAGAATGTAAAAAATGAATTTTCAAAGACATTCTGCATCCCATTATTTCATAAGATTTAAGCATGTTTTCTACGAGTTTACGGTGGTTTTCAGCTTTGTGGTTTCCAAGAAAATTTTTGACAACTTCAACAAAAGATGTCCATGCTCCTAGTTCATTCTCATTTAGGTTAGATGGAAACGATGAGTCGTGGATGACACTGCGGATCTGTGGTCCAGTGAAAACTCCAGCTTCTAGCTTAGCATCTGTCAATATTCCTTTGAATTTATCCTTTAAATATTGGAAACCACTACCTTGATGATCCATACCCTTCACGAAATTTTTCATAAGGCCAAGTTTAATGTGAAGTGGTGGAAGATGTACTTTCTGAGGGTCAATAAGTGCTGGGTGTTTCACATTGTATTTACCAACAACATGTTCAGTTCTAGATGGCCAATCATGTTTTTTGTAGTGGTTCTTGTCATCTCTGCTGTTCCATAGACACAAAAAGCACATATGCTTTGTGTAGCCCAACTGTAACCCAAGAAGTAATGATACAACTTTAAGGTCGCCACAAATATTCCATGTGTGGTCCTTATATTTGATGAGTCTTAGCAGCAGTTTCATCGATTCATAAGTCTCATTAAGGCCAGTGGCATGTGCTACAGGTATTGAAGGTTTTTCATTGCCGTTGTGCAGTAATACAGCTTTAAGGCTAGCTTTACTAGAGTCAATGAACAGTCTCCATTCTTTTGGATCATAGCGACAGCCAATCCCTTGCATCAGACCACTGATATCGTGGCAGAAACAAACGTTTTCTTCCTGTAAGTAAAATGATGAAAACTGCAAATGGCGATGGCGGAAATGGGAAACTTTGGTGTTTGGTTGGAGAAGATTAAATTCTTGAAGTCTTGAACCAAGCAACTCTGCCTTTTCTTTTGGTAATTCCAAATCGCGCACTAAGTCATTTAACTCCGCTTGACTTAACAAATGTGGGGAAATATTTGCATCTGGAACATATATGCCATCTTTCCCTGTTTCTATATCACTAGCAGAATCTAGTGGTGGATTTGTTTCATCATGTGGTACTGGTTTCATTGCTGATTCGCAGTTTGGGTACGTGATCTTTGATTTGTTTTTCTTTGTGAAACCAGCAATCTTTGTCAAACAAAAATAACAATCATTGAAGTGATTTTTCGGCTCAGGCCAAACCATGGGGACTGAGAACGGCATAGCTTTTCTTTTACCATTCATCCAAGCTATTAACATTGCATTGCACTGTGCACAGCAAATATGTGGTGCCCAGTCCCTCTGTTGGTCTCCTAACTTACAGTCAAAATAACACTTGTAGGCAAGTTTAATCTTTGTTGTTATGTTTCTACGTTGTGGCTTAGGTGTATATTGTCCACAGACAAAGCAGAAGTTGTCTGGGTGATTTACACAAGCACGTCTATTTGATGCCATTTTGAATTACCATACAATATCTGAAAAAACGTAGAAAGTAATTATTACGATGTGCAAAATAAAAAGAAATACACACCGTAGTACAAAACAAATGCTATAAAAACACACAAGTCACCACAACCTGTCACTTGCTCATCAGCAGAGAGCTTCAACAACCGTTCTGCTTGACTGTCACGTAGCGACTGACCGTTGGGCCGTTGCCCGTTACTATGCTCTTGACTCAGTGTTGCCAACTCGGGATAAATTTTATTTATCAAAATTGTTCGAATTTGTATATAGTTGGCAAAAAAAATTGCTTTAACCTTGAAAAGCAAGTTTCATATTACTGGCATTAAGCCGATTAAAACCAAAATCTGGACGTGGTAGAAAATTTTACTAAAAGTGATTTGCATTTTACACAAAATCTAGACGTGATAGAAAAAATCTAATTATAGATTTGAAATCAGCATACCGAAATTAGCTAGGAGCACCTATTTGGTCTTCTGTAACAAAATCTTTGTTGCCTAGTGTTATCAACCAGTGAAGGTGGTGACGGAGGAGATGGAGGCGTTCCACTGAGTGATCCTCTAGAAGCGGTTTCTCCAGGGTCTGGTTCCGATGGGACTCTCGGTTCTGGGACCTCTTCTTGTTCAGAGATTGGCTTGAGTACTGGTGGTATTACGAGGTACCAATCTTCGTCACGGGTAGTGGTTCCTGCGGTGACCACTTCGGTTTTGTGATCCCTGCTGGATTTGTTAATACCTCGATCTTTCGAAGGGTAGGTGGCTCGAACGCCTGGCAGATGATTTTTGGGAAAGTGTTGTTCGGCAGCTATCTTCAAATTATCAGCGTGAATGATCTTTAGTTTGGAATGATCTCGGAGGTCAAGGATTTCGTAACGGTTCTTTCCGAGGTTTTTCATAATCCTATATGGGCTATCCCATTTTCGGTATAATTTGCGATGAATAATTACCACCATACTATTTCAATCGATTTTAATCGATCCAAAAATTGCTTATATCTCCGTTAATATCAATTTGCACAAGAAATATTACAGAAGAAAATAGATTCAAGTTTAAATTCTACACAAGAAAAACTGGATCTTGTGGGTTGTTGTATTATATGAAAAAAATGCAGTAATTGATGGATTATAAATCTAGGGCAATCAAAAGTTGACTTTATTTTTCTAAAATGTTGACAAAAAGTTGACCTTATTTTTTGACTAAGATGACCTCAGAACGGCTTTCAAAAGGTTCAATATTATTATAATAAAGCACTAGGTATTTCTAAACATTTTCCGGTAAGAAATTGCGGTCTTTCGCCAAAAGTTTTTTTTAGCATCGAGAATGATCTTTCCACTGCGGCAGATGTGGGTTGGCATTTCTGTAGCACCGTACAGAGTGGGAGAGATTTCTGGTTTGCCGAGATTCATGATATCGCAGATGTCATTCTTCTGCATGCGTGTCTTGATGTACAGTACAATGAAGCATTCATCGTTACCAAATTTCAAGTTCGACAAAGACTCATACGCAGTGATGGGCAGTATCTAGATACATGTATCGGTATCGGTATCGGTATCGCTTTAGCTACTTGACAAAAGTATCGATTTATCGGTATCGCTAAGGTCAATTTTCTTAAATGTATCGAAAAAACTCGAAACTTCGATACATTAATAAGAATATTTAAATAGATGTTATAATATGACACTACTGAGTTATATTTATGAATATACATAAATAATAATATTATTAAATATTTATTTAATGACAGTACTACTCTACTGGTCACGTCACACAGTACGGCGCAACGTTTAAACACGTTTGTACTCGTGTTATTGAGATTAATTAACCATAATATAGAAACGCTCATATAATATAGAAACGCTCATTGGTGTTGCAACACGATTGGCCACGCAAATTGGCAAATTTAATACTAACATTGTCAAAAAGAGGGTTCAAGAAATGTTGGTTAATGCTGTTAAGAGCCTCAACAACTAAGTAATGCTGCATCTGACGGAAGTGCAGATGATTTCTTCTGTTATGAGTCTGCTTCCACTAATGTCTCTGCAACCCAAGATTCCACTGAGATGGAAGTTTTACAGTATCTGGGTGACGGAAGTCATTCTCTCCAATCTCTGAGGCAGTACCCAGGAATTCTACGGGTCTTCCTGAAGTATAACACACCACTACCATCCTCTGCTCCTGTAGAACGGTTGTTTAGTTTGGCTGGTCACATTCACGCTCCAAAAAGGAATAGACTGTCTGACCAGATGTTCAGCCAGCTGGTATTTTTGAAGGGTAATAGTAATTACTTTTAATTGTTAGTGTAATATTTTCAGTCATTCATGTATCCTACAAAATTAAAACATACTTTCATTAAATAAAGCAATTGTTTTTATTTACATCTATAAAACCCATTAAAATGTCGTTGATTTTACTTACAGTGCGTACAAATTACTAGTATAAACAATAATATCTAATACCTACATATTAAATGAATAATTATAAAAATGTACCGGCGATACATGTATCGGTTTCGGTATTGCTTAAGACATCTAGAAAGTATCGGCGTATCGGTATCGCCTAAGACGTTCTTCATGTATCGATGTATCGGTATCGCTTTAGCGATTTTCATGTATCGATGCTCATCACTGCTCATACGCAGCTTCGATGGTGAAACCTTCCGCCTCCGTCATTTTTATTAATTCATCAATTGGTCCATATTCTTTTCTGATCGCAAGTAGTTTTCTCGGGACACCATCTTTAGTGACACTTTCTTTTGCTCTCTGTACAAAAATCCCTCCATCTTCGAAGCTCTCGACAATTCTCTTCACCTCTAGAAAATTATCTGATTAATAAAATACAGCTTCCAACCAGTTCGTTCAGCGTGTAACAAAGGGTTCGCTGGGGCGGATCCAGGATTTGCTGAAAGGGGGGTTCGGTATGAGCGCCGCAGGCTTCTAAGGGGGTCCGGGGGCATGCTCCCCAGGAAAATTTTGAAAATTAAAGCTCTCAGAAACGCGTTTTTAAGTAATTTGCGGGGTGTTTGTTAGCTTTTACATTTAAGTTATGTACTGATTTGCAATAAAATTATACAAGGAAAGACAAAATTCGTGATAAGTCTTAAAGAAACACTGTTTACAAAAATTTCACAATATCAAAACCTAAATTTCTTTTGAAAAATCATACTTTATCATTCTAGACTTGTTCATTAATATAATTGAAGTTATTATATTTCTTGACAAAGTTTTGTATTGACTGAGATATCAGTTCTCCCAAATCTCAAAGACTGGATCGACGAGCGCCATTCGTCGGGGTTGCTGTTCAGCGAACCGTTGAACTACAGCTTCGTAATCCACGGGCTTGTCGTAATGAATGCTCATCAACGCCAAGCCCGACAATCTTTCCGTGGACATAGTAGTCCTAAGGTACCCCTTCACAAGTTTCAAGGTACTGTTGGCACGTTCATTGTCAGCAGAAGTGACGGGTATGGTGTAAGCAATTCGCAACAAGCAGTTGATGTTTGGGAATATATCGGCATCGCAAGCCTGGAAAGAAACAGTGATAAAGTTACAATTAAGCTAGAAAATTTTACATTAAATATTAAATAATCGGAGCATACGAAGAATTGTCACCCCAAGATAGGCATACGAAGAATTATAATCTACCTTTAATGCAGGTTGAAGCGAATCTGGTTTGGCGTTCTCTGACTGCCACTTTCACCTCCATCGCATATATTCGATGTCGAGTCCCAGGGCTGGGAAGGTCTGACTCGTACATCACAGAAATCTCAGTAATGTCTGTTGCTGAAACAAAAAGGCATATTACATGCTTTTAGTGTTGTTTGTAAAATAACTTGTATGTTCAGTCAGCTTTGGGAGCGGGGCTTTCTGGTTTAGAGTGGTTCTGGTTTAGGGGGTTCGATCGAACCCCCCGAACCCCCCCTGGATCCGCCACAGGGTTAAGGTGGACTTCCTACTGCGGCAAACATTGCCTTCCTGCTCTTGTTCTTGACTGTCGCCGCCTTGATATGCGCAATAAGGCTGTCCACGTCGCTATAGAACGATCTCACTTTCAATAAATATGTTTTTTGCGGATCATCCAGAGTTCCGACAAGAGTGTTCAAATATTTTAAACCAGCGACTTCACTCGCGTCAACGATTAGGAATATCTCTCTGTCATTCATTTGCTGTTTCACACGAGCACTTTCATCATTGGCGAGTTCCATAACCTTCGATCAACAATTTGCCATTGATGGAGTACTGTAACCCATTTTAAGGAACAAACTCTTCACACTGGGGTGGTTTAGCTTGTGGAGGAGAATGTATGCTGACAGAAATGTGCCAACCACCTTTTTTGAAAAATTCTTCGCTGCTGGTTTTATAAACGTTTGCAGAATCCCCTGCGGAACATCATGACATCCACGTTGATGTTTAGCTGAGCTTCTATGTTTACCAACGAAGAATCGTTTTTCCATGATTCACTGTAACGGCGCAAATTTGGCAGTACAGCTCATTCTTAGGAGAAGCAATGAACTCTTTAGGGTATTCTGATACAATAGCGCGAACTTTAGCAACACTGCTAACTGCTGCTTTTGCCATATTTTTAATTTTTGTGCACAGGGCTGAAATAAAATAAAGAAATATAGCAAATCACTACCAATTATAATTATATCGCACACATATCTCAATGTCACACAACTATGCCACACAATTCACACTAGCAGATAGCACAAACTCATTAATTTTCCGACGAGTTATTCATTTCCCCAGCCTCAACCCTCATATGGCATGACCTTTCGTATCTCTTTTGTGAGTCTAACTAGCGAATGTAAGCTGCTGCAAAATAACAAATTGGCAACTCTTGGATCCAGGTTCTAATTTTTATGTTTTCGTCAGTCAATCCTCACTCACTCATCAACTCGTCTCTTAGTAATTTAATATTAATATTTTGTTGACTTGATGATAAAAAGTTAACCTAATGCAAAAAAAACTGACCTAACGTCAAAAGGTTGACTTTTAGTTGACCCAAAAACTTTGATACTGACCCCCCTATAATCCTGAAAACTCGTTTTAAGTCGTTTCACAAGACGTGGAGACCACAGGAAAAAATTTACTTTATTGACTTTTGATTGCCCTACAAGTTACAACCCACAAGATCCCTTATCTAATAACACTCAGTAAATCAATAGTTGTATTTCTAAACCCCAGTTTAGGGATCACCTGAAGATCAGGGCCCCCAATGTATTCTTGTTTTTTGCTTTATAGTACCAAACATAATAATAAATTAAATTGAATGCCCGGTTAGGTCAACTCTACGCCCTTGACGATTGGTTAGGTTAAGTCGTGATATTTTCGTTAGTTTTAACGAAGATCCCACTTTAGTAATAACATTTAAACTAGGTCCAGTTAAATTAAGCCTACATTGTGGTCAAAGACGTAGCATCAACTCATAGCTTAACAAAGGCTAAAGTAAATTACCCTAACCTAATTTGGTGAGGAATCCTACTGTAGACCTCAATTTACTCTACCCGCTCTGGACCATTTCCGAAACTTCTAGGCCAGTGCTTCTCAACCTTTGAGGACGCCATGTACCCCGTAGCCAACAACTTACGCACTCTTAACTAATCTGCTTCTTAATCAAATAGCACTAATAGATTAATGGAGTCAACAGACTAAATAGCGACTTAATAGTGAATTGATTGAGGATAGACTAAGTAAAACAGGAACAAAGAGAATAGTATATGTATTTACATAGAATTATCACATATCTATATATTCTATCTTTCACGTGTTTGATTTAGAGACTTTAGTTTAGTCTTTGGTGGCTTGTTTGCTGCTGTAATCTTGACAAGATTGTGCCAAATCTCCGCTCAATGTCTTTCTCCAAGGCACCCCTCATCAAAAAATCCACATCTTTCAATGAGTTTCGTTTCTTGTTCTTGATCTACAGCAGGCACAAAAATCCTTTCTCGGACAAAAGGGTTGTTTTCATTCTTACGAGGTACGTAAGCGCTTTCTGCGATAGTTCTCTGTACTCGGGAATTTCATACAAAGCAACCCAAAAGTCGCCGTAGTAGGTTGGCTTCTTTGAAGGATGACTTCTGAGCGAAATCGGTGGAAAGTTCCAGTAGCGAAGGCATGAGCTTTTCCAGATTTGCTGCTCGCAGGTGCTCCGGAATGAATGGGTTTCACTACCCACATACGTGTATCTGCTTCTTTCGCCTCGTCAGCAGGAAAGTAGAGCTGAAAGTTCTCTTGCAAAAGCTCGAGATGGCGAAGAACGAATTGCCTGATATCTTCCTCTAGAGTTGGCGTCACTGCTTCCCACCTACATTCTTTGAGAAAGCTGTCAAGTGGAGAAAAATCCGTGAAGTCCTTCTTTTGAACACGAGTTTTCCAAAGCTGTAATTTTAGCTTGAAACCTTTAACTTTGCTGGTAACGTCGAACATCATATGATAAAAACGATATCAGCGTAAGCTATTATATAATTCAACACAAAATAAGCTTCAAGTTCAATCACTATATTGGTAAATTTTAAAGCATAATTCATCGTAAGCTTACAATTATTTGGTTTTGTTTAACTGCTTATAATGGATATTTTCTAAATTGTAACTATATTTGCCTACTTTGAATGCGTAATGTTGTAATTAACATAGGAATTAAATATTTACCCTGAGCACTGTGGTTTGATGCAGTAATTTATGCCTTATGACAATTAATTTAGCCTGTTAGGCCCTGGTGGGCGGACTTTCAGGCTTTAATTCTCATAATAATAAGCACAGTTAACTCGCCTAAGCATAAGCCACACTGTATATCAAGATATCAATTATCAGATTTGATTTTATAATAATAAATGAGAAACGGGTACACTTGAACGGGTACGCTGTGACTGTGAACGACTAAATAACTTAAGGTTTCATTCTACTTCTATTTATACATACATAGGATTTTCTAGAAAGAGGAAGTTATGTCAACGAAACTAGAAAATTCGAGAGTACATTGGAAACTCTGAGCCTCATGGAAACGTGGGAACATTAATTACTTCATCCAAATATAAACTTTGAAAATATTACATACACATACTTAAAATTAATATCAAGTACAGAAATAAGTTATATGAATGACATAGAAATGGTTAAAAAATGGAAAACCAGTAAATTTATAAAGTGCTGTTGTCTCACTTTGTTGCCAGATCTTACACTATTAATTCTTTTATATTTCAAATGCATAAATCATGTTTTCTCTTATGTTTAAATATCTAATTGTAATTGATTTTATTAATCTCTCACAATTACCATTTTCGTTCCTATTTACGATAAATAACCTTTTTTCATTTGATTGGTTTTTACTTCAGCCCATATGCTTCCCGTTAACCTCATGCACCCCTTCCTTCTCATGTACCCACGACAAAATCTCATGCACTCTGGTTGAGCACTGCTCTAGGCTGACCCCTACAAGGCTAGGCTTAACCTACTCTACAGTCTACAGTTCAGTGGCGGTCCTGGCATTTTTGGCGCCTTAAGCGAGATAATGCAAAGGTGCCCTTCCTCTGTCAACAGCACACTCTCCCCCCCCCCCGGTGCATAATCTCTGCCGCAATAAAACACACTGAACACATTGTTTTTAAAACACAAAGCACCTCCTTCATTTATTGTTCTTAGCTTCAAGTGAGAACAAGTTGTCTTGAAACAAAAACTACAAAGAAATCTTGTATGAATAATAATTGAACACTCAATAAAGATTCCGAAATATATTGCAAACAGAATAAATATTCCAATGTATATTGCACACAAAATAGATAAATAAAAAACACTAATAAATCACACAATGTAGCTTAATAAAGGAATAGGATTGCCAGCTAGCAAATAATTGAATTTTAAATTTGATATGGAAGTTTTAGGTCTAGTTGTTTTCCTATTAAAACCTGATCCTCCTGGTCTTCCTTGATGCAAATTCATCATTGATGTCATCATAGGAAATCTGCTCAGAAAACGCATGGTTAACGCTGATGACAGCAAGACCACTGAGGCGGTCTTGCATCATGGTGTATCTCGGGTAAGTCTTGATGAGCTTGAGCTTGAAAAAGCTCCTCTCTGCCACTGTCATTGGAAGGGTGACAGCAACCCTGAGGGCGACCCAGAGGTTGGGATATCTCTGTGAGCTGCTTTTCATGGATAAACGTCAGCAGCTGAAGTGCTGTCACTCGTAAATGGCAGTTCAGGCAAATTCTTTAATTCCTGTGCCAACTCCCTACCATCTAGATCAGAATGTCCTCGACAGCTTAAAGTGTTGCTGAGGGTTTCTGATTGCTCTGTCATTTCCTCATTTGACAAGTTTTGGAAGTTTGAGAGCATTCCAAACTTGTCTCTCACTTCTCCCAAGGTCTGCAATCTTTCCTGAAGTGATGAGATAGCAGCATCCACCACCACATTGAAAAAGGTCACCTCCAAATTTTTAAGTGCGTCATTGATGGGCTCATCACGGGACTCATAGGAGAAGTGCTACTTTGTGGACCTCAGCCTCTTTTGCTGGAGAACAGCCTCCAGGCAGGTTTGAAAAAACTATATAGGGCTATGGGTTGATTGCCTGATACCCTCATCCGTTGGAAATTTCCAGCAGATTTCAGTGGAGAGTTAAACGACAAAAGCCCTATGTTTTTTCGTTAGAGAGTTATGAATATGTAGGTCTGAATAGGACCTCTTTATATTTAATTGTTTATGGTAATTTTAGCGTCGGGATTTTAGATGCCTATATTAGAATGAAAAAGAATTGTCCCACCTTATTTTTGCTGGGTCTTAGTTTGCTTCGATGTAGGGCGTTACGATCATTTTCGGTGTAGGGCCGCCACGATGGAGTTACGCAATGAGTTAACTTCTTGTAATAAATATAGGCAGTCACAATATAAACACTTGAAGGCATAGGCCTATCCTTATTTTATGTATTAAGTTTATTATAAGGAATTCACTCAGAACTTTAGGGAAGACAAAAGCACATCCTCCCTGTTTAAAGCGTTCGCTGTACAATAAACAGCCCCGAGAGCCGTTCCTTGGTTCGCTTGTATTTTTTTATTATTTGCCGATCCAGCAAAATTTTGTTTGGTCTACTTCTCTGTGGTAGACTAAACAATAAATTGGGTTTTCTTGTTGCTATGTGAGGCTTGATTCATACATACAGGTTCTTTGTACGTATGGCAATTATTTCATTCCCAATAGGCTATATCGCCAATCCCGAGGCAATTTTGTATAGATATTTAATTCAATTAATTAATAATTTATATTTAATTATGAAATAAAGGTACCACATATGATACCATGTTGTGAGCGCGTATAGTTTTTCCATATACTGGGGGGGGGGGGGGGGTGGAGAAAAATTTGTGTGTTATAGATCAAATTTTTGGACAAACTGTGCAAAACATGTAAAAAATGGATTAAAAGAATGAAGTAGAAATTTAGGAAGAGAGAGGTTACTCAAGACCTATTTAAATATAAAAGTTCAAGAGGCCAACTTCTCAAGTTTAGTTAAAGTTATGTCAATCAGTTTGACTCCCTTTAGGTATAGGAAATTTATGGAATTAAAGTAAAGTTATTAAGCATTTTAACTTTGCTCAATTTGTGTAAGGTTTAAAGTCACCAGTCTTAATTTTTTTCTTGTAAAAGTTTCTGGCTTTCAAAGTAGTCTTTCTTTGAGGCCTGTCTGGTTTAGTCTGAGTTACATCAGGTACATTGAGAGGTTCCTCCCCAATAGTATCCTGATCCATCCTTTGGGGTAATGGTTCTAATTTAGCCCCACACTCCAAAGGATATAGTAATGTGATATCTCTGGTGGTTTCACCAGTTGCTGTTTTCAGTTTTACAACCCTGGTAATTTCATCTTCACCAGTTTTGAGTTCCAAGACTTTTCCCATTGACCAATGTTGTCTTGGTGTCTTGTCATGTATCAACACAATGTCCCCAATTTTGACTGAATCATTCCAACTTTGTTTTGTTAATTGTTTATGTCTTTCTCTAAGACTTGTTAAGTATTCTTCTCTCCATTTTGTTATAAATTGAGTTTGATTTGTGTCAAATGTTGGTATTTTGTGTTGAGTTCTTTGTGTCCTATTTCCCAATCTGGATCCTCTGTACTGTTATGTTCAGATTCTGGTAACATGTTTACTGTTTCTCCCTTAATTAGGTGGTTTGGTGTGAGAGGTTCTGGCTCATTAATACCATCTCCCACATAAGTTAATGGTCTGTTGTTGACAACATTTTCAATTTCTGACAGAATAGTCATGAGTTCAAAAAGTTGTAGATGTTTTGTCCCAATAGTCTTTTTAAGGCAGTTCTTTACAGTTTGTATGTTTCTTTCCCAAATTGAACCATACCATGGTGTATTAACAGGAATGTACTTCCAGGTTATGTTGTGTTTGGTTAAATGAGTTTGTACTGTTTCACTGTCACAAATCTGATGAATAATTCTTTCACCAGATTTGAAGTATGTGGCATTGTCTGACCATATAGTTTTGGGTACAGAATTGTGTGCACAAAATCGTCTGAAAGCAGCAATAAAAGCTTCTGCTGTCAGATCTTCTACTATGTCTAGACATATGGCACGTGTGGCAGCACAGGTGAAGAGTACAATGTACACTTTGTATTCCTTTGAATCCATTTTGTCTCCAAAACTCACATTTACCGCTCCAGTGTAGTCAATACCCGTGGTTTCAAATGGCCGAGTAAATGTTACTCGTTCCACAGGTAGGTCTGGAGGGCTTGGGGTCTTAAAGGGTCGTGAATGGATACGTTTACAAGGAATGCATGTGTTTAAAATTTTCTTTGTTTCAGTTCTACCCTTTGGTAGCCAGTAAGTTTTTCTCAGCTCTGTCAGGGTTTGTGGGACTCCCATGTGGTGTATTTTGTTGTGGGTATCCCTGATGATGAGTTTTGTGAAGTGATTTCTCCTTGGAAGAAGAATTGGGTGCTTAGAGTTGTAAGTCAAAGTTGACTTGTTAAGCCTTCCTTTACACCTTATCAGACCCTCTGTATCCAGGTACAGATTTAGATCCATGACAAGTGAAGGAATACCTTTGTTTAATGTGCTACTGGACCTAAGATACTTCAACTCCTTGTCAAATTCTGAAGCTTGTATCTGTTTGAGCCAGTATTTTGTTGCAGTTTCTGTTAAGTTAGAAAAGGCTTTCTGAGGACAGTGTTTGAGAAGGTAGCTATTGACAAACTTGCAGCAATAGACTGTAATTCTCAAGAGTTTGTTTAGGTCTGAATAAAGGTGATAGTCAAATATAGGTTTGTCCTCAGTGATCTTTTCAGTTGTTGTAGAGTTGAGTGTGAGGTTAACTACTTTGGCTGGCCAAAGATCCTCACATGTTAGCCATTCGGGCCCTTCATACCAGATTTTATTTGTTTTCAACAGCTTGTAAGAGAGCCCTCTTGTCAAAAAGTCTGCAGGATTCTCCTTTGTTTTTATGTACCTAAATTTGATACCAAGGTTTGTGTTTGCAGTTTTGATTTCTGTTAGTCTGTTTTTCACAAATATATTTTTGCAAGAAGTTGTATCTGTGTTGGTCACCCATGTTAGACAAATTTGACTGTCTGTCCATAAGTAAATGTTTGTTATGTCAACTTCTTTATACACTTGTGAAAGAAAGTTTGCTGTTTTAACTCCCAATGAGACAGCTAATAATTCAAGTTGTGGTACAGTTTTCTTTTGGTTTAAGGGTGCCACTTTTGCCTTTGAATAAACCAAGTTACTTTCATTTTCACTTGTTAAATAGGCACAACACCCATAAGCTTGTGTGCTGGCATCTGTAAAAATGTGTAGTGTTTGCGATTTCAATCTGTAGCCAGCACATCTTGGTACGTAGATGTCTTGAACTTTGTTCAAGTCTGTGGCTAATTTTTTCCAATGAAGTTGGTCTTCCACTGAAAGTGGTTCATCCCAATCAATTTTCTTTTTCCATAAGTCTTGCAAAAGGATTTTGGATCTTATGGTTGCTGGTAAATATAATCCAATGGGGTCAAAAATTTTGGATGATTCTGAAAGCACTTGTCTTTTTGTATTGGCATTTGGATTTAAGTTATAACTCTTTGCAAAGAGTGTCATCGTGTTCAGAATTCTGTTTTAAAAACCAAAGCATTCCAAGTGTTTTCGTGTAATTGTTTGGTTCAATGTTCCCATTGTTGTCTTTTGTTATTTGTTCATTTAATTTAGGAGAATTAGAAACCCATTCTCTCAATCCAAAATTTCCTTGCTTCATTATGGGTTGTGACATTTGGTAAATTTCAAGCAATTCCTCTTCAGTTACAGTGGAACCAATGAGGTTATCCACATAAAAGTTTTGTTTTAAAAACTGAACTGTTAAGTCCTCTTGAAATAAGTTTAGGTGGTTTCTAATTGTTAAAGCAAGAATACTTGGAGAGCAATTTGCTCCAAAAATAATTACTTTAAATCTGTAGGTTTTGAAACCTTTGTTAAGGTCATGTGGATCATTCAACCACAAAAACCTGAGATGATTTTTATCATACTCAAGCTTCAAATTTATACAGAGGAATGCTTTTTCTATGTCACTTTGTACTGCATAATTGTCTAAACGGAAGCAAAGGAGAATTTTTACAAGATCTGAGACAAGGTTTGGGCCTTCCATGAGACAATCATTTAAACTAACAGAATTTGTGTCTTTTAAACTACAGTTGTATACTACTCTTAGTTTAGTTGTGGATGAGTCTTCTCTGTAAACTCCCCTGTGTGTTAAATAATGACAACCTCGTTTTTTAAAGGGTTCATCAGTAACTTCTTCAATGAAGCCCCTTTCTATTTGTTCCTTGAATATGTTGTTGTATTGTTCTAAAAGATTGTCATTTTTTAGTTTTCTGTAATTTTTATACAGATGTGCCTTAGCTACTTTCAAATTGTCCATTATTTCTGGACAAGGTGTTTTCCAAGGCAGCTCCACATAGTATTGATTGTCTCTGTGTTGTAATGTATCCTTAAATTGTTCTGTCATCAATTGGTCTTCATGTGTAATAGTACTGTCCTTTATGCCAACTGATTCTAATAGTCACAACTGCTGTAACCCTTCATCCAATGTGGAATCATTTTCATTCAAATGATGTGGGATTATGACAGTGTTTTTGTAGTTCGAGTTTGTCACATAGTCAGAAATTTGTGACTGTGGTGATTTTGTTTTGCGTAAATTTTGTTCATGTTCTGTGTAGTAGTAAGATGGTATTTAGTTATGTCACCCAAAAGAGCAATACCTGTGGGAGTTTGTATGGCTATTCCATCTCCAATTTTAATGATGCCTCTATGGACCAGATGAAGATAGTCAGCCCCCATGAGCATATGTATATCATCAACTACATCTGCATTAAGGGTTTTATCAGCTATCGTGTATTTATTTTGAAGTTGGAGCAAAGCTTGTTTTAACCCAGCTATTTGTATTTTTTCTTGTTCTACTTTGTCCACAACAACAACCTTAAGGGTTTCAAATGTTTCATCAAGAGTTAAAGTTATATTTGCAGTTTTAAAACTGGCTTGTACTGGGTTTTTATTGATAAATGATGAAATAGAGAGATCTTCATCTCCTTGTTGGTTTTGAAGTCCCAATTTTTCTATCAGTTGTTTAGTTACAAATGTTTGTTGTGAGCAGGTATCTAAAAGACACCTAACCTGTACTATTTGTCCTCTTTTGTTTTGGATTTCCAAAGTTGTGGTTGGTAAAAGAATTTTTGAATTGTGGTTAATGCTAGATGAACTGATATGTCCATTCATAGCATTTTGGTTTGTTTCTGTTTGTTTTGGTTTGATTTGGGTGTTTGTTCATAATGTTTGTCAGTTTTTCCAATGTCTGTGTGTGTATTACACATAGGGGTAACATGGTCAAAACTGTTGCAAAACTTACAATTGTATATCAAATTTGATTTGCAATTTGACTTTTGGTGCCCTGATCCAGTGCATTTTTTGCATAAGTTTAGTTTTCACAAACGTCTTTGTATTTTGTAGAATAATGTTCACTGCTAAAACAAAATTTGCATGGTGTGGGATTATACTCAAAAGTAGCTACATTAAAGTTTTGCAGAGTAGGAGTCTTTGAGTCTTTTTCTGTCACTTTATTTTCTGCAAATTGAGTTTTGCGGTTGTGTTTTGATGTAACTGGTAAGTGTTGAAATCTTTTGTTAGGTTTTTGGTTTTCTGCATTGTTGGTTTTTTCTTGTTCTGTGTTAAATTTTGGGTGTGTAACTTGATTTGTAAAGTGCAGTACAGTTGGGAAATCTTCTCTTAGTTTATTAAGGCTAGGGTATATGTCAGTTGTCCTCTGATGAAATATCTCTTTGACTTTAGAAGGGAGCTTTTCAAAAACAACAGCTTGAATGATCCAAGCTGTTTCTGCAATGTTTAAATTATTGTTTTTAAGTTGTCCCATGAGACATTCAAACTCACAGTAAAAATCAAAGAGGTCACCATAGTTGTCTTTTGGGGTTCGCATGTTCATTACTTTAAGAGCCAAATCATGTATAATTTCATCCTTATTCATGTAATTTCTGTTAAGTAATTCTATTGCTACAGAATAAGAAGTACCTATGGCTGGTAGTGATTCCACTAATCTTAAGGCTGGGCCTTTCAGATAGTTCACTAAATAACTAAATTTATCAACATCTGTAATGTAGTTTTTATTACCTATAAGGCTATGAAATTTTTCAATAAAAGATTGAAATTTGGCTCTGTCACCCTCAAAAGTGGGTACTGCAAGTGTAGGCAATTTTGATTTTAGTTCATTGCCCTCAGCCACATTGGGAGGGCTAAATGAAGCATTTCTTGTAGCTTCTAAGAAGCTTTCGTATGTGTCTTCTTTTTTGCACTCATCAAGTTGGTTTTGAATTTCAGAAATATAGTTGTTAATTTTTGTAATGTAATTTTCATTGTCAAGTAGGAGTAGAATACTCATCATCTGTTAGTTCAATTGTGTCATCAATTTCTGTAATTATGTCTTCATCTAGTATGAAAATTTCTTGTTTGTAACGAGTAATAGAATTTAATGTTGTTTCAAGATCATATCTTGTAGGTTCCTTTTGTTTGAAATCATTGTACAGTTTGGTGATGACACCTTTACGTGCTGATTTTTTCCTCATTAATTTTTTGTGATTTTGAGATGGTGCCGTAGCCCCAAGGTCTGTGTTTTTGTTTTCTTGGTCTGGGTTTCTTACCCTTTTGTCCAAGTCTTCCATAATTGTTGTTAGTGTTAAAGTTCTGAGTTTAATTTTTATGATGTTGAGCAAGTTAAATTACTGTACAGTAAGTTTTTTATATAACCTGCGCCACAGGTTAAATTAAAAATTCACAATATTTTTAGTTAGGATAGGCCTTGAGTGTAAAGAGTAAGGCCTACTTTAAGAGGTAGGCCTATTATGTAAGGTAAAGTTAGGTGGGCCTACTAAATAGGCCTATTTGTTGGGCCTACCAAGTAGGCTTATGTTTGGGCCTATTATTTTATAGGACCTCAAATGAGTTAAGCCTGTTAAATTAACAAGGCTTAGTTTTGAATTTGAAGAGTAGGACCTATTAAATAGGCTTAATGTTGCGGGCCTATTTTTTTAGGACCTAAAATAAGTTATGCCTGTTAAATGAACAAGCCTTTGTTTTCGATTAGTGTAAAGGTAAAGGAATCGGTTCCCAGTTGCTTAGGCCACCATATGAAAAAACTATAGTGGGGTTACGGTTGAAATTGGGGTTAGGCCTACTGAGTAAGCCTAGCCACTGCGTGTCAGTGTAAATTTTAGAGGGGTTAGTTCCCCATACACAGGGCCACCATTTGAAAAAACTATATAGGGCTATGGGTTGATTGCCTGTGCCCTCATCCGTTGGAAATTTCCAACAGACTCAGTGGAGGGTTACCGACAAAAGCCCTATGCTTTTTCGTTAGAGAGTTATTATGTAGGTCTTTAAAGGACCTCTTTATATTTATATTGATTACGGTAATTCTAGCATCGGGATTTAAGCCTATATTAATGAAAAACTGAAATTGCTCCCACCTTATTTTTGCTGGGTCTTTTTTGTTCGATGTAGGGCGTGACGGTCATTTTCGGTGTAGGGCCGCCACGATGGGTTACGCGAATTTACTTAAGGTAATTAATATAGGCAGTCACTATATAAACCCCTGAAGGAATAGGCCTATCCTTTTTAGTCATTAGGTTTTATTATAAGGAATTCACTCAGACTTGAGGGAAACAAAGACATCCTCCCGTTTAAAGCGTTCGCTGTAATAAACAGCCCTGAGAGCCGTTCCTTGGTTCGCTTGTATTATTATTTGCCGATCTAGCAAATTTTGTTTGTCTACTTCTCTTGGTAGACTAAACAATAAATTGGGTTTTCTTGTTGCTATGTGAGGCTGATTCATACATACAGGTTCTTTGTACGTATGGCAATTATTTTATTCCCAATAGGCTATATCGCCAATCCCGAGGCAATTTTGTATAGATATTTAATTCAATTAATTAATAATTTATATTTAATCATGAAATAAAGGTACCACATATGATACCATGTTGTGAGCGCGTATAGTTTTTCCATAGCAGGGTAGAGAGGGTGGTTGATGTACCTTCATCTGAGGAAACTGGCACAGCAGAAGTAGAGGTGGAAGTAGATTGCCCTTCATCCACAGACATCCCAGTTTTAGCAGAGGAGGTCCTCCAGGATATTTTAGAAGTGCATCTGAAACGATATAAATAAATGTTATCATGTGAAGCAAACATGATGACACACAGTTGCTTCTGTCATTGTAAATAACTTATTATGCCACATGCCATTTATTTTATTTGGGGTTTATATTTGTTTATTGTGTATTTTCCAGATTATTGTCACATTTTTGTTAAAGAAAACTATAATTCAATGAAAAATTAAATCATTCGAATATTTATATAACCTTGGGAATTCTGGGGAAATTTTGTTGGGTGTTCTTGGGCTAATTAAAAATGTAGAGTGGTCACACTGATAAGTACATGTTAATAACAGCAGAAATCTAGTTAAGCCCAATACTAAACGTAAATGCCTATAACTTTACACCTAGCCATAAAGGGTAGGTTATGGTGAGGGTGAGGGTTTTAAACTAAAATCCCAAAATCTGACAACACAAACATGAAGCAAACAAATTTTAGAAGTCATTTCAGCAAATAAAGAAAAAATTGATGATTTTTGCCTAAAATAGCGGATTGCCCACTTAAAGTATCAAACTTATCTTGATTTTACGGTTTAAAAAAGTAACGTTAGATATAAAAATGAAAGTTAAATAAAATGTTCATGACATACCTCTACGTTTCGATCGCATCTCCTCTTCTTCTCTTCTCTTTCTTCCCTATACACCTGACGGTTTTGTCCTCTTCAACATGATGCTCGGCCAGACACGACTCACTGTAAACTAGGGTGTCCGGCGAATTTGTCTACAACAATTTGTCTACAGCAATTAGTCTACAGATACAATTTATCTACAATAATTTGTCTACAGATACAATTTGTCTAGAGAGGAAAAATGAAAGCTATTTGATGGTTATTAATTTTTTCAAAAAAATGAAAAATTTGTTTCTGCAATCGGTTTTCTTGAAAAATGATAAAGAAAAATGTTATTGGATATTGAATAAATTTATTTACTGAAACGACGCAATACACTCCAACATCTTTTTGAATAAGTCCGAGCTGGTGTGGCGCTTACGCCAATTTAGGGCGGGTCGTACTCAGGTGACAACATGAATCTGAAGGAAATCCTACCATCAGGGGTTTCTAAATTATGTGTTTTTACATGGGGAATTCAAATATGAGCTTCTTTTTTGGATAGGATAACTCTAACCTACATCATTTTGTATTTCCAAATTGCCAATTTTACCCTTTTGAACCCCTTTATAATATATTAAAAGATATAAGGTAAATCATTTATATTGACAAGGCCAAATCAACTTTACATATATTTATTATATCACTGGATATAATTACAAAGATCATTCTCCTGACATCTTGAACTTTGCCAGGTTGCACAAATCCTGCTTTGACTCAGACTTGGACATCAGCTTCCTGCTGGTCTCCTGAACCCTGATCCCTCCATCCCTCTTTTCCTGTGAGAAGTACTTAGCAGAAGCCTCAGTCACCATTTTAACAACCCTCTCAATGCTTTGTGTGTGGCAAGACCAGTTGCGCACCTCCATGGGGGTGTTGATGAAGTTTTTCACCTCTGAGGTGCTTAGAGAGCAAGTGAGAGGTGGCTCTGACACACCTTCCGACCAGCTGATCAAGTCACCGATGCTGGAAGCATCACAATTGATGTCAGGTGTCCTTCTGCTCCTAACAGAGGAGTCCCCCAGCTGAGTGTCCGAGTCCCCCTCTCCCCTGATGGCCAGGATTCTCTCCACCCCTTCAATCCTCTCCTTCTGATCCTCAGAGCAGAGTAGTGTTTGGAGGATGACTTCACTGTGGGCATACCAAGCAGATCTTCTCACAGTTGGCATCACAATATCCAGCACCTCCTTTCTCTGGGACTTGAGGCAGTCCAGCTGAAAGAGGATGTGCCTAGGCCCTTCGATCCAGGAGTGCTTGACCTTCACGTTGAACCAACATGGGTAATACACTCCAATGATGAATTCCACAATGAATTGCAGAATCTTCAGGTTCTTTCCTTTAAGTCCGTGCTTTGACACCAGAGCCTGAGAAGTCTGTTCGCTGTGGTGAGCCAGCGGCTGTGGTTTACTGGTCCTTTCTCTAACAGAGCCAGCCCTGCAGGAAGTACTCCATCCCTGACTGCACAGACAATTTTATAGCCATAGTATTGATCAGTTGAGAGATCTTGAATGACCTTGTCAGGAAGCTTGATCAGTGGAGGGCCAACAGAGATTCGGGTGAAGTTTGGATTGATATCAAAGTCTGTAGCAGAATCAAGGAGCTTTCCTATTGGCCCGGATAATTTTTTGTCTGACAGAGTAGGGCCATCAAGGTCAACAATGAGATGGCGCAGGGGAAGTTCAACAGTGTGCAGGTTGCACACCAACCAGACCAGCTTTCTCCCCAGGTGCAGCTCCAGCTTTCACACCAGTGTTGACATTTGTTGAGTCTCCTCCAATGGCCAACAAGGTCTTATCATAACCCCTCTCTTTCAGCCAGGCAAACAGGACCTTAGCAATCTTCTCCGCATGTGACTCCTCTTTAGTTGCTTTCTCTGGGGTAAAGTGGAACAGATAGTAGCTGCCAGGCTCACTAACAACACTATAGTGTTCTTCCTTGATCTTTGCGGGAAAAGATTGGTCACTGCCCTCAGCTTCCATCATCACATTGGTCAGGTCAATTTTGCTCAATGTATCACTATAATATGCGTAGAAATAGCTTTTTCTAAAATATAACAGAATAATACTCACATGTGAACAGTAACAAAAAAAATATCAGTAGATAATCATTAAATCTATCCCCTCACTGCAAGCCGAGGTGGTAAAATAGCTTCATAAATCATGAGTCACTTCAAATATTTCACAAAACGTTTTAGAATGTTCTGAAACGTTACATTTCTAGCCTCTGAGAAAGGTGGCTCAGAAAATGGCCTTATGCGCGCCAGAAAACCGTCAAAATATTTCATATACCAAACTGTATGATAATTACAATTAAGTGGAATGGCACACCTTTTTATTTGAGTATTTAAATATTATTATTACTAGTACAGTTCCCGTCACTTCGCTGACGGTTAGACAGGCTAAACTACAAAAAAAGAACCCAGACGTGAAAATTTTGAGCTTCACATTGTGTCAACATTTGAATCTGGTATCTCCCAAAACCTCCTCACCCCCATTCATACAACTTTGGGGCTAACCCCCTCCCCCATTACCCCCACCCCTCCCCATTACCACACCCATCCCCCATTACCCCCACCCCCACCCTTCCGCCCACCCCAACCCTTCCCCCCCACTCCCACCCTTCCCCCACCCTCACCCTTCCCCCATTGCTAAACTACAGAAAAGAACACAGTCATGAAAATCTTGAGCTTCACATTGCCGCCCGTAATACAATTTCTGAATTTTTTTTACAATTTCTGAATTTTTTTCTCACAATTTTTTCTCACAATTTCTGAAAGTGTGACGGACGGACGGACAGACAGACAGACAGACGGACGGACAGCTCTCTTATTGGAGTATAAATTATATGAATTACATTATATGTATTTATATGAATTAGTTAGAACAATGCTCTATGAGAGATAACGTGAGCAGCCATGATAGAAAACGTGAGAAGACATATTCTGGGGTAACTACAATAGTAAAATAATCAACAATTTAATAATAATCAACTGCAAAATGATGTAGGTTAGGGTTATCAAAATTAAATATTTTCTTCAGAATTGTGTTCTATACACCAAAATATGTCATTTGAACACCCCTCTCCATTGATTTAAAAAAAATGCATAGTATGACCCGCCCTATAATACGCCATACAAATTCACAAAAAATGACAAGAATTAGTGCGATATCTTGCAAAAAAAACAATAGTATAAGAAACTCGATTAGGTCAGGTCAGGTCAGGTCAGGTTTCTCAAGAAAACCGATTGCAGAAACAAAATCAGGGTCATCGACTGCCCTTGTTTTCAATTTCGTATGAAAATCGAGAGCAGTCCATGAAACATACTAGGTCCAATATTAGTAATAGTTTCTCTAGACAAATTGTATCTGTAGACAAATTGTATCTGTAGACAAATTGTATCTGTAGACAAATTATTGTAGATAAATTGTATTTGTAGACTAATTGTTGTAGACAAATTGTTGTAGATGAATTGTATCTTTAGACAAATTGTTGTAGACAAATTCGCCGGACACTCTCCAGTCTAACTGTAGCAGTGGCGGTCCTGGGCATAGGCGATATAAGCGGCCGCCAGGGCGCCAATTGGTAGCAGGGGCGACATAGCACGCCCGTTTTTTGTTTTGGTGCTGGTTAAGTATGGGTCTACCATCTGAGTTTTGACAGAATATTTTCGTTAAAACTAACGAAAATATCACGACTTAACCTAACCAGTTATCAAGGGCGTACAGTTGATCTATTATTAATTATAACATTGTTTGTTTCTGGAATAGTATTTACTATTTACTAACAGATCAACTGTACGCCCTTGATAATTGGTTAGGTTAAGTCGTGATATTTTCGTTAGTTTTAACAAAAATATTCTGTCAAAACTCAGATGGTAGACCGCATACTTAACCAGCACCTTTGTTTTTTCTCAAACAGGCTCCAGTCCAGGGCTCGAGAAATTTACCAACGCACGGTCTCACCAACCCCGGTTGGAGATAGATATTTATCCTTAGTGATAGGTATCGATTTTGCTTGTAAAAATCAATTTATAAAACTAAATTAAGTTATTTCATTAAAATAAACAAACAATGAAATAGGTATAAGTTAAAACTGTTTATAATTATTAAAATCAAGCAGAGTAAATTAGAGCGTAGCTAGCGACGGATTTTTCTCCACTCCACAATTTCATATGTGTTCTAGTTTACGGTTTTTTAGGCGAATTTGTCTACAACAATTTGTCTAAAGATACAATTCATCTACAACAATTTGGGGACCAATTCAAACAGAGCATTTTTCACAGTGGTTTTCTGGCTGTAGCCTTTTCTGTTTACTTTTCACACATAACGGCAGAAAATCCTGCCTCGCACGGGTAAGTGGTGGCAAACGGGAGGAAAATCCTCATTGCAGTCGAACTGGCCACAGAGTATTCTCCCTTCCGAGCGGTCCAAAAGGAAGACAACTTTGGCTACTCACTTTCGAAGTTGATCTGGAGAAGCGTGTCTGTCTTCCTTTCGATGATTTCCTCCGCGACTGGGCAAATATTAAAAATTCAGAACTACATGTGCACCAACTGGGCGGCAAATTTGAATTTTTCGTTTGCTCGTTGGCTTTCGGATTTTTGATGCATTCTTATTTTTAAATTTTGAATTTTTGCAATTCGATTGTATTGCCTCCTTGTTACCCCCGAAAAATGTCAAATTACTCCCGGAGGTAATTTACCCCTAATTGGGAACCACTGCTTTAACCAAATCATTATTTAATCCATCATATCGGCGATTTTTTCGCTTTCGCTCGAACGATATTCAGCGCCATGCCTCATCACACTTTTAGCAGACTTCCCGCAGAATTTTTTAGATTAGATCCTACAGTAGATATTTTGAACTTAATAAACATATTTACATAGCTAAGTGATAGCTTAGCTAATTTTCTATAAATTTCTGTATTCGTACCCAAATTTACGGGTGTATACATTTATAATGAATGCGTGAAAGTAAAAATTATAAGAAATAATAATACGCATCTCTAACTCCTCTAAATGTATGACATAGTCAACAAAATTAAGGGATTCTCCAGCCTTCATACACTTCACAACTCAAAGATTCTTCAAATACATTGGGCACAATTGAGAACATTTAAGAATTAAAGCAGACTCGGAAGAGTGTGAATGTTAAGTATGGTTCCATTCAAATTATTGTATCACTCATTAATTTTAAATTTTTTATTTATTTTCAGTATATATATATATACATATATATATCATTTTGCAAAAAAGAAAGTCTAAAAACCATGCGACTATCGGACCTTTGAAAAACGAGAACAGTGCTTTATCTGATGATCTAACAGAAGTATCTGAAATATTAAGAGCTCAGTATGAATCATCTTTCAGTATCCCAAAAACTGACAAACTGATATGCGATAGAAACGCGTTCTTTGAAGAAGAACTACAAGGGGAAAGTATAACGGACTTCGACTTTACAACAGATGATATTAAGCAAGCTATAAGGAAACTAAAAACACACTCAGCGGCAGAACCGGATAAATGGAATGCCACACTGATCAAAAACTGCAAGAATGCAATTGCTGAGCCCTATATTGGATATGGAGACGATCACTAGACACGGGAGAAATATCGGGCATCCTGAAGAGCGCGAATATAGTCCCAATATAATTTTATAAAGGAGGAGATCGATCCGAGGCCAAAAACTATAGGCCAATGTCGCTTACATCTCATCTCACTAAAATATTTGAGAGAATAGTTAGACAGAAAGTTAGAGAGAAAATAAAAAATGACTTTTTGGAAACTGAGAAAAAATTCAATGATAACCAACATGGGTTTCGGTCAGGCAGATCATGCCTATCACAACTAATGGAACACTACAACAACATTATTGATGCACTTGAAAGTACTGAAAACTATGATGCAATATACACAGACTTTGCCAAAGCGTTCGACAAGTGTGACCATGGAATCATAATACATAAACTGAAGTATATGGGAATAACAGGAAAAGTAGGGAAATGGATATATAATTTCCTTAGTGAGCGGCGGCAAGTCGTTACAGTACAAGGAGTATCTTCATCATAATCAGAGGTCCTCAGCTCAGTACCACAAGGAACAGTATTAGCTCCACTACTCTTCATAATCATGCTAACTGACATAGATGAGGACGTTACCAGAGACAGCACAGTAACATCCTTTGCTGATGACACAAAGATCAGTAGAAAAATAAGAAACCCAGAAGATATAGGATCTCTACAAACCGACATGAACAGAATCTACAAGTGGACGGAAGACAACAATAGGAAGTTTAACACTGAGAAATTTCAGCTGTTACGGTACGAAAAAATAGAAGACCTAAAATCCATGGAATATTATACCCCAAATGGACAGGAAATTCAGAGAAATTCTGAGCAAAAGATTTAGGGTTTGTAATGACTGATGATGCGAAATTTGAAACACAAAATAAGATAGCAGTAAACAGAGCAAAGAGAGTAACGGGGCAGATATTGAGAATCTTTAAACGAAGGGATAGGAATGTAATGATTCTTTTACTGAAAACACTGATCATACCCAAATTGGAATACTGCTCGGTCCTAACATCCCCATATAAAAAAAGAAGACATTAGACCAGTGCTTCTCAACCAGGGTGCATAAGATTTTGTCGGGGGTACATGAGAAGGAAAGGGTGCATGAGGTTAACGGGAAGCATATGGGCTGAAGTAAAAACCAATCAAATGAAAAAAGGTTATTTATCGTAAATAGGAACGAAAATGGTAATTGTGAGAGATTAATAAAATCAATTACAATTAGATATTTAAACATAAGAGAAAACATGATTTATACATTTGAAATATAAAAGAATTAATAGTGTAAGCTCTGGCAACAAAGTGCGACAACAGCACTTCTTTATGAATTTACTGGTTTTCCATTTTTTAACCATTTCTCTGTCATTCATATAACTTATTTCTATACTTGATATTAATTTTAAGTATGTGTATGTAATATTTTCAAAGTTTATATTTGGATGAAGTAATTAATGTTCCCACGTTTCCATGAGGCTCAGAGTTTCCAATGTACTCTCGAATTTTCTAGTTTCGTTGACATAACTTCCTCTTTCTAGAAAATTCTATGTATGTATAAATAGAAGTAGAATGAAACCTTAAGTTATTTAGTCGTTCACAGTCACAGCGTACCCGTTCAAGTGAACCCGTTTCTCATTTATTACACTGGTCTGCGTCATTTTTGAGGTCAAGGATTTTTTAGTTGTTCTTTTATAAGTTTTGCATGCTGAATTAGAAAATGTAACTCATTTTGCTCAATCAGGTCAGGTTTTTATGCTATCTCAATTTTAAAAAAATTAGATAATCGTTATGAAATGAGCAATTTTATTTTTTTAAAACAGACTTACATTTTAGCCAAGTGTTAGCCAAGCTCTATATAATAAACAGACACAACTTATTTCTAATTACGATTGTCATTACTGTTTTTCAGCATGAATAGAATGTGCAAGAATGACCCAAACAGGTTCTGCTACATCTGTGGTAAAGTCACTGTGTCAGACCGGCAGTCAAACATCACACATTTTGTGAGGAAAAGCGATCACGCCTACTTTGGAGTTAAACTTGGTGACCAGGACAAAGCCTTTGCCCCTCACATATGCTGCAAAACGTGCGTTGAAAGTCTGCGGCGCTGGAGCCACAAGAAGGTAGAGTGTCTACCTTTTGGTGTCCCAATGGTGTGGAGGGAAGGAAGAGATCATACTACTTACTGACTGTTATTTCTGTATGACAAACCTATAAGGTAAGTTAGTATGAATTTAGTATGAATTTCATTTTATACTTACAAAAATATGCCTGACACTATATGAGATATGTCTTTATCTTATCTTTATGTCTTTATCTGTTTTCTTTTAGGCATAAATCGAAAAAACAAGCAACACGTAAAGTATCCAGACGTGCCATCTGCCATAAAGCCAGTGCCTCATGGACCAGAAATTCCAATTCCAACACCGCCCGACAACTTTGATTCGCCGTCCGACTCAGATGAAGAAATGGATGACGGTGACATATCTGGTACATACCAACCTACTGCCGAGACAAGTCAACCCAAACTCTTGAGCCAAGCTGAGTTGAACGATTTGACAAGAGATTTGTGCTTGTCCAAAGAATCTGCTCAGTTGCTAGGGTCACGTCTTCGCGAAAATCGTTTGTTAGCTCCAGAAACAACATTCTTCTGGCATCGCAGCCGCGAAGAAGAGTTTCGAGAATATTTCAGGTTGGACGAAGAAGCTTCGCTGGTTTACTGTAACAACGTCAATGGCCTCATTGCAGCTATGGGTTTAGCGTATGACCCTACAGAATGGCGGCTCTTCATCGACTCCTCAAGCAGAAGCTCGAAAGCAGTACTACTCTACAATGGTAACAAGGTTGCGTCTGTTCCGGTGGGTCACTCGGTGGAGATGACTGAAAGTTATAGTAACATGGAGCTTTTGCTAACTGCTTTGAAGTACAAACATCACAATTGGATGATATGCGGAGACCTAAAGGTATGTTCGGGTCTACAAAAAAAAATACAAATATATATATATATATATATATATATATATATATATATATATATATATATATATATATATATATATATATATATATATATATATATTTATAGGTTATAGCCCTAGTGCTGGGTCTACAAGGCGGCTACACCAAATACCCCTGTTTTCTCTGTCTGTGGGACAGCCGAGCAGACAAGCAACACTACGTACAACGCGACTGGCCAGCAAGACGTGGCCTGAACCAGGTTCGCACAACGTTCTATCACACGCTCTCGTGAATCCGCAGATGATTCTACTTCCGCCGCTGCACATCAAGCTCGGACTTATGAAGAATTTCGTCAGAGCACTCAACAAAGAAAGCCGAGCTTTCGCTTTCCTGAATCAGAAATTTCCACGCGTCAGTGAGGGCAAACTGAAAGCAGGTATTTTTGACGGCCCTCAGATCAGGGAGCTAATGAAAGATGCTCAATTCAACGAAAGTCTGGAGGACAATGAGATCAATGCCTGGCTCGCATTCAAGTCCATTGTCGCGAATTTTCTGGGCAACCACCGAAGTCCAGAGTACGAACGTGTTGTCGAGGAGCTCCTGCAGAGCTTCCAGGCTCTTGGTGCACGTATGTCCATAAAGATGCATTTTTTCAGCTCGCATTTAGACTACTTTCCAGACAACTGCGGTGATGTCAGCGAGGAGCAAGGAGAGCGCTTCCACCAGGATATTCGAGTGATGGAAGAGAGGTACCAGGGCCGCTGGGATGTGAACATGCTCGCGGACTACTGCTGGTGCCTCAAGAGAGACGTTCCAGCTGTGGAACACAGACGAAAGTCTTTGAGAAAGCCCTTTCGTCCACATTAACTGTACTCGTGTACCATTTTTTATATACTTCGTACATTTTCTGTCAATTTAAGTCCGTTTTAAAAAAATAAACTTGCTAATTTCATAACGATTATTTTCGAATTATTTATTTTTTTTAAATTGAGATAGCATAAAAACCTGACCTGATTGAGCAAAATGAGTTACATTTTTGAATTCAGCATGCAAAAATTATAAAGGAACAACTAAAAAAACCTTGACCTCAGGAAATTTTTTTCAAACGCAGACCAGTGTTATCATCAAATCAAATCTGATAATTGATATCTTGATATACAGTGTGGCTTATGCTTAGGCGAGTTAATTGTGCTTATTATTATGAGAATTAAAGCCTGAAAGTCCTCCCACCAGGGCCTAACAGGCTAAATTAATTGTGTCATAAGGCATAAATTACTGCATCAAACCACAGTGCTCAGGGTAAATATTTAATTCCTATGTTAATTACAACATTACGCATTCAAAGTAGGCAAATATAGTTACAATTTAGAAAATATCCATTATAAGCAGTTAAACAAAACCAAATAATTGTAAGCTTACGGTGAATTATGCTTTAAAATTTATCAATATAGTGATTGAACTTGAAGCTTATTTTGTGTTGAATTATATAATAGCTTACGCTGATATCGTTTTTATCATATGATGTTCGACGTTACCAGCAAAGCTGAAGGTTTCAAGCTAAAATTACAGCTATGGGAAACTCGTGTTCAAAAGAAGGACTTCACGGATTTTTCTCCACTTGACAGCTTTCTCAAAGAATGTAGGTGGGAAGCAGTGACGCCAACTCTAGAGGAAGATCTCAGGCAATTTGTTCTTCGCCATCTCGAGCTTTTGCAAGAGAACTTTCAGCTCTACTTTCCTACTGACGAGGCGAAAGAAGCAGATACACGTATGTGGGTAGTGAACCCATTCATTCCGGAGCACCTGCGAGCAGCAAATCTGGAAAAGCTCATGCCTTCGCTACTGGAACTTTCCACTGATTTCGCTCAGAAGTCATCCTTCAAAGAAGCCAACTACTACGGCGACTTTTGGGTTGCTTTGTATGAAATTCCCGAGTACAAAGAACTATCGCAGAAAGCGCTTACGTACCTCGTGAAAATGAAAACAACCTTTTTGTTCGAGAAAGGATTTTCGTGCCTGCTGGAGATCAAGAACAAGAAACGAATGTGACACAATCTTGTCACGATTACAGCAGCAAACAAGCCACTAAAGACTAAACTAAAGTCACTAAATCAAACACATGAAAGATAGAATATATAGATATGTGATAAATCTACGTAAATATATATACTATTCTCTTTGTTCTTGTTTTACTTAGTCTATCCTCAGTCAATTCACTATTAAGTCGTTATTCAGTCTATTGACTCCATTAATCTATTAGTTCTATTTGATTAAGAAGCAGATTAGTTAAGGGTGCATAAGTTCATTGAAGGTTAGCTATGGGTAAGGTGACCAGAGTCCCGATTTTGGGCGGGACAGTCCGGAATTTATGACGTGTCCCTCTTTTCAAAATGTCCCGAAAATGTCCCGCATTTGGAGCAAATTTTCATAAATGTCCTGCTTTATTAAAATTACTCTTACATTAGACATTAGATGTCCTTTATGAATTAATAGAATTATGCCACATTCCGAATTCCAAATCTAAATACTAACTTGCAAACTGAACTGGTACGATACATGTCGCCGTGCGGCAGTGCCGTGATTCCCGACTAACGTTTCAGTGTTTCATTAGTGGCCTCTGTGTAAAGTTGTGTTGTAGTGTAACGCTTTTATGTTTTTATGTTTGCTTAATTAATAACCTTAATTTTTAGCCCTTTAATTTTTATCCCTGCATCCTTTTTTTTCTTTTGCAGCTAGGTTAAACTTTTTCGTTTGAAGGATAAGGAAAGTTATTAATTGTATCGTACGTAAGGTCGTAGGCCTAGTTTGACAATACAAAATGTCTAAAACTAAAAGGAAGTGTACATTTAATGCACATCTGCAGTCTAAATATCCATTTATTACAAAAACAACAACAGAAAGTGATGTACGGTGTGAGAAATGTAGAAGTGTCTTCAGCATTGGACATGGTGCGATTAATGATATTACTAAGCATCTTGGCTCAAAAAGACACAAATCGGTTGATATCGGTGCTTCATCAAGTAAGATAGTGAGTGATTAGTTTAAAAGTGTGACGCCTAGTAATAAGGATTTAGAAGTAGCTGCTGCTGAGGGTTTGTGGGTTTACCATACAGTCAGGGAAAATCAAAGCTTCAGATCTACTGACTGTGCAACAAAAATTTTGAAAACATGCTTTGAACCAAAATTTTCACGTGCCAGAACAAAGAGCGAAGCGATTGTTTCAAATGTATTTGCACCATATGCTGAAACAGAATTAAAAAAACAATTAAAGGATGCTCATTGCATAACATTGCTAACTGATGCAAGCAACCATGGAAACATCAAGCTGTTTCCTGTTTTAATTCGCTTCTTTCAGCCATATGAAGGTGCTTAAGTGAAGCTTATTGACTTTAAATCTCAGCCTGGATAAACCTCAGATATTGTGGTGAAATATTTAACTGATATTATTGAAGAGCATGACCTGGGCAGAAAATTAGTTGCTTTCTGTGGTGATAACACTAACTGTAATTTTGGTGGTGCTGCAAGAAAAGGAGTGAATAACATTTTCAGGAAGCTAAATGACTACATTGGTAGAGAAATAATTGGGATTGGTTGTTTTACACATATTGTACATAATGTTGTTCAGTCTGCCAGTGACTGTCTGCCAATTGATGTGGAAACAGTGGTTGTAAAAATATATTCGTATTTCTACATCTATACTGTTCGAGTAGAAGAGCTGAAAGAGTTTTGTGGACATTGAATATAAACAGTTACTGGGATATAGTAAAACAAGGTGGTTGGCATTAATGCCTGCAGTTGAAAGAATACTCAAGTTGTTTCCTGGTCTAAGATTATACTTTCTGAGCCAAAGCAAGTGTCCAGTGATACTGAAAAACTTTTTTGAAAACCCACAATCAGAGATCTGGCTCAACTTTGTGCACTGTCAAGCAGCCACCTTTCACCAAGTGGTTTTAAAAGATTGAGGGTGAACATATATCAGCTGTGGAAGTGATGAGTGCAATTTCTGATCTGAAGGATAATTTGCAATCAAAGAAAGATAATGTGTTTGTGCCACTTTCAGTCAGGAGTCTTGTAAACAAACTTGAACAAGATGGGTTGATTGATTCTAATGATTCCTTATCTGTAAAGAAAATATTAGTTGAGTTTTATGACACATGTGTTAAGTACTTGGATCAGTGGTCGGGTCACTTGCCAAACGTTGAGTGTATGCAGTGGGCTTTATTAAAACAAATTCCAAAGTGGTCAGTTGTTGAGGAAACAATGGATTTTGCTGCTGAAAAACAACTATTTGACCCCAAATTTGACAGATTTATTTGATGAGTTCACGTGTTTTGCAAAGTACATTAGTGATGGAAAGTAGCAGAGTGGAATGCATCTAAATTATCAACAGACCAGCGCTGGGTGGAAGTATTCACTCATTTCAAGGCCAGAGATGTCAATCATCAACGAATGTCAGCATTAGTTCAGTTCATACTCTGTCTTCCAGGAACTAATGCTTCGACTGAACGTGCTTTCTCTCAAATGAATAAGACGTGGACATCTGAGTCAGATGTCCACGTCTTATTCATTTGAGAGAAAGCACGTTCAGTCGAAGCATTAGTTCCTGGAAGACAGAGTATGAACTGAACTAATGCTGACATTCGTTGATGATTGACATCTCTGGCCTTGAAATGAGTGAATACTTCCACCCAGCGCTGGTCTGTTGATAATTTAGATGCATTCCACTCTGCTACTTTCTCATCACTAATGTACTTTGCAAAACACGTGAACTCATCAAATAAATCTGTCAAATTTGGGGTCAAATAGTTGTTTTTCAGCAGCAAAATCCATTGTTTCCTCAACAACTGACCACTTTGGAATTTGTTTTCAATAAAGCCCACTGCATACACTCAACGTTTGGCAAGTGACCCGACCACTGATCCAAGTACTTAACACATGTGTCATAAAACTCAACTAATATTTTCTTTACAGATAAGGAATCATTAGAATCAATCAACCCATCTTGTTCAAGTTTGTTTACAAGACTCCTGACTGAAAGTGGCACAAACACATTATCTTTCTTTGATTGCAAATTATCCTTCAGATCAGAAATTGCACTCATCACTTCCACAGCTGATATATGTTCACCCTCAATCTTTTAAAACCACTTGGTGAAAGGTGGCTGCTTGACAGTGCACAAAGTTGAGCCAGATCTCTGATTGTGGGTTTTCAAAAAAGTTTTTCAGTATCACTGGACACTCTTTCAGCTCTTCTACTCGAACAGTATAGATGTAGAAATACGAATATATTTTTACAACCACTGTTTCCACATCAATTGGCAGACAGTCACTGGCAGACTGAACAGCATTATGTACAATATGTGCAAAACAACCAATCCCAATTAGTTCTCTACCAATGTAGTCATTTAGCTTCCTGAAAATGTTATTCACTCCTTTTCTTGCAGCACCACCAAAATTACAGTTAGTGTTATCACCACAGAAAGCAACTAATTTTCTGCCCAGGTCATGCTCTTCAATAATATCAGTTAAATATTTCACCACAATATCTGAGGTTTATCCAGGCTGAGATTTAAAGTCAATAAGCTTCACTTAAGCACCTTCATATGGCTGAAAGAAGCGAATTAAAACAGGAAACAGCTTGATGTTTCCATGGTTGCTTGCATCAGTTAGCAATGTTATGCAATGACATCCTTTAATTGTTTTTTTAATTCTGTTTCAGCATATGGTGCAAATACATTTGAAACAATCGCTTCGCTCTTTGTTCTGGCACGTGAAAATTTTGGTTCAAAGCATGTTTTCAAAATTTTTGTTGCACAGTCAGTAGATCTGAAGCTTTGATTTTCTCTGACTGTATGGTAAACCCACAAACCCTCAGCAGCGGCTCGTGACTAAAAATTCTAGGGGTGCTGTCTCTAAGAATGGGTTGAAATAATTACTGAAATAAAAGGATGAGCATTGAACAATGAATAAAAGTTTCAAAAGTTATTGAAAAAGTTATTCAGTGAGCTCATCCTTATATTGTTCTTGATTATTTCAATTGTAAATAAAAAATTTAGGGGTGCTGCAGTTCGGCAGTGCCTACCGACGAGCCGCCACTGCATCTGAGAAAGCACAACTGAAAGTCTCAACTCTAAAAGCTTTACTTTTAACAAAAATAAACTTCAATCAAACCTGTATGGAGTTCTACACTATGTTGAAATCAACTCCGGAGTTACTTCAGAAGATTTCATCTACTGAAAAGTATGGGAACTGAAAAGCAAGTACGATAATATTGTGTATTGGTATGTCATAGATATAACTTCAACTGAGTGACGGTGAGTGATGATCATCATCATATAAGCCATTCTCAGTTGAGTTAATTTTTTTCATAATTATATACTCAAGAGAAAAATACAAGCAGCGAAGTAATAATTATGTTCCATATATATATATATATATATATATATTTTTTTTTTAAGTTTCAAAGAATGAGCACTCACGGCCACCAAAAGAAAGGTGAATAGTAGAGCGAACACAAGACGAAGACTATGGAACAGCTAACGGAAATGAACAATAGACGGGGAGGAGGAGAGAAAAAAACAAAAAAAAAACAGATACAGAAAAATCATAGCGGAGTCACAGCCGGTAAAGAAGTCGGGAGCGAAAGAGGAAGAAGAACAACCCGATTACCGAAAAGTAGGGACCTTCAGATAGAATAGCGCCAAGCCTATCACAAGGCCCGACGGTCACCAAAAAGGGAAAATACTCTGCGCGCAGCGCAGAGTAAAGCGGACACTCCACCAGGAGGTGGGCAACTGTAAGTGAAACGTTACAACTGGGACATCGGGGCACCCGATCCCCGGCCATCAAATAGCCATGGGTCAGGTGGGTGTGGCCAATACGGAGGCGAGCCAGAGCCACCTCCTTATGGCGCGACCGATGGAAGGAAGAGGCCCAACATCCCAATTTGGGTTTAATCTTGCAGAGTTTGTTATTTGTAGCGCCATCCCAGCGACTCTGCCACCGGGAGCGCAAAAACCTACACAAGCCAGGGATATAATCAGAAAAGGGGAGGGACACGGGTGAAACCTGTAGTCGGCACGCGGAACGGGCAGCTCGATCGGCAGCCTCATTTCTAGCCACGTTAACATGTGCAGGGACCCAGCAAAATACCACCTCCTTGCCACCAAAAGTGACAAGGATATGGGACAGTAGCTGGATACGTCGGACCAGTGGGTGGACAGGGTCGAAACACTCCAGGCCATCCAGGGCACTGCGGGAATCCGAATAGATGACAAACACCATCCGGATGCTCCCGCACCACCTCCAGAGCGCTCAGAATGGCATAGAGCTCCGCCGTGAAAACGGAAGCCTCATCAGGGAGGCGGGTACATCGGGGAGCAAGGGCAGACGACTGGGGAACAGCCGCAGCCCCAACGCCCCCCGACGACCTCGAGCCATCTGTGAAGACCGCAACACATGCAGAGTGACACGCTTCATGCTGAAGGAACAGAGACCGAAGCAAGGCACAGTCAGAATCGGCCCTGCGAACGGGGCGCAACGCCCTACAGCACGCAACAGGGGTGCTCTCCCAAGGTGCAACACCCTCGAAAGAGACCGGTATAACGGATGGAGGAGAAATGCCCATACCATCGAGGAGGGAGGTCATCGTGTCGGTGAAATACCAACCCCCATCCTGGCAGAACGTCCTCTCAACCACCTGGAACAGAGGAGAGTTGGGAAGCCGGAGAATCCGGAGATAGTGCTTGGCAATGAGGAACGACCTCCGATCCTCCAAGGGAGGGATGTCGCACTCAACCTGCAGACTATCAACCGGAGAGGAGCGGAAGGCGCCAGATGACATGCGCAGTCCTCTAGAGAAGATCGGATCCAGTATCCGAAGGGCCGTACGGGAGGCGGAGCCATACACCACACTCCCATAGTCTAATTTTGACTGTGCCAGGGACACGTACAAACGGAGGAGTGTCCGCCTATCCGCGCCCCATGTAGTATGCGACAGATGTCCCAGCAAATCCAGGGTACGTCTTGTAGACTCGCGCAGCCGGCGAAAGTGGGGAACCCAGCTCAAACGGCTGTCGAAAACCATGCCCAGAAAACGTACTGATTGAACGAGAGCCAGAGGCTGACCCCCGAGTGTAAGATTAAAGGCCGGGACGGCGCCGGATCCCCGTCTCCTCGACGGAAGGAAGGCCACACACGAAGTTCAACCCGATTGACCGCGAGTTGGACTTGCCTCTCCACGAGGGGAGGACTCGTCCCCGCGGCATAGACAGCCAGATCGTCGGCGTAGATGGAACAACGCACCGATGGCGGAAGGGCCCCCGGTAGCGCAGACATGACCAGATTGAAGCAGGAGACGCTCAAGACACACCCCTGGGTCACCCTCTCCTCCTGAACATACAGGTCAGATAGGGCCGCCCCATTACGGACGCGGAAAGTGCGATGGCAGAGGAAGTTACGAATAAATGTGGGCAAAAAGCCCACAAAACCAAGAGACTTCAAACGGTCCATGACAACTCCCCGACGGGTCGTGTCATAGGCCTTTTGGACATCGAAAAAGACGACCAGAACAAGATTCCGGCGGGAAAAGGCCTCCCGTACATCATGACCAAGGAGGAGAAGGGGGTCCAGAGTACCCCGAAATCGATGAAAGCCATACTGGGTCGGGGGGTATAACCCAAGCGACTCCAGTGTAAAGGAAAGACGGACGGCCACCATCTTTTCAAGGAGCTTCCATAAGCAGTTCGTCAAGGCAATAGGCCGATAGCCCGCCACCTCCGCCGGATCCTCCTCCGGCTTAGGTATCGGGACCACAATCGCCTCCCTCCAACGGGAAGGGAACGACCCCTCAACCCACACCCGGTTGAAAAGATCCAGCAAGAAGTGTAGGGCCATCGGGTGCAGGTTCCAAATAAAGTCATACGGAATGTCATCAGGGCCAGGGGCGGAATGACGACGGGTTGCCAAGGCAGCCCGAAGTTCCCGCATCGTAAAGAGACGGTTATAGGGCTCGTCCCAAGGCGGCGTGAACGTAACATCCGACAAAGGACGATCCGCAGCTGAAGGCGAACGGGAAACCGCAGCAAAAATCCCGGCCAGCCGATCGACCACAGCAGTAGGATCCGAAAGGAAGCCGTCCCCGTCCCGAAGGACAGGGCGACTAGCAGGGACCGGCTTCCCCTCGATACTACGTACCTTCCGCCACACAGCAGCAGAAGGGGTAGACGAGGAAATGCCGGACACAAAAGCACGCCAAGAGGCCCGACGGGCCAACTTGAGAGTCCGGCGGGCGAAAGCCTCCGCCCGCCGCATCTTAATCAATGGTCCGTGCGCCGGGTGCGGTGGAAGCGGAGCGTTGCCCTCTTCCTCTCACACACCGCCTGGTGACATGCTGGAGTCCACCACGGGACGCTACGCGTCCGCGGGTTACCGGAAGATCGACGAATACAGTCCTCCGCGACGCCCATCACCACCCGCTCGAAGAACTCCAAGCTCTCATCCACAGAGCCAAAGCTCAACACCGAACGGGCAATGACGGAACGAGCTCTGAAGGATGGCCAGTCAGCCCGCGCCAGGCACCACCTCGGTCGAGACGAGACACCCGGCTGCGGTCCGACCGGCTCAAGACAGACTGGGTAATGATCACTGCCATAAGAGTCCCCCAACACCCTCCACGAAAAATCGAGTAAGGCATCGAGGAACACCAAGGAGAGATCAATACAGGTAGATAAACCCGTGGGTTCGTGGAAGTAGGTAGGTTCGCCGGAATTGAGGCACGCGAAGGAAAGTCTCTCCATTAAGGAGAGCAACATACCAGCAACATTAGTCGACCGGACATCTCCCCAAGCCGGGTCGCGACTGTTAAAGTCCCCGAGGAGGAGAAACGGTCGAGGCAGTTGCAACACCAACTCGCGAACCGCGTCGCGAGAAGGAGGGTCATGAGGAGGAATATAAATCGAGCAGGCAGTGTACTGGCGATCTAAAAAGAGCCGCACAGCCACAGCCTGCAAGGAAGTACGAAGAGGCACACCTCGCAAGGGTAATGAATGATGTACATAAATCGCCGCACCCCGCCGGCGTGTGTGCTCATCCGGGGTGCAAGGGAAACCAACATAGCCAGAGAGACGAGGGAACCCCCGCGCAGCCAGGATAGTCTCCTGGAGACAAACACAGGAAGGCCGCTCGCTCTCCAGCAGGGAGGCAAGGTTCTCCCAGTTAGCTAAAAGCCCCCTACAGTTCCAATGCAAAATGGAACTGTAAGGGGAAGTGGCATTATAAGAAGCAGAGAAAGCAGAGAAATAGCCACGGACCAAGCTGAGCAGCAAACTCAACGGTCTGTAACCAGGGACGGAATCGGCTTCCCCGACTCACCCCGAACGGGGGGGGTAGGGGCCACTGAGCTGCTTCACCCGTAGTAGAACGAGAGGTGGAAAGTGGAACAGGGAGTTCAGAGGGGGGCTCCCCTGAGGGGGGGAGAGACGACGAGACGGGCCCAGCCGAAACCCCCGACTCCCCACCAGAGGGGGGCCGGGAGAACCAGATGTTCGAGGGCTCGTCACACCAGACAAGTGCTGACGGGGGGGGGGGAAAAGGTCCACCACAGGTGGGAAGGTAGATCCAGGAGAGAGACCCGACCACTCTCAGCAGGAGCCGAAGGGAGAGACTCCATGAAGAAGGGCCAGGCTCCTCTCGACCGGGTCCACCATGGGAACCGAGTCAGTAATCGAGGGTGTCATGGGGCGGTGTACCTCAACCGACACCCGGACACTAGTTGGGGCACCGGGAGGTGACGCCCACCAGCCCTCCGTATAGGGGGGGGGAGTCCCGAGCGGATCAGGAGCGGCGCGCCGCTTCCCCTCCGGTGAAGAAGGGGAAGCAGGGCGAGCAGCGGTCATGATCGGGTCTGGAGGACTCCGACCACGGCGACGCTTCCTCCTCCCCTTCGGGGCATCACCTTCCCCACCCGAGAGACGAGTAGGCAAGGATCCAGACCCCAAGGCCGGAGAGGGAGAAGGGGCACTTGTAGGCAGGGAATCAGATGGGATGTCTGAAAGTGAGGCAGAGGACAAGAAGGTCCCGCGGCGCCAGGAGGACCACCAACCCCCGGAACTTCCAGGGGGGGCACCACTCCGGTAGGCGCCGGGGTAGCACGGGAGGGGCCCGAGGACCCGCCAGGGCCAAGAGCCGCAGCATAGGACAACCCCCGCCGCGGCTCCCGGTCACGGACCCTATCGCGCGCCTCCCGCGCACTAAGGAATTCGGTAGTCCTTAAGGACCGCACCTCGAATTCAAACTTGAAAACGGGCAGTCCCGAGAGGAGGAAGGGTGGGCCCCCGAGCAGTTCGAGCACCGCGGGGGCTTCGTGCACGGGGTAGGGTGCGCAGGCCCACCGCAGCGGACACATAGCTTACCCTCACGGCGGCACGCAGAGCTAACATGGCCGAACCGGTTGCAGCCAAAGCAGCGAACCGGGTCAGGCACATACGGTCGCACCGAAAACTCACACGACCGGCGATCACCCACGCCCCAGAACACCTGGGCCGGAGGCACAAGGGAGTCAAAGGTCAGGAGCAGACGAGCGGACGGGGTAAGAGCACCATCCCGGCGCGACGAAAAGCGGAAGACCTTCGTTACCCCCTGGGGGCAAGATCCTCCTGCAACTCGCCAACCGGGATTGACAGCAGACGGGAAGCGAAAATGGTGCCCTGACAGCTATTCAATTGCGGATGGGGAGTCACAGAAACTCTGCAACCCAAAACATCCTGCAACTGTAGAAGGGACTCAGTCACCCCCGAAGAACGGGACTTCAAAAGAAGAGACCCATCCTTCAGAGGGCGGATATCATAACGACAGGGAACCCCCACCGTCTTAAGACGCTGAAACACCCGTTCCGAGTTGCCCGGAAGGGAGCCAGCGGAAGGGCGGAGAACAAGGAACCTGTCCACCGGACAGAAATTGACAGCAGAGACAGGTCTATGTGTGACGGTAACCGAGAGTGGGCGAGAGAACAAGGGCCGCGAAGACCCCGCCCTACGGCCACCACGAGTCCGGCCACGAGAGCCAGACGCCGCAGAGAACGAGAGGGGGTCATACGGCTTTAAAGTCAATCCAGCGGAGGCAGAGGCCGCTGAATGACCAGAAATAGAAGTCTTATCCAAATCCAAAAGCGGGCCAGAGTCGTCAACAGGAGGGGATTGAAGTTTTGAAATTGAACCCATAAACAATAGCATTACAAAAAAGACAGCCTCGGACCCAAAGCAATGCACCATCCGCCGCTGCATCCTTCAAGGCGCAGACCCAACGTCCCGGGTAGCCCGCCCCCCAACCTGACTGTCGTTTTAAAAACAGCAGATTGGCTCTACGGAGATTTGTCCGTTAAGGGGCTAGCAAAGACCCAATCCAGACGCAGCAGCGGTCTGGGCGCCCGTACCGTCCCCAGAGCGTCAAGACAAAAGAAATTCCGGGAAATACGGAAAAAAAGGGGAGCAAAAAGAAAAGGAAGGAAAAACAACAACAACAACTAGGTAACTCTTCGCCCACACCCCGCGAGGAGTTGAGGAAACCCCAACAACCCACGAGGTGTGCGAGCCCCCTCGGCCCGGCAAGCGGGAGTACCTAATCGAGGGGGTTATATATATATATATATATATATATATATATATATATATGAGGTAGAGAAGTGTCCCGCTTTTGGCTCCTGAAAATATGGTCACTTTAGCTATGGGGTACATGGCATTCCGCATCCTCAAAGATTGAGAAGCACTGCATTAGACAGCTAGAAGGGATTCAGAGAAGCTTCACAGCCAAGATCAAGAGGTGCAAAGAACTAAATTACTGGGAAAGGTTACGCGAACTAAATCTATATTCACTGGAAAGGAGAAGAGATATATACACCATTATTTACACTTGGAAAATAATGGAGAAACTAGTCCCTAATCTTACTCTGAACCCTGTAACTCCCCAAACAATGGTGGAAAGTAGAAAAAGAAGACTTTGTCGTATTCCCAAATTAAAGGCGAGACAGGGAACATCCTTAACCATGAAAGAATATAGTTTTGTTGTGAGAGGACCAAAACTGTTTAATCAGCTGCCCAAAGATCTAAAGAACACGAATGGTGTTGCAGTAGACATCTTCAAAAGAAGATTAGATGCATGGCTCAGAACAATCCCCGATGAGCCGGGCGTACCTAGCTATGTGAGGTGGAGAGTATAAGAAACCAACTCACTACTTCACCAGGCCAACTCGAGAGGAGGGGCGACAAGCTTGACCTTCGTGAAATGAGAAATCATCGTGCGGAACCTTTGAAAGGTGTGTGTGTGTGTATATATATATATATACGTTTGTGTGTGAACTTTGATAACGAATTAATTTTTTTTTAATTAAGTTGATATTTTCTCGATAAGATTAAGGATAAGTTTGTGCTCCAGGTTTTTATTTGTTTTTGGAGATTAGGTTAAGTCAGCGCTTCCAAAACTATGAGGCGTAAGATCACCTGAAAAGGGTCGCGAGGACGTTAACAAACAAAAAAATAAGTAAAAATTTGGATATTCTCAATAATTTTATTCACTGTCACTATATATTTCATATATTATAGTACATTAATAAATGAAACGGTCATTTTTAATGCTACCTCACACTGATTATTATTATTATATAATTATGAACCAATAAATTAAACTCTATTTGCTGTCGAAATAAGGCGGGCGTCAACTTCAGTTGGAAGGGAGTTGTTGATGAATTAAGGTTATGTTGGGCTCGAAAAGGGAACCTACGAGTATGTTTGGTTAGGTTAGTCGGAATTCTACACGTTTCTATAATGAGGCTTATCACTATTTAGATCTAATCTCTAAATGGCATAAATTTATTTTTGTTTATCTACAAACATTTTTCGTGAATTTAGCATAAAATTTACATAATTGTCAAACCGAATAAGAATGTGATGCGCATAAATTTAGGATGCAAATTACTTAACACTCGTAACGAATTGAAATATTAAGTGTCATACGAAAGAGAACTTAAAAATACAGTCGATCTTAATAAGGTGGCGCTGAAAAATGAAATCATAAAACTAACACGGAGTCTCCTTTTCATTTTAGAAATATTACTCTACGTTATTAAAAAGGATTTTTTTTAAGATTTGAAATTATTTTCAGGAAATGATCTTTCCGAAGAACAAATAAAAATAAAAAGAAAGTTAAAATTGGAATGCCAGCACATTTGTATGCCATGACGTCATCGATATTTATAGCGGAATTGAAAGTTTTCATAGACTTTCGATTCGTTTCAAAATATTTCGATTCACAAAATTGTGTAAGCTGAGTAACTATTTTGTTGAATTTATGCACTAACATGTACTTAAACAAAACAATATTTATAGTAACACGGGTTAATCTTTTAAGTTTATAGAATTTGTAATATTTTAATACAATTGGCACCGTCGCATTAATGACGTCATTAACACGTGATCGATTTGCAAATCATAAGAAAAAAATACTCGCAATGTTTATATACTTGTATTTAAATCTTTAAAACAGAAGAAACTTGTCAGACTGATGAAGAGGGTAGGGTGTATATTGGAGTTCAGTTTAAGAACTAATAAATAGAATTACAACCCACGAGGTTTCACTTAGTTAAACTGTAACATCTCCACAGTAATTGTTTCAAAACATCTTCAGTTGTTAACATTAAAACATCATACAATTTAAATGATTTCTACGTTCATTGTGTGCACGTGTGAGCGCGCGCGCACACACAAGATTATATATATATATATATATATATATATATATTATATGAAAAGAAGGACCAACACAACAGCAAACATTTTTGTTTATTTTTGTACTTCAGACGTTTCGACAAATCTTTTGCCATCATTAGTAAATTATAAACTTTAAAACCTTAAAACAAAATAAAAATAATTAAAATTACATTAATACAAAAGGAATTAAAATCACTAAAATTAAATTAAAATTACCTCAACTGTAAATACACAATAATTATGTCAACCACCATATTCGGCAGATACTGAGAGAAAACTGTATGAATGTCAGTTACATTGGAAGATATAATATATCTCTGAAAGTAGGTTGGTTGGTCAGTTAGAAAAGCTGTAATTTGTAAGATGAACTATTGTTGTTAATGGAGGGTTTGTTCCTATAGATGTACAAAGATTATAAAATTCAGAGTTCTGTAAGGTTATTGGTTTTTGTTAAAATTTCGAACTGAGTTTTGTAAAGAGGATGGTTGTTATCATTACTATGGTTTCTAATTGCGGATTGTGGTGGGTTACTGAGGGAACGGTTGGTACAGATTGATAAGCCTAAATGTTGAGAAAGGCGTACCTCTAGTTGGAGTTGAGTACTGCCGATATACGCAGCCTTACAGCTGTCGCACGTGTATTTATAAACAACATTGGGGCATACAGTTTTGGGGAATTTGTCTTTGAACTTTAAAATTTTTTATAATTTAAGTGGGTTGACGAGGGCGAATCTAAAATTTATTTGGGGATAACTAGACTTAAGAAGTTTGGATACTTCATTTCGAATACATAATGATAAATAACCATAAAAAGGTAATTCAATATATCTGGTTTCTTTTTGTACTGTGGTTATGGGGAGTTTAGTATTAAATAAGAAAAGATTATCAAAATACACTATTTCGAGGAGATTTTTAAATTGAGTCTGAGTGAGGCCATTAATAAGAGTATTACTAGTAGTGAATAACTTATTTAGTATGATATCTAATGTTCCTTTTAACGGAACATTAGTAAAATGAAAAGAGTTGTTAATGGAATAATCATTATATGAGTTTTGAAAGCAAGGGAACGAGGAATTTGGCTAAGTTATAACTGAATGCACCACAGGCTGAAAGAATAGGTCTTTTTGGGAAATTTGGCTTATGAACTTTAGGTAAACCGTATAGAATTCCTGGATTAGAACGAGAAGCAAACAAAAAATTGTATGTACTGTACAGTACAGTATTGTCATCGATAATATTACTATTTTTTAATTTATGCAAAAACCTATTAAGTTTATCTTCGAATTTTAATAATTTTGACAGAACACTCTTTTACCGTTCTAAATTTAGATGTATATACAGGGTGGCGCAAAAATCGCGCATCATAGGAATTTTCATTGTTGACTATAATATAGCATTTTTTTTTACTTTAAGGTAGGGAATGGCTGCGAAATTAACAATAGACGAGAGAGTGAGCTTGGTTTTAGTGTATGGAATACTAAGTACTACAAATCGATGAATCGGTACAGAATTTAAATTCCTTACCGATTCATCGATTTGTAGTATTTGGTATTCCATACACTAAAACCAAGCTCACCCTCTCGTCTATTGTTAATTTCGCAGCCCTTCCCGGATCTTTTCCAGATGGACGACCCCACGGGATTTAACTGAAAATTTGTATACTAATAAATTTTTATATTCTAATAACGAAAATGACATTATTTTCCTGGAGAAATATGCGCAACATACGAAAAAAAATTGCATTTATATGCGCACTAGTTTGCATGGCGTATGACCGTTATCTAAATTATGTAGTTATGTAGTGGGTTTTACAAAATAAAAAGCAGATAATATCCTTTATTTATTAAAAGTTGGAATATTTAATAATATTTTAATAAATAAATCTTCATTTTCATACCTTTTTCTCCATACAAACTCGCATAAACAGTAATTTTTGTTGTTGTTATTAATGTTTATTTGTTGCGTGCTTAGACCTACTTTAGTCTGAATATTATTGTTGTAGTGTGAGCATGTGATAATGCAGTGCTGTGATCTATCTACTTGCGAGTTGCCCCCGGCCAATTGAATGCCGGTTAGGTCAATTGAATGGCCGGTTAGGTCAACTGTACGCTGTACTTAACCAATCGTCAAGGGCGTACAGTTGACCTAACCGGCCATTCAATTGACCTAAATGGGCATTCAATTAACCGGGGGGGCCACACAGCAACCTCGTATCCGGGCGCCATGAACGGTGTAAACTAGATAACGGTCATGCGCCATGCAAACTAGTGCGCATATAAATGCAATTTTTTTCGTATGTTGTGCATATTTCTCCAGGAAAATAATGCCATTTTCGTTATTAGAATATAAAAATTTATTAGTATACAAATTTTCAGCTAAATCCCGTGGGGTCGTCCATTTGGAAAAGATCCTCATTCCCTACCCTAAAGAAAGAAAAAAAAATATTATAGTCAACACTGAAAATTACTATGATGCGCGACTTTTGCGCCACCCTATATATATATATATATATATATATATATATATATATATATATATATATATATATATATATATATATGAGGCGTCGCGAGTATGAGGGCGAACTCGCCACATTGGCGATTTTGCGATTGTTCCATGAACGAATAGTTCAACCCTCCCCACATCACAAACCACCTTTTTTTTTTATTGGGGTTGTTTAACCTCCTTCGCAACATCTAAGGTCATATGACGGAGGGGACCTACAGCTTTACATGGGATCCGAACCACCAGGTCGCTACATAATCTGAGCGCGGAGGACGCCCTTCGTACACTCAAAATGTAGTAATTTTCAATGCGTATATATGCGCTATGTGCTCCGCGTACACAATAATCACAAAGCTAAGTTAAACGTGTCTATCTCAAAAATGGTTTGGCGAGTTCGCCCTTCCTATTCGCGACGCCTCATATATACAGGGTGTAACAAAAGTCCGTTCTCATAGGGAAATAAGATATAACAGAATTGAATGAGAAAATAGTTTTAACTATACATTACAAACAATAAAATCAACTTACCAATTAATCCAGTACATGCTCGTCGTTCCAGTAACGATAATTGTGGCATTGTGGCGATTCACTGTTCCATTTAAATGAAAACAAGCCTCGTAGCTAAATAAAATATTGGAAAAGATTTTTCCTATGAAAATAGACTTTTATTACACCATATATATATATATGCTCGTACCCAAAACTCGGGAGAGGAATCATGAGCCTTGGTTCTACTTTTGACTCTGGGCCCCTTTATCCCCGACCACCTCCTCTATCTTTCAGCCCAGGCCCTGGTGTTTTAACACCTTATACACTCCGCTCTCCCAGGCCTGCTCGTACCCTAAATAGGTATATGGGTGGAGCGGTGCTTTGTAAAACCACGAAGCCTTTCTTTTTATCATACTTACAACTGAGAGAGAGAGAGAGAGAGAGAGAGAGAGAGAGTCTATTAACGTGTATAAAATTTTTTTTTAATATGCTATGATTTCATTTGTATTTAATTACTGCTTTTGTTGAAGAACTTCTTAATAGAATGAAAGAGAAGTAAGAAATGCGAATAAAAGAATAAAGGCGCACGATGGCGACAAAAATAACATGGTTATATACAAACCAATGAAAATGGTTTTACACATTTCTTAATTTTAATTTTTGAAATTTGTTTTGGATTCTCATTATCCTCCTCACTTTAGTTAACGTGCAATACTCTTCTGAAACGTGTTAAGTTTAAACATTTACAGAACACTCGTATACAAGGAACAACTTTTATAACCCATTCAAGTATCTCGCCCCAGACTTTACCATTACTAAATGAGGTAAATAAATGTTCGTAATTCACATAATTGGGCGCTTTTGGCGACTCTGCAAATTCCTAACATGGTAATGATAAATGAGAAGACATTTCTCTCTCCCAAGACGAAATATCTTACTTTATAATAGACGAATTCCCGAACACGAGACAAAAATTGCAATCTGCCACGAGTAAAACATAAAGTGGCCTTTAAATATTTTTTATTCACTGACATTAACTACTTATAGTGATATAGGAGTTCGTGATGATGCACAGATGCATGAATTCTCCATGTGGACACCTTTCTTAATGATAACTGGTTGGTGATAAAACTGAACATGACGTTACATGCGTCATGCATGATAATTCACTTTTCCGGTAGACCTATCAATAATAATAATAATAATAATTGAAGTGGCCTATTGGGTTTTCATTTTTAAATTACCAACAATTTACAAATGTTTGAGTACGGTAATGTTAGTAAATTCTTCTGTCATGAGTGTGAATCTTGAAACTATTAATTAAACACCAAAGTGAATAAATAAGTGATAAGGTAAATTATATATATATATATATATATATATATATATATATATATATATATATATATATATACACACACACAGTATATGTCATCAAAACCTACAACCTACATTTTATAATTTCAAGCCTCGCGCGAATGTAGGAACGTCATATCAGAACCAACGTTGCAACTGGTTGCCATGGCAGCGACATTTTATGGATCTAAATATTTCGTGCGTGGCCCAAGGCTATCTTCTCTTTTTCACTATCGTCTGTTGTATTTGGCATTGAAGCAGTGCAGTTGTAGTTGTCGGCTTTGTCGTGTAGTGTGGTGGAATCGAAGGTTAATGAATGAAATCAATGAATTAGTAGTTATTTAGGCGACGTAAATATATTTATGGGTGACAGTGAAGTTAGAATTAAGTAAATAATTTATTGATAAACCGTAGCTATGGGCTGGTTCTCTATTATTTTTTATGTAAATTATAAAGTGTCAAGTTATGAGAAATAGGGCCTGAAAACTTATATAAAGTCTTGCCCTTCTTAGGGACTGTTTGGCATAAAACTATTACAGTAGACTGTATATATATATGATACATACGTTGTGAGGCTATAGTTAAATACAACCCACTTTACTAGACTACATAATAGTGATGTTTAAAAATTTTTAAGATCTAATTTATCTTTGAAATAGTTAAAACAACCCATGGTTGGCTGTCACTGTGTCATAAAGTACTACTGGATATAACGTATCACTGCAGACCCTAAAAGCCTATCATGCAAATCATTCGTGGTAACTGCTTAAATCGGTTCTGATATGCATTTATTATTGTTGGAAATGTGTATGTAACTGCATATAGGTTGACACTGTATCTGAATATTTATTAGGATTTAATTGTTTCACTAAGTCAGCTTATTTTTTGTATCTAAATACAACCTGTTGACAATCAGGGGCTCGTAGATGTAAGTAGGCCTATGGAAACTAATCGAGCAAATCGGCCTAGCCTACTGAGAGTCCAGAGTGGCTACAGAATGTGTCTATTGTTGGTTAAATTCATTCTTGTGAAAGGGCTCGCATCTTCGTGCTGGTTTCGTTAAGCTTGCAAGGATAATTTTGTAATACTTCATGACTCATGATATATTCTCTACACTTTGGTTTACCTCAGGTTTTGATTACATTTACAGAGATCATTTTCATAATTAGACTTAGGCTAGTGGGTTAATTGAAGGCATTTGAAGTAGTTTAATCAAAGAAATTCTAAGACAAATTAAAGCAAGTTCATAGCTTGGGTCAACTCTCATATTGTTTAACTTTCAGAAATAACACCAGTACACATTTGAAAACTTGTCGATCGATTTTTACAAACTAGTTGGTGATTCTATATAATTTGAGTGCGCTGATCTCAAAAATATAGTTAGTTTTTCCCTATCACGTATGGTTTTCTTACTACAGGGTGTGTCATAAATCCCCCATTTATCCCCAAATGTGAACCATCTTATCGAGACCAACATTGGATTGCACATGCTAAACCAGTGATTCCCAACGTGAGGCGCACGCCCCACAGGGGGGCAATTTGAATATTTTGGGGGGCAATTTGAAAATGCTACAATAAAATGAAATTTATACATAATAATTTTTATAAGTAAATATATTTTAAAATTTCAATAACATAATTATTTTTATTTGCAACATTTTTACACGACGACAACAATTCCATAATAATTTAGCTTCAACCTCAAGTTTATTTACTCATATTGAATGTACGGTAACTCATATTAAATGTACTCATATTATTGTAAATTTTAAATAATACCTTTTCAACACCAAATTTGTTTTTATATTAATGGGGGGCATTAAATTTTTTGAGGTGTCGAGGTGGGGCATGGCACAAAAAAGGTTGGGAACCACTGTGCTAAACCATAAATTTTGTTGTTATAGACTACAGTAACGCTTACATAATAATGTAGGGTAAATCTATACTATAATAAGAGAGCTGTCCGTCCGTCTGTCTGTCTGTCCGTCCGTCCGTCACACTTTCAGAAATTACGGGCGGCAATGTGAAGCTCAAGATTTTCATGACTGTGTTCTTTTCTATAGTTTTATTGACCAAATAATTGAACCGACAGTAATTGGGAGTTAAATTATTTGGTCAGGGGAGTTTTGGGGGGATATCTAATCAGATTCAGAAATCTTGACACAATGTGAAGCTCAAAATTTTCACGGCTGCGTTCTTTTCTGTAGTTTAGCCTGTCTGTTTGTCTGTTTGTGAAATTTATCCCGGGAAGTAATGGTAAAAGGGTGGGGGTAATGGGGAGGGGTGGGGGTAATGGGGGACGGGGTTAGCTCCTAAGTTGAATAAAGGGGGGTTTAGGTACCCGGAGGGTAGCTAACCTTAACCCGGGCAACGCCGGGTACCTGGCCTAGTATATATAACAACCAGTCCCGTTCCCAGCAAAATACTCTCTCCCCTCCCATCAATGGGTGGCTAACATTTGGGGACAGATGAGGTATTACAACACCCCTTGTAGCACGAAATCTTTAGGTGATAGAGTAAAACCTAATTAAAGCAGAATTAAATAGCTCCTAGCTCTTGGACAAGCATATTGCTTGTTTATGAAAGAATAAAAAAATAACTGAAAGAAACAAAATATATTTACCTTCTTTACTTGCAAACATTTCAGGACTTATTCCAAAGACTTAAGACTACGAAGGTAGATCTGACTAATGACGACTAAACCGGTGCTTCTTTGATGTTTTCTTATGCTGTGCGTTAGGCTGATCTCGTTGCAGACACCAGCAGTAATCCGTCATCATATTTGTATGCCATCTTCCTTGATATCTTCTTTCCATGGTTTTGATGTCCTGGTGAAATCGTTCCCCTTGCTCCTCACTGACATCTCCGAGATTTTCGGGAAAACGGTCAAGATGCGAAAATAAGAAGTGAACTTTCAGGCTCATGTTGCAGCCTAAGGCGCAAAACTTTTTAAGCATATTTTCCACCAGTCTTTCATAATTTTGGCTTTTGTAGTTTCCCAAGAAGTTTTCAACAACATCTTTGAAACCAAGCCATGCTTCTTTTTCTTTATTGGTCATTGTGTTCAGGAAATGATCGTCTGTCAATAACTTTCTAATCAGAGGACCTATAAAAACACCCTTTATTTTCTCGTAGCTAATCTTTGGATATTTTGAACAAATGTACTTGAAACACTCACCTTCTCTATTCAATGCTTTGACATACTGCTTCATCAAGCCTAACTTAATGTGCAAGGGTGGTAGGAGGATTTTATTTGGTTCAACTAGATGTTCATGTAAAATGTTCTTTGATCCTGGGGTAAGATTCTCTCTAGGAGGCCAAGTTTTCCTCTTCCAGTGCTGGTCACGAGCTCGACTATCCCATTCGCAGATGAAACATGGCATTTTAGTGTATCCTGATTGCTGCCCAAGTAACATGCAAAGGACTTTGAGATCACCACACAATATCCATCTGTGATTTTGATACTGAATTTTTTCCAGAAGCAGTTTCATGTTATCATAGGTCTCTTTTAAATGAGTAGAATGGGCCACTGGGATTGATGCATATTTGTTACCGTTGTGCAGTAACACTTCTTTTAGACTGGTTTTAGAGGAATCTATAAACAACCTCCAGTCACTGGTTTGGTATTCGATGCCTAGCTTGCACACTAATCCTGTGATGTCCTTGCAAAATACCAAGGGACCATCTTCTTCGAAAAAAGGCACGAAGTCTTTCTCACGATTTCTGTACCAAGCGAAGTATGTGTCGGATGCCAATAAATTGTTCTCCTGCAATCTAGACCCCAAAAGTTCTGCAGAGTCCTTAGGCAGTTTCAAATCCCTGACTAAGTCATTTAGTTCGGCTTGGGTTAATGATTTAGGAGGATCTCGGTCAGCTGTTGGCCATAAACATCATCATTGTCTGGATTTGGAGCTGAATCAGAATCTGAATTGTATTGATCCAGGCTCTCGGGTGGGCGGGGAATAGGAACTTCTGGACCATGGGGTACCGGCCTTATTGCAGATGGAAGACTTGGGTATTGAAGGCTCTCTTTATTCTTTGCATTATAACCTTTAACATTGCAAGAACAGAAGTAGCAGTCGTCGGTATGGTTTCTAGGCTCGCGCCATAATACCATAGGGATCCCAAATGGCAAACTTTTCTTTTTACCTTTGCTCCAATTCCTTAGTGCCGCAACACACGTAAGACAAACCTTGTGTGGAGCCCAACTTTTGTCTTGATCTAATTTAATTCCAAAATAAGCATGATAAGCTCTCTTAATGAAGGTCGTTACATTTGTCCTTTGTTGTACAACAACATACCGACCATAAATATAACAAAATATGTCTGGACTATGGGTACATCCTCTAGAAGCCATTATTAAAATTTTAAAGACGTAATGTTAGAATTATCTATCTGAAAAATATAAACAAACGAAATTAAAGGTAAAAAATTACAAAACGCCCCAAAATTGTTTTGCTAATAACTTTAAAACTGTGGGTGATAGAAAAACACTGGTAGCAGTTTTGAATTCAGCGCGGCGAACTGCTTCAGAATCACAACTCAAAATAAAGAAATCGATTTTCATGCAGACCGGTGTAATTTTTCGCTTGACTAATAACTCTCGGGGAGGTGGAGTTTTAAGCCCTATAATTCATTTAATTCATTCCTAAGTTTGGGAAAAAGATTTGTGTAGTTTCAGCGAGACATCATAAAACCGTATTTCCTTTAGGATATATATATATATATATATATATATATATATATATATGTGTATATATAATATATATATATGAAAATTATTTCACGAAAGTAACACGTGAAAAATATTTATGATGAATAAAACCACGAAGGAAAGGAAACAGAATGGTCCTCAAGCGCTTTCGTCCAATGACATCCTCAGGAACACTGAAGTACATAAAAGGGTTGCAGCCTATATATAGGTTACAGAAAAAAAATAATAAATAATATAATATATATATATACTGTATATATATATATATATATATTATATATATATATATATGCAATAAACGGAGAAGTAAAAATAAAAATTAAAAATTAAAGGATTATCAGAGAGGCATACAGATTTGTAAGGAAAAAATATCGATTTTTAGCACAAGATCAAATGAATTATAAAAATACAAGTTTATACTGGAAATCTGCCCGGGTTTTAACACTCTGCCTTTTATGGTTAAGTTTCGATGTATATAAAAATAAAATGAAAATTAAAAGTTAATAGAGTAGCATACAAGTTTACCAAAGATTTAGCGTTCTACCCTTCTTATATAAATCTGTTTTGAAGGAATTCAAAACAACAGGATCGAGTTGAAAAAGACCTTTGCTTATGTTGAAGTTATTTGAAAGTTGGATAATGGCAGACTCAAGAATATTTCTATTAACAATGTTGCTAGAGTGAAATAAAACTGAAGCATTATTCCAATCAATACAGTGGGATAACTCTGACAAATGGACAAAAAGGGCACTGGACAACTGTCCTGTTCTAACGGAATATTGATGCTGTTTTATACGTGTGTGCAAATCCTTTCCCGTCTGACCTATGTAAAAGGAATCACATTGTTTACAACCAATTTTATAGATAATGCCTGAATTATTGGTAGGGCTATTTTTAACTATGATATTTTTCACAATATTGTTATATGAAAATACTACATTAATATCCAAAAGTTTAAGTACATTAGCAATGCCTAAAAAGCCCGGGAAAAATGGAAGTACTGAAATATTTTTTGACAAAGTACGAGTGTTATTATTGACACGATAGAAAGTTCGTTTTGCCTTGTTGAGACAAGATTCCATAAACGCAGATGGATAACACAGATCACTTCCAATACCGTTGATTTTTTCCAATTCGGCATCGATGTATTCCGGACTGGCGATCCTAAGGGCGCGGAGAAACATTGAAGAAAAAATGGCCTTCTTAGTGGGGGTGTCATGTCCCGAGTAAAAGTGTACGTAGGACAAATTGTTTGTTGTTTTCCGATAGATACTAAACTTAAAACCTGGGCTTTCCCTATGTACACGCACATCCAAAAATGAGATTGAATTGTCTTGTTCCACTTCTAAAGTAAACTTAATGGAGGGGACTTGATCATTTAACTGAAGGAGGAAGTTATCCAGGTCACGATTCATGGGCCAGATACACAAAATATCGTCGACGTACCGCAACCAAGGGATGCCAACCCCCAGGATTCTCGGAATGTAAGTAATTTCGAAAAACTCCTCTCCAATATTTATATGGAGTTTTTCGAAATTACTTACATTCCGAGAATCCTGGGGGTTGGCATCCCTTGGTTGCAGTACGTCGACGATATTTTGTGTATCTGGCCCATGAATCGTGACCTGGATAACTTCCTCCTTCAGTTAAATGATCAAGTCCCCTCCATTAAGTTTACTTTAGAAGTGGAACAAGACAATTCAATCCCATTTTTGGATGTGCGTGTACATAGGGAAAGCCCAGGTTTTAAGTTTAGATGAATCGGTCTTCAGTGCCCCAAAAAGTGACAAAGCGATAACTGACATAGATGCCATCTAGCGAATATTATGAATTGCTCTCGGACGGAGCCAACGAACTTCGTTAGGTGGTATATGTCCAAGAATTTGGAGAACAACTTCTGCGCATTCTCTATAACCATTCCTGAGAAATATGTTTCCGGTATCTGTGTCGCTTAACATCTTCAAAACTTGGGTTACTCGTTGCATCTTTGATTTCACCTGGCTATTTATAATTTTCAAAGTTGTATAAGGTTTTGTGACATCTAATGTCTTCCATTTATTTCGAAACTGTTTAAATAACACATTTTCTGGGCCTGTGGGAGTGCCAAATATTTGAGTAAATGCAACGGCCAAGACTTTTTCGTAAATGTGATGCCTACATGCAAGCCACATTACCTTCCTTTCTAGGAGCTCTTGTAAAATGATGCAGGCTCCATTTATCCAAACTGTATTAGACGCTGTTGTATCAAAAACCAGTGCACAAATGTTTTGGTCCAAGTTCCAATCTTTTGCAGCATTAAATGCGGCGTTTGCTTGCACTTTATCAGAGGAATCCGGAATAGTTGGTTAGCAAGAACTTTTCCCTCAGGTGCTGAAGGGATCCCTGACGCAATTATTGCTAGCCTTTCTCCCATTTCCCCACTGTTATCAGAAACGAGCTTCCCATCCCAGTGTAGAGTACAATGTTCAGGTGGTATAAACTTTTCTTTAATCATTTTGGCTGTTTCAATTCTGCTTTTTATCCCTTGTCTGTGCATCGTTGATTTTGATAAAGTGATATCGCTCAGGTCTTTATTGCACTGACTTGCAATAACAGCAGCAAACCCTGTTCTTTGGAGAACAGAAAGGTTAAGACGATTTGCCATATTTGAAACAATAGAATTCTGTACAATATTTTTTCTTTTGCATAAGGATTTTGATGGAGGCGTATAATCCTCATCTCTAGTATATGATGTACGACTTGGAATAGGATTTGGTTCATTAGGAATCGCTATTTCTCCTTCAATATCTGTTTTCAAGGTCATGCTGAGTTTTTCCTGTCTCTCCAGTTCCTTCTCTTTAAGTAATTTTTCACGCTCCACTCTTTTTACCTGACTCTCAAACTTGTTTTGATAGCTTTTAGCTATTGATCCAGGGCCAGCCCTAGTAAATGCGAGGCCCAATTCGAGATTTTTAAAGTGCGGCCCTAAGGTTAAAGTTACCTACTCATAGTGGGTGCTTACTGAAAGAAAAGAACAATGATTCAACAACAAATATCATTTATTTTGGATGTGATCACAAGGAAACCTTTCTGGCTTTCATAGCCATGTCGTTTTCAATGAAGAGGATCGTCAGATTACTGAGTCGATCCTGCAGCATCGTCGACCGTAAATACGTTTTTATTATTTTCAACTTTGAGAAACTTCTTTCCTCAGATGCAACAGTAACTGGAATAGTCAGTAGTATTCCCAATGCAGTCGTGAAATTCGGAAAATCCACAGAACGATTGTTCAAAGTGATGAAGCCCAATATCTTCAGTGGATCACTTTGTATATCTTCTGGAAGAACTGGTTTCAAGGCTTCCATTTCCTCAGCAAGCATGAATCCATCAATGTCGCGGTCTTTTTCATCAGTCAGTTCAAGTTCGAGATATTTGCTGTGCTTACGTAGGTCTGTCTTGGACATCTTTGTGAACATGTACATGAAGCCAAACTTTGAGTGATGTTTTCTCAGTTGTTCGAATCGTCGTTCCAGGGAGGATATGGCAGTGTCTAAAATTGCGTTAAACACAGAAATTTTGACTTTTTCTTCAGCATCTTCAATTGGCTGGTCTTGACCTTCATAGGAAAACATCTTCTTTCATCTGACCTGTGTTGTCTTGAATTCTGGCTCGATTTCAAGCTGCTCTGCAATCTCTTTGGCATCTGTTACAACACTTTGAAATCCACTCTCCCGATATTCTTTCATCCACTTACATGTTCTTTCCAAACTCTCGATGGCACTTGCCAGATGCTTTGAATCACTCTGAAGATCTTTACTCACGTAGTTGACTTGAAAGAGGAGGTCATGCCAGAATATGACAGCAATAATGAACTTAAAATTCTTCATCTCTTTGCAAAGTGATTCTGCTTCGCTTCTTCCTTGAGGACTTTTGCTTTTTCAGCAATTTCGACAAGTGCATCATAGATCTCGACAGCTTGATATCGTACAGCTTTGACACTTTGCACACGGCATTCCCATCTTGTCTCGCTCAAGGGCTTCACTAAGAACTCTCACATACTTGCAGAAGACTGACCATCGATGGGTTGAGGCTGAGAAGAAGACATACAGGCGTTGAATAACCCCGAAAAATGAGATGGCTTGAACACATGTTTTTGCCATGTCCCCAAGTAGCAAATTGTAGTTGTGGCATGCGCATGGAGTGAAGAATGCTCTTGAATTCATTTCCAGAAGTCGCGCTTGAACGCCTGATGAGTGTCCCTTCATGTTCGCATCATTATCGTATCCTTGTCCACGAATATCACTCATTTTCAGTCCAAGTTCGTGAAGTTCTCTCATCAATACCTCGAGTAGGTTTTCTCCTGTGGTCTCCTTCACCTCAATGAACTTGATGAAGTGTTCAGAAATTGCACTTTCAATACCTGATGATCCATCAGAGACATATCGCAAAGTAAGGGACATCTGCTTCTTGTGACTAATGTCGGGTGTGCAATCAAGGAGCACAGAGAAATACTTTGCCATTTTAATTCTGTGTACAATGGTTGCTCGAACTTTGTTGCCCATGAGCGAGATGAGTTCATTCTGGATTCGTTTTCCCAGGTAATGATCATGAATTTCGTTATTGACTATTCTTCTAAGATGGTCTTGCATGACGGGATCAAATCTTGAGATAAGCTCAACCAGTCCAAGGAAGTTGCCATTATTCCGTCTGAAGATTGTATCTACTGATCCTCGGAATGCCATGTTGTGTTCAGCGAGGTACTGTACAATGGCGAGGAGGCGCTCAAACACATTTTTCCACCTAAGCTTCTCCGTATTGATTCGTTCCTGACTGAGTTGATCCACAGTGCAATTTTTTGTCCGAAATTTTCATCAAATGGAAAATAATTGCTATTTTCGTACTTAGAGCGACAGGCATAATGATATTAGGAGATTGGGCCAAGACTTTTTAACCAGCTTCTAAAGGACCACCGAAACGTTACAGGGGTCAAAGTTGTCTTCAAGAGAAGACTAGTTGCCTGGCTCAGGACGGTACCAGATGAGCCGGGTGTACCTGGCTATGTGCGGTGGAGAGCGCAAGAGAGCAACTCGCTCCTCCACCGAGCCAGGCCTAGAGGCAGGGCCACCAGCTTGACCTTCGTGTGAAGAGACCAACACACAGAACCTGAGCGAGGTTATATATATATATATATATATATACACACCGGGTATCCCATTCGAAATGAAACAACTTTGAAACCTTATAATTTTTTATTGAATGATGCAAACAATGTAATATTCACATAGTAAATAGTCAATGTCATAAAGTTTCATATGATATATGTGAATTATAACATTTAGATACATTAGATACATTGTGCATAGCATAATATTTCCCTTTGTTAAGATCTTCACATGTTATATGCTGAACAATTTGAAGCTTATATGGATAGAGCTGTAGCCGCTTGCGCACGACTCTATGCACAGTTGAATGAGGAATCTGCAGTTCGACACTGGCACGACGGATGGACTTTCTCGGGCTACTACCAAAGGCGCCGCGTATTCGTTCAACATCTTCTTTCGATCTTGTTCGCCCTCCAGAGTGTTCCTTTAGAACACTGCCAGTCTCCTCAAATTTCTTGGTCTATGCATATATGTCTCTTCTGGTGGGTGGTTCCTTGTGAAAGGTTGTACGGAATCGCTGTTGCACCAGAGTAGGGGACTTCAACTCAGCCATCCATAACACACATTTCGCTTTTTCTTGTGGGGTAAACATAATTCAATCTGAAACAAACAAAAAACATTATGACAAAAACTTATGCATATGGTGCAGTAACTGGCAAAGTTTCAGCATTCTCACATTAATATTTTAAAAATTACAGTTTCAAAGTTGTTTCATTTCGAATGGGACACCCGGTGTATATATATATATACCTGTTAAGGTATTGGAAAAAGAGAAGACCTAAAATCCACGGAATATTATACCCAAAATGGACAGGAAATTCAGAGAAATTCTAGAGCAAAAGATTTAGGGGTTGTAATGACTAATGATGCGAAATTGAAAAAAATAAGATAGCAGTAAACAGAGCAAAGAGACTAACTGGGCAGATACTGAGAACCTTTAAACGAAGGGATAGGAATATAATGATTCCTCTACTGAAAACACTGATCATACCCAAATTGGAATACTGCTCGGTCCTAACATCCCCATATAAAAAAGAAGACATTAGACAGCTAGAAGAGATTCACAGACGCTCCACAGCCAAAATGAAGGGGTTCAAAGAACTAAATTAATGGGTAAAGTTACGCGAATTAAGCCTATATTCACTGGAGAGAAGAGAGAGATGCAGTATTATTTACACTTGGAAAATAATGGAGAAACTAGTCCCTAATCTTACTCTGAACCCTGGAACTCCCCAAACAACGGTGGAAAGCAGAAAAGGAAGACTGTGTCGTGTTCCCAAATTAAAGGCGAGACGGAACATCCTTAACCTTGAATGAAAATAGTTTTGTTGTGAGAGGACCAAATCTGTTTAATCAGCTGCCCAAAGACCTAAGGAACACGAATGGTGTTGCAGTAGACATCTTCAAAAGAAAATTAGACACTTGGCTCAGAACAATCCCCGATGAGCCGGGCGTACCTGGCTATGTGAGGTGAAGAGTGCAAGAAACCAACTCGCTACTTCACCAGACCAACTCGAGAGGAGTGGCGACAAGCTTGACCTTCCTGAAATGAGGAATCATCGCACGGAACCTTTGAAAGGTTGAAAGAAAAGGTCATATATATATATATATATATAGCGACAGACGCCTTCAAATGCTTTCGCGATTTTACTTTTGCCTTTTGAGAAATAATATTCAAGATGAGGATGGCGTTCGATCTCGTTATAAGGGACTCTGGTGCACGACGCCTCAATCGCATCTCGATTTCTCTCTGAAGAACTCCAGTGACACGAGAGATCTCACCATGTAACAACGTGTAACAGGCCCCATTGACCTGGTGTCATTCACGTAACTTTATATAAGGACCTTCATTACCTCGCACGTTATATAATATTGAAGTCATTAATCAAGTGCACATGTTTAACCTTTCAATACAATTTTCATTCACACAACTGCAACGTTTATTTGTTTCACTTAAATCTCATTTATTTTGTTTAATAAAGGATGAAAATTCACTCTATTAATTTCTTTAATAAAATTATTTGGTCTGAAAAGATCATGGTGACCCCAGCCTCAAGCAACAATCATAATCATTAACATTAACAACTTAACCTAATTAACATTATTATTATTATTATCATAGTGCCAAGGGGCACTATATATATATATATATATATATGTTACACCTGTGTGTGTATTACATACCGTGCATGGCGCTCGCTTCAGGTGTTACTTGTTTGGGATTGGTTCAACTAGAGATGGTTAGCCTCATACCACTTATTTAAAAAAATTTAAATAATGGAGGCCTAAATTTGTAGTAGGCTTTTCATGAAACTTAATTATATCGACGCGATCGGATGAAAATATGTAGATGAAGTATTGGGTCTATACGCGATATATGGACTGGTAAGTTGACATTTACCTAAAATGTATGAGAAAATTTAGTTTTTAATTGACAAATGCTTTGTGGGTAAAGTAAGCTTGGGTTGGATGGGTTGTATGAAGGTTATAAAGTCGGGTCAAGTTGTTTGGGTTGTGTGAAAGTGGATCGAGTGAAGTTAGGTTAGAGTACAGTAAAAGTGTGTGTCAGTAAAAATGTTGGTCGTTTTGAAACCGGTATGGATTCGGGGTCAGCCGGTATCGGTAAGGTGACCAGATTTTTGGGGGTTAAAAGCGGGACACCGCTTGAATAATGAATAGAAAATATTGCGGTCGCTTACATCCAATAGCCTACTGGTATAAAATAAGTTAACATAAAATTATATTTACTGAATGCACAAAAATAACCTGCTTACCTTTTAATTAGCGTACTTTTTACGTGTATTTTCACATGTATTTGCTTTACGGCAACAAAAGTTTCTTAGTCATATTGCTTACAAGTAGTAATTTTGATAAAGCAGTATATTTAAATTCATCATCTCCCAAAGCGGGACATTTCCGCGTCCCCTAAAGTCTCTAGGGCAGCGTTCCTCAACCTTTATTGTACTGCGGACCCTTATCAAAATCTTGATATTTTTGGGGCCCCCTCCCCCAGAATTATCTTTTGCATTATGATTATGTAGCAATTTAGGGTGTCCCGTTTTTCACTTTTTTTAAAAATGTCAATGTCCATACTTTTTTTTTTGTTAAAACTGGTCCAATGAATACAACCATATCAAAAGAAAATCTTTTTCTGAATTTTAGAGGTCCCCCCACTCCCCTCGAAATATTTTGCGCTCTCGGAATGCAAAAAGTGGCATTTTGGGGAGTACATTTGACACTGAGGGGCCAATTATTTATACAACACCTACATATTTGGTACAAAATGATAGCTACATTAATGCACCTAACATTAAAACACCCATCGGAAGTGTTTAATAAATGAAAAAGAATTTGTATATCAAAATCGATTCATTACAGGAACTTTTTACCACAAAAATGTTACCTCATGAAAAAATCACGAGTAATTTTTACCAAAATTATTTGAAAGTTATTTCTAATATCTCATTTTTAACACGAGTGTTACCGCCACTCATAGAGCATCATCCCAGTGCAGCTCCACGGCGATGGGCTTTGATAAGATAGGATGAAAAATCGAACAAAGATAAATTTAACTTATGCTATCAAAGTGGGAACAACTTTGCAAATACAGAAATTTGCAAAGCCCCCATCGTTTTTTTTTTTTTTTAATCATTGCATAAATCAAAATATATTTTTACAAGAAAAAAGGAATAAAGTTAATAAAATACAAAATATATAGCTTTCCAATATACAACTAAAAAGAAACACATTAGAATGGTATATTACTTAGGCCTAACTAGTCTTGTCTTTTTGTCATATTGATTAATATTTTCTTTGAAACAACAGGGATCATACGCCTGTTTTCTTCAACAACCTGTAGAAGTTCCTGAATTTCATTCTCATCCTTGCATGTGCCATAGAAATCTTGCATCAATTTAACTCTCCACTCCGCCGTATCATTAACAACTTTTGCAAAAGAAATTATATTCTTCATCCTGATATAATCTTCATCAGTTTCCCACATAAGAACAGGCTTTTTAAGCCAGTCGCCTGTTGAGTCTAGTTGGCGAAAGAAAAACTAAGACTTGGAACCAATAAGTCGGTGGAGCTTAACATTCTGTTTCAAAATGGGGAAGACAGGTTGGCCTATATGAAAGTCTTTAGGATGAACAGAATGTAATGGTTCTTTTGCCATCATGCTCTTATCTTCATTGCTCAAAGAACCAAAGAGAGCCATTAGTGTAAGTTCCTCAGTTAGGTACCAATAATGACCTTTAAAAGTGTTTAAAGCTATTTCAGCGATATCACTGTTTATTTGCTTGTAGCGAACCATTTCCCTGTAAAAGTCGAGATCATTTACAGGGGCATCAACTGCGTTTGTGCACGAAAGCCAATACTTTCCATAGAAAAGTGTCGTAAAGATACACATCCTTTCAAGCTTATAAATGGTCATTGAGTCAAACCCAACTTGATTGCAGAAAGCATACATTTTATGTATCTAAAGTATAGCTGCCATCCATCTTGCGTGATGAAATGCCCCAGTAGGGTGTGTCAATTTTGTCAACTTTTTCAAATCAATTTTGGTAGTGAAAATATAGTGTCTTTTCATGTCAAAACTTGAAATTGGCCAACCAAAATGAAATAAAATAACCCTTACCTACATCAATTTTACCTTAAAGTTTCAGAAATTGACTCTTTTACTAAATAATAGGACATAAATTGATTAACTATTCATCTGTCACAGAATTATCCCACTGATCGCATATGGAGTGTTTTCAAGGTCATATAGTTGTTGTACAATGTACAAGTCACAACATGAATAGAACTGTCCCTCACTCTCAGTCCTCAGTTGCCTCTTAGATGTCATAGGCGGTGGTTTGCTGTTATTGCTCTTGTACCTACTTCATAGTTATTCTACTAGACGAATACTACAGTTTAACTGTAAGTATGGATTATTGATTATTACATTTATTTATTATTATCATATTCTTCTGTCTAATTATGTTGTAATCCCATGAAATATTTTTTTATTGAATTTTAGAACATCGAATGACTAAACTTTGAAACATCGTAATTGATATAAAATACTTAAATGTTTTTCTTTCTTTTCAGATATTCCTAAGATGCCAAAATTGAAGACGAGGTCAGTCGTCATGCCACTTGAGCCTGTTAGTCGGTACAGGCAAGGAGCTTCCCGTATCAGAACTACCAACAGTGCGAGACATGCTGAGACTAGGGTTACTTCTTCGTGAACAAAATACAAAGGATAGAAGGAACTACACAGAGAAAGAGCTCATAAGGGATATGATTCCCCCTTTTCTGCATCAGTGGAAAAAAGCTAATGTGTTATTCAAACCACCTGTACTCAATCAGTATAGAACTATTGAGCTAAAATTAACAAAGCTGTGGCACAAAGCAGTTGAGACATCACTTGGTAAAGGAAAACTAGCAAAGAAAAATAAATTTCTGCACATACTTGATACTCTTCTTGACATTTTTAACTACCAGTGTCCCATAGAGTTGTGTTCTGAAGCCAATTGTTCTCCCTCATGCAGAAGAGAACCTCACCCTCACATTGATTGTCGCTGTCCTCGTGAGAAGAAGATCCCTGTTTCGGAGCTGGCTTTCATAAAGGCGCAGAGAACAAAGGCAGGAGGCCAAGGAAGTATGCAGATTGGTTCGGCAGATTATTCAGAAACCAAAAAACAGATTGTTATTGCTAAGAAAAAAGAGAAAATCCGAGAGAGGGAAGAAAGGAAGAAAAAGAAGAGTGAAGAAGCCACCCAAAGAGATGAAGAGCTCTATCAAGAGGTTTCTCACTTCTTTGAAAGCTCTTCAGATGAACAGAAAGAAGCAACATCAGATGATAGCTCCAAAATGCCATCTGAACCTTCGCCGAAGAGAATGAAATACAACACTAAAGACATCTCAAACATTGCCCTTGCCAGTATTCGCCACCATACGGGGCTACGAGAGACTGCAGAGATTGCCACTGCCGCTTGGATAGATGCAGGCTTTATCAGCCGAGAGGATACATCCTTAGTGATAGATCATAATAAGATAAGAAGAGCACAAGAAAAAATAATGAAGGAAATATCTGATCAGCATGAAAAAGATTTGAAGGAGAAAGGTCTCTCTTGCCTTTTGTTTGATGTAAGAAGAGATGACACAAAAGTTCTCGAGGTAGAGGGAATGGACAGAAAGTTTCTCGGTCTCATCAAAGAAGAACACTACTCTGTGTGTTCCGAACCTGGTGGCCGCTATTTGTTTCACTTTGTTCCTGAAGCAGAAGTAGAAGGCAAGAAACATGCAGAGGCAATTGCTGATCAAATAATATGTTGGCTTCAAGAAAGAAGACTTGACAGTTCACTGCAAGCCGTTGGTGGAGACTCAACTGCGGTGAACACTGGATGGCAGGGCGGTGTTATGACCCATTTAGAGAAAAAACTTGGAAGAAGGCTCGTTTGGATTGTATGTGATTTGCACACAGGGGAACTACCTCTTCATCGTCTCATCGAGGAACTTGATGGTCCTACAAAGAGCAACAACAAGTGGTCAGGCCCCCTTGGCAACATGCTAGATGAAGCAACGGAATTAGAAATAAATACAAAATTTCCAAAGGTCGAAGTAGGCCCTCCCCTTCCAGTGTTGTCTGAAGAAGTTATCAAAGACCTTAGCACGGATCAATCTTACGCTTATCGTATTGTTCAAGCAATCAGATCAGGAGAGTTGCCTCAAAATCTGGCTCTCTTGGAGATTGGACCCGTAAGTCACAGTCGTTGGTTAACTACAGCGATTCGTTTCTGCAGGATTTGGGTTTCCAAACATGCACTGAAGGGCAAAATGCTACAGAATTTGATGTTGATTGTTGAATTTATTATTGGGTTTTATCTTCCTCTGGTTTAATGTAAAACTTAATCCAATGTGGATGGAGGGTCCCAACCACATCTTGTTTCAATTACAGCTACTGAGAACCCAAAGGAAAGTAGTGGTGGACATCGTGTTACCTGTGGTGAGAAGGTCCGCTTGGTATGCTAGGCCAGAGGCAGTTTTGCAAGCAATACTCTGCAGCCAATGTACCAAAGAGCGAACTGAGGCTGTGGAAATCATTCTAAGCTTAGAGGAGCATCACTAGATGGTGACCAGCTGAGGGACTGCTCTGTTCAGACAAGGAAGGTACCTCCGATAAACGTCAATGCCACGAAATTGTCAGAATTAGTTAACTTGAGTTCGGAAGTTTTGGAGCCACCACTGACAACATGTATAACAAACAAAGATTTAACACAACTTAAGGAGGCCCCAATGCAAGTGCCAAAGTGGCCTTCTCACACTCAGAGTGTGGAGAGATGTGTGAAAATGGTCACAGAAGCAGCTAGTCAAGTTTACAGTCACGAGAGGCGAGAAGGCTACATCAAAGCGCAAGTAGCAAGCCGAATGCTGATGTCGGAACCGCAGCAAAAAGGACATGACTGCATTGGTTACTTTCAAATAAAGACTCTGAATGATATCTTATTGCCACTTTAAATGTTGATAGGATGTTTGCGCACATTTGTTATTTTGTTACGAATTTACAGAAAAATGGAATTTTTTAATTAAAATTGATGTAGGTAGGAGTTATTTTTTATTGTTTTTGAAGCAAGGATATTATGTTGTATGCCAAATGATTACATTAAATTGCTACCAAATCACATGATTTTCAATATAGTCATTTCACCCCCAAAATTGACACACCCTAATGCCCCAGGCTTCATCCAGTGCGTTCCTCGTGAAGGGACTACGTCAAGAATCAGAAGTGTTGTTTCAACAACTTCCCTATAGTCATCTCGGGGAAGACTCCTTTTATTGTTAAGGACATCTTTCATATATTTGATGTTTTCCTCTTTTAAATTCTGCAGATATCGATCTTTTATTTCAAGATGCTTATGAGGTTGTTTGGTGTTAATATTCTTCCAATCGTTTTCTTTGAATTTCTTGAAATCTTCATTTACTGGAGAAGTCGTCTTACCAAATATTTTCAAATAGACAGCCGATAAAATTCTCTCAGCTATGTGATGACGGCAGGCCATCCAAAACAATTTTTTCCCGAGTAGGTCTACTTTTATGCAAACTCCTTTTACCCAGCCAGAATTGGAAGCAGTGGTATCAAAAACCATGCCATACACATTATTCTCCAATTTCCAGCTAAACATAGACTCTACAACTGCGGATGCTTGTGTCAGTCCTGTTGTATTTTCGATTTTCGGCACGGAGAGTAACTTTTCTACATCCCTACCTCCAGTGACAAGAATCGCCAATCTCTCTTCTTTCTCATTTGATAGATCACCAATCATTTTGCTGTCCCAGTGAATCAAAACATATTCAGGAGCAATAAATTCCTCTCTGATGGATTCTGCCTTTCTTTTCCTTGTTGTTTTAGCTGCTCGACTTGCCGTACTTTTTGAAATACTCATTTCTGCAATATTTTTCCCACACTGCTGCAACTACTGAAGCAAAGCTACTGCGTTGTCGTAATGAAAGGCCTAGGCGATCTGCTGTCTGCTGTATTTGATATTAGGTTTGACTTAAGCACGTTTACAGCCTTCTTTGATGGACCTGGCTTGGGAGAGAAGTCTTCATCTGCCGCGTCATCTCCTGAATCACTGTCAAATGTATCTTCGCGTTCTTCACCCTTACCTTTTTTTTCCTAAAGATTGGCGTTGTTCTTCTTTCATTGTTCGATTTTTCTCTTCACGAATCCTGGCCTATTTTCTGAACACCTTTGCAACGTATCCTTTGTCAATTGGACCCAAACAGTATTTCCTCTCACCTCGCTGATCTTCTAAAAATGCGATATCTTCAGTCTTCTGATTTGTAGATTTCATTGAATCCTTTCGAATTCTTCAACAGCATTTTGGGTCGAAATGTCAAATAATTTATTCATGTGATCCAAGAAATTTTGCTTTTCGCACTCATATTTTTTTCTATTTCTATGTTCAATCAAGTTATCATGTTTATTTATTAAATCAAGTATCATCATTCTTGGTGATTTATGTTTAGCGATGTCTTTCGAGGGAATGCCTGCCTTATTCCAAATACATCTAACTTCGTAAAACAATTTTTATATTTTCGTCCTTTGAGACATTTCTCTGATTGATTTGTTGTTTTCTCAGAAAGAAAAAATATCTTGACATCACCATTTGTTGGAAGCATGCAGCCTTCTTCAGTATGTATATCATCTTTGAGTTTACCTAAATTGGATCAGAAGTTGTTATATCTTTTCTGAGCACTGTTGAGCAGAAACGCCACGAGAGGGCAGTATCATAACAGTACTATGTTATCTCCGCAATTTTTTTTCATAAAACTGAAAAATAATTTAATATACTATATTACCTAAATTATTAACAATACTGCATAAAACTACATAAATAAAAATATATAATAAATAATAATTTATTGGAAATATAGAGTAAATAAACATAGGGGGCCTACCTAAAAATATTTACCCTTAATTTCGACCTACTATAATGAAAGAATATTAATTATAATTACTTATTCATTTATTAAACACTTTTGATGGATCTTAATGTTAGGTGCATGAATGTAGCTATCATTTTGCACCAAATATGTAGGTGTATAAATAATTGGCTCCTCAGTTGTCAAATGTACTCCCCAAAATGCCAATTTTTGCATTCCGAGAGCGCAAAATATTTCGAGGGGGGTGGGGGGGACCCCTAAGATTCAGAAAAAGATTTTCTTTTGATATGGTTGTATTCAGTGGACCAGTTCTAACAAGAAAAAAAGTATGGACATTGACATTTAAAAAAAAATGAAAAATGGGACACCCTAAACTGTAGCATATAAACAAACTGCGGTATCCAGATTAGTATAGTTTTTTAGTCTTGATTTATACTTCAAAGTCGGAGTAAAAATGTAATAAAAATGCGTAAAACTTACCGCTGTTCTGTTTACATAAAAAAAAACAACATAAAAACAGGGAAGGGGGCTTATTTGTGCCAAAAAGTCACAGCTCATGATTTGGAAACATAAGATGGTCGTAAAAAACAACATTTATAGAAACTTTAAAGTTTCAAGTAACCGAAAATGTTATCGGTTAGAGGTCAAAATTAACCACCACAAAAAAAGGGAAAAAAATTGCTTTACTGAATATAATCTAGTCAACTCACGGACCCCTTAAACACAACTCGCGGACCCCCTGTTGAGAACCGCTGCTCTAGGGTACAGCGGGACAGTCCCGCCGAAATCGGGATGTCTGTTCAGTTTAGGTATCGGCAGTGGTGGGCACCGTTAACCAAAAAGTTAACTTCGATAACGATAATCCGTTAACCCCAATTTTTAACTCCGATAACGATAATCCGATAATTTTACTACAAAGTTAACGGAAGTTAACGATAATCCGTTAACGATAACTATTTCTTTACTAACATTTAAAAAAATCAAGGAAAAAAGCTTTAAAACCCATAGAAAATGTTTATTTATGCAAAATCCAACAATAAATAGGTATTTAACTGTATTTTTATCAAGTTTTGCAACTTTTTTGTTTTGGAAAGGCTTCTGGTCAGACTGAGACTCAGAAGTGCCTGAGACAGAGGCGATCTCAATGTCGAGAACTTCTTCTTGGTGCTCCATGGTTGAAGTTTAAAAGTTGTAGAGAATGCTTGGTAAGAGAGAACTGAACGCTGTCTAGTTGACGATAATACAGAAGAACCTAAAAAAAGTAAAATATCATCGTATAAAATATGTAACTAAACTAATAAAATATTAATTCAAACAAAATAGCAAAATTAATTCAAAATAATATTAATTATAATAATATTATAATATATAATATATAATATTACGTTATATAAAATTTTATTTTACTTAACCTTTTCTGTGAATTTTCAATAGAAGTAATTTTTCTCTATGTAATTATTTTATCTATAAAATATTTTATCTATGAATTATTTAGTCTATAAAATAAAAATACTTTGTCCATGAATTATTTTGTCTATAAAATATTTTGTCTATGTAATATACGCAATTGTTATTTAATTCGACGACAATATTACAATCAGTGAATAAAAACTATTATTCAAATTTTACATACTATATATACTTTTTTAGAGATTTACTAACGCAGTGCAAAAATACTTATTCATTAGTCATTACTATAAATTAATTTTTCTCAACCGTACATTTTACCATACGTATCTCCATACGTATTAATATATATAATATTATAGGACTTTTACTAACGTTAAAAGAACCTTCTTACCTTCAATAAAAAGCGCACAACCTCCCTTGCGAGATCTGGAAGCAGACTGAAGTTATGGCGGTTTGAATTCATTCGCGGAGCGGTGATCTTCCGTGAATGACGCCTCGCAGTTAACGTGTTAACGGACTTTAACAGACTAAATATCGAGTTATCGGAAGTTAACTGGTCCGATAACGATAAATGGAAATTAACTTCCGTTAATAGTCCGTTAAAAAAAGTTAACTTCGTTAATTAACTGTCATCGGATTAACGCTTTAGTGCCCAACACTGGGTATCGGTTAACGTTGTTAGCCAGGATGGTCAGTTTAGAAGTGTTAGAATATAGTGGGAAATCTGCGCTTGTGTTTCGGCATGACAGCAATTCAGTTAGGCCTACTCACTGATCACACTGAAGTAGATCTTATCTATAGATAATTTGGCGACGTCGTAAAAATGTACTACTGTCACTCGTATAAAATCAAATCAGAACAATCAAATTTACTGATGAAATAATAACACTGGTCAACAAAGATTTTTCATCAGAGTAAAATTTGTGGTGGCTGGATAGCATTTTTCACGCTGATTCCAAAACTGCATTCAGATTTTTTCTAGCACGTATAGTTTTCAAGATGAAGGCATATATATAACTACACAGATTTAACTATTTTAAATAGTTTATTCATCTTATTTATTTCAATTATCTTAATTATACATCTTATGTATTTCAGGTGTGAGCTTTTACGTCTAGCAGCATTGTGATTCAGGCAACAACGCCGTGCTTTGTGTGTCAAAAGATCAGTCCAGTCCAAGAACTTGTTGTGTCAAGTTGGTGTACATTTTTTTTGAATTTATAGTTTGCTCAGGTCAGTCAACATGCCTCGACAATGTAAGAATGACCCCGACAAGTTCTGTTTCGTATGCGGCCAGTTGACAACTAAAACACAGCGACGAAGTATTACAACCGACATTAAGAAAATATACAAGCTATACTTTGGTTGCCATCTAGGTGACCAAGATAAACCATGGGCGCCACATCAAATCTGTTCTGGCTGTTCAAATGGATTACGTGATTGGCTTAACAAAAAGAAAGCTTGAATGCCATTTGCCATATCCATGATATGGAGGGAGCCGAGAGATCATCATGAAGACTGTTATTTTTGTAGTGTGAACTTAATGGGGTTTTCTGCCAAGAACAAACACCAGATTGTATATCCAAACTTGGATTCAGCACGTAGACCAGTAAAACATGATGAAACATTGCCCATTCCAATTCCCCCAAGTGATAGGCTAGATTCTATCATAGATGACATGGAAAGTGATGAAGGTGCAACTGGCGTTTCCGGACCATCTACAGAACCAGAGTACACTTTTGAAGGTAGACATTTAGAGCCTAAAAAGTTAACCCAAGGACAGTTGAATGATCTTGTTAGAGACTTATCGCTGTCTAAAGAGAAATCAGAGCTTCTCGCCTCAAGACTAAAGGAGAACAATTTACTTGAGAACAATGTTCGTATTAGTTACTACCGAAAACGGAATTTTGAATTAACAGCATTCTTTTCAGTAGACGGTCCTCTCTGTTATTGCCATGACATCAATGGACTATTTACAGCCATATCTCAGACGTATGTGGCATCTGAGTGGCGCCTCTTTATTGATTCGTCGCAGAGAAGCCTGAAAGCAGTTCTTTTGCATAATGGTAATATAATGCCATCCATCCCCATTGCCTATTCCGTCCATCTAAAAGAGACATATGACAATATGGATATGCTACTTAAGGCAATCAAATACGACAGTCATCAATGGAATGTTTGTGGAGATCTAAAAGTTATAGGAATGCTTATGGGTATGCAGTCAGGATTCACAAAATTTTGTTGTTTCCTTTGCCTGTGGGACAGTCGCGCCACTATAGAACATTACACCAAAAGTGACTGGCCACTTAGGTATACATATGTCCCAGGGATAAGCAATGTCCAGTCTGTCCCTTTAGTGGATCCCCAAAAGATCTATCTGCCACCTCTTCACGTTAAACTTGGTTTAATGAAGAATTTTGTTAAAGCAATGGGTAAAGTCAATTCTGAAGGGTTCCAATACCTTTCAAGGAAATTTCCGAAGGTTACTGCAGCAAAATTGAAGGAAGGAATTTTTGTTGGGCCACAAATAAGGGAGGTTTTGAATGACACTGAATTTGAAAAAGTCCTAAGTCCGCTGGAATTGAAGGCTTGGCTGGCGTTCAAATGGATATGTGAAAACTTTCTTGGAAGCAACAAGTCACCTGCGTATAAGGATGGAGTCAAGAACCTCCTTGATGCCTTCAAAGAAATGGAGTGTCGAATGTCGTTAAAAATTCACTTCCTGCATTCCCACTTAGATTTCTTTCCTGAAAACCTTGGTGCAGTGAGTGACGAGCAAGGAGAGCGCTTCCATCAAGATATTCAGATGATGGAGAAGCGCTACCAAGGATATTGGAATGAAAGCATGATGGCGGACCATTGTTGGATGCTGTATCGTGACAATCCAGGCCAAATTTACAAAAGGAAATCACACTCACAGCGCTTTTAATAAAATAATGTATATATTCTTTATTTATAAGTACATTGAATAAGGTATATGTTGTATTTGTTGTTTAGCATTCCTAAGTGTGATCTATACATCCATAAATTTTCTTATAGCAATATCAAAAACTTAAAAATATCAAAACCAGTGTATCTATATAACTATACGTGCTAGAAAACAAATAAAACCAGATTCGGAATCAGCGCGAAAAATGCATTAAGAAAAGTGCGATCATGTTTGTGATGAGAAAAAAAGTTTCATTTTGTTGGCCAGTGTAACAAGCCCGTGATAAGGCTTTTATTTTTTGCTTTTTATCATTTTAGCCCTCAGCCTAGGCCAGGGGTGGGGAACCTGCGGCCTTAAGGCCGCATGCGGCCTTCTGGGTCATCAAGTGCGGCCTTCTGCGGCTTATCGAGATAAATCTTAATTTATATAAAAACCATGAATTCCAAGCAGTTATAATAATATATAACAGAATATAACTACTGAACTCCTACAAAATAGATACTAGCTAATAGTGATGTAGGTCACATCCGCATCCGCGGAACATCCGCACATTTTCTCGCATCCGCATCCGCACTTTGGACTGCGGATGTCGTGCGGATGTGGACCGTTGAGATAAAACGTCATTAATAAGCGGAAATTATCAAATTTTACTATATTAATAGAACTAGTTCATTGTGCGCAAAAGTGATGCAAGCGACAAGACGAGAGGCTGTTCTTGTATGAAGTTACTCTTGCAACCTACTTAGATCCACGTTACAAAGCTAAGTTATTTTCACCAGTACATTAGAACGAGTTAAATCATCACTTGGCAAAGCAGTTGAAGAGCTTCAATCTCTTGAATCTGTCGCTTCGCCACCCACCAAAAGAATAAAAGTTTCAGTGACAGAACCAACACCTTCAACAAGCAAATCTATCACAGAATCTGTCTCTCAGTTTCTTGAGTCAAGCAGCATGACGAGACCTACGCGATGTCAAAAGATGTAGTAAAAATGATCGAGAGCTATCACCAAGAAAAACGCCTGGCTGCATGTGACAATCCTATTAGTTGGTGGAAAAATACGCAGAATATCTATCCATACTTGAGTAAACTTGCAAGGAAACATTTAGCCTGTCCTCCAACAAACGTACCAAGCGAGAGATTATTTAGCAGTGCTGGATTAATATATGATGAAAAGAGAAACAGACTGGCAGCAGAAAAGGCAGAAAAGTTAATGTTCCTTAAGCATAACCTTCCTATAATTAAGTTTGAACATTAAACGATGAACATCTTAGTTTACTTTATTTTAATTACTCATTTATAAATATGCCTAATAAAACTTTAAACTTAATATAAATAGTTATCAAGCTAATTAAAGATCTCTTTCTATAAGGGTGGAGGTTGGGGAAAGAGGTCGGTGGGGGTGCATTTGAGTTGGGTTCACGTCTCGCATCCTGGTAACACAATTATGGTTTCTAATTGTGGCTGAAACTCAACAAAATATAACGAATTTATTTGCAGACGAATTCACTAATTGATTTCTATATTAGTTAGATGCTTGATATTATTTTATATGTTCAGAGAAAAGTACAGCAATTATTGTACAATTAATCAATTATACTACATTATAGCTACAGCTCTCTCTATATAATAACTTATTATATACGTTAAACACAACAAATCTCGAATATATCCTAAAAAATAACGAAAATGTAGACATCCGCATCCGCATCCGCGGATGTTGAAATCAAACATCCTCATCCGCATCCGCATCCGCGGATGTGAAAAAAATGACATCCGCTACATCACTACTAGCTAATGCTAAAGCATCGCGCCGAATGTAAAGTGAACGAAATATAACTAACTTTATAAATCATTCACACCCATATGTACAAAACACATGTAGAGGTAAAAATAAGAAAAATGAACGCACCTTTATGAAATGATGTGTTATTTGCGCCAATTGCCCGCTTCAGTTAAAGCTTTTCCAGAATTCTTCGTACACCTACGTTTTTCAAATCTTCACTTATTTACATTTTTATCGCAAGGACAAGTATTAGTCAAAATTTTATCTTTGCGAGAGCAAATAATTGACTTTTTTCAAGGAAACAATCAACATTGTGAATTATCAGGTGCAAATTTTCACCGAGATGTTGCGTTTCTATGTGATATAATGTCAAAGCAAAATGAGTTAAATATTTCGCCGCAAGGTAAAACTAAATCTATATACAAATCAATTATGTGCGTTTCTCCAAGGGTTGCGTTACTTTTTGATCACCCTGTATTAGTGATGGGACGATGCATCGCAATCGCAATCGCAATCGCGATACAATCGCACATTTTTTACAATCGCAATTGCAATCGCATTTAATGAGTGCGATTGTTGCGATTGTGAACAAAAGATTTAATCTCTACAAAAGTTGCTATGAAAGCTGCTCTTTCATGCGTACTTAAAGGAAAGTTTAGCTAACAACAATACGGAATAATAAATAAATAATAAATAAGTCAAAAACAGAAATGAAAACGGGTTGCGAATTAGTTGAAAACAGAATAAAAAATTGGTTTAATAATAACAATAAGTACACCTCTTTATTTGCTCTATGTAAAATTGGAATGTTAAAAAATCAAGCTAACCCTATGGTAGGTAACGCGTTTAGGTATATTTAAAGCATAAATGAGCGTTATGTGAGGCTAAAGCTAAAACATCGCAATCGCAATCGCGCGATTTTCAAATTCTGACAATCGCAATCGCAATCGCAACAGCGATTGTATGAAATATGACAATCGTCCCATCACTACCCTGTATGATATGTGGCAAAAAATTCTGGCATTTAGAAAGAAGTTGTCGTTTTTCAAATCTCTTCTTGCTCAGTCGAAACTTTCAGAAGAACACTTTCCCCAGTTAACAAAAATAATTAATGAAAATGAAGAGTATAACTGTGAATCTTTCGAAAAATACGAATCTGTTTTAGACTCATTAATCAAAGAATACAATGAAAGATTCATTGATTTTGAAAAGCATGATATCACCCTGAAACTAGCTTTTCAACCTCACTTAGTTGATGTATCAAAGGCACCAGAAGAGTTACAAATGGAGCTTATTGAGTTGTCTGAAGATAATATCCTGAAATCTCTGTTTGATAGTAAGGAAGATCCCGTTGAAATTTGGAAAAAGGCGGTAGAATACCCTCGCCTTCGCGAACATGCTCGCCGATTGATTTCGTGCTTTTCTACGACATACCGTTGTGAATCCACATTCTCATACTTGACACAAATCAAGAATTCGTTAAGAACACAGATGACAGATGAGCATCTGGAGGGCCAATTAAAACTTAAAACCTCCATGTTAGAACCCGATATCACAATGTTGTCTCACCAGAAACAATCTCAAAGAAGTCATTAAATTATTAAAAAGGTAAGTGAATAAATTATTCGTCTTAAAATGCATGTATACTCCCTGCTAGCTATTAATTTAAATAATATTAACAGAAGGTTTAAAATTACTGTAAAAAATAGTCACACTTATTGACTGCGGCCTCATTGAGGGCGGAAAATTTCAATGTGGCCTTCACACATAAAAAGGTTCCCCACCCCTGGCCTAGGCTATGGTACGTAATATTGCAGTGAAATGAAATCGCGCTTTACAAATAAATTTCTCCTGTATTGAGATATTTGGCGAGTAGGGCAGTGATTCTGTACGAGTCTTGTCCGCCACACTTTTAAAAGAACAGTGCAGCTATTACTGGTGTAAGTTAGGCAGTGGTGGGCACCGTTAACCAAAAAGTTAACTTCGTTAACCGCTAATCCGTTAACCAAAAAGTTAACTTCGTTAACTGTTAATCCGTTAATTCGTTAAACATGTAACGGAAGTTACCGATAAACCGTTAACGTTAACTTTTATTATAAAAAAAAATGAAAAACAATATATATATAATTTAATTTTCCCTCTTCTTCTCGTTCTCCATTTTGTCCATGAGATGCATGTTGCCCTTCATGAAAATTAGCATATCAAAGTTTTCATCAGACAGGGATGATCTCTTGGCCCTCAGGATGTCCTTGCCCATAGAGAACAAACGCTCCACTGCAGCACTGGAGGGGATGGCTGTGTTGAACTTGATGAACAAGTCCACCAACACTTGCTCACCCAAGAAGGCAGCATCTGTCAGCAAGTCCTTGGAGTTGGTCTCCAGCCAGGTCTTGACCAAGTTCTGGGCCTTGCCCTTGAGTGACCTGTGGCTTCTGCTGCTCTCTTTTGTCTGGATGACAGCACTGAAGAAGTCATCCTCCTCCTCCTCCTCGTTGTTGCTGCCTCCACTGTTGCTGCCCACTTCGTTGGACTGCTGCTTCATGGCCTCCTCGACTGTACCCTCCATGCTTTTCCTCACCCTGGCGACCTTGGTGTTGTCATACTTGTCCAACCAGATGAGGTGAAAACGCTCCCATTGTAAGACATCAATTGACTTAATTTATGTCATCAAAGTGACATGAGAATTGAAATCTTACCTGATCAGTTTTATGGTTCTTGAAATGTATCAAGGAGACTACTAATAAGGTACTCACAGACATATTATAAATATACATGACTTACTTGACAACGATTACTTTTAAATATTCACTAGCACAAACATGTTGCGCAAGAGACAGACTGCAAATGAAACGAATGTAGTTATTTGTTGTAATTGTTACATATATATTATTGAAAGTGCCTTAAAATGCTCGTGATATTTCTTGAAAGAAGTTGAAACATTCAACTCAAATGGCAAATCTTTCCGCCTGATTTTACAGTCGACCATGTTTTGCTCAAACCAATGCCATAAATAACTACCATATTTGGTAAGACACAAATTGTGGCGACGGAAACAAATATATCGCCTGATTTTGCACTGCGGAAATGGAAATTCGTTCATCACTATTAACAGTGGCGGATTAATTGCGCACCTGCTCAGCACTGAAAATAATAGAAACTTTTAAACGTTTATTTATGAATTTTTTGGGTTAACGGACTTGAGTTAACGGAAGTTAAATGTAACGGAAGTTAATTAGTCCGATATGATTTTCAAAGTTAACTTAAAAGTTAAATCGTTAACGAAAAAGTTAACTTCGTTAATTAACGATTAACGGATTAACGGTTTGTGCCCAGCTTTGAACTTAGGTTATTTATGTTATGACTGAACGTTGATGTCTACATGATGTTGAAGAGGCACTCGGCCCCTTCATCGAAATGCGATCTTTTTATTGGATTAAAAACAACTATGTACTTATCATGACAACAAAGTAATTAAATGAAAACGGTTTGTATACAGAAAGTGAACATCGTTAAATCAACCTTTGCTGCTTATTCAGGATGTATTGCCTTTATTTCATTGCAATTACATAACCGAAATCGTGGTACGGTAATTATTTATTAGCACAATAATTTTTCTACAGTAGTACAATAACTGCTAAGTTTAAATTAATTGCACCCTTAAGGTTTATTTAAAATTTTAAAATTTGAAGCTATTTTATATATATATATATATAACGTAAAGAACGACGCTTGTATAGGAGATATTCCGCGCAAGACGAGAAAGAGAAAACAACAAATGAAAAAATGAAGTACCACCTGGGAATCGAACCCGGGATCTTCCGATTGCCGGTCAGACGCGATAACCACTACACCATGGACTTCACTCTTCCAAATGCCGTAATTCCTCTACATACTCGCAGAAACCAATGCCCCAATGTAGAGGAATTACGGCATTTGGAAGAGTGAAGTCCATGGTGTAGTGGTTATCGCGTCTGACCGGCAATCGGAAGATCCCGGGTTCGATTCCCAGGTGGTACTTCATTTTTTCATTTGTTGTTTTCTCTTTCTCGTCTTGCGCGGAATATCTCCTATACAAGCGTCGTTCTTTACGTTATTTATACTGCGTGTTCTTTGCAGTTGAATGTATATATATATATATATATATGTACAGTATATATATATATATATATATATAATAATTATAGTAATGTAAAGCTTGTGCAACGCGGAAGTATGAGTGTAATCAAAGTATTAGGTATTAATGATTGTATCGATACTAATTAAGATTAGTCGTGGTGAACATGCGCTTTGTCTAAATTTTTGAAGAGTATTCTTTGTTATTACTGAGCCCAGACAGTTTACAAATATGATACATCAGATAAGTACCATAACCTGTGTACATGGTATTTTTCACTTCGTCTTCGATGACCTGAATCCAGAGTAGAGACTGTATTCTGAGAGAGACTGTACGTATATACCGATAACTAAGGCTGATCATGAACTTTAACATTTGAGGAAATGCCATACGCTGAAAACTGATAAATGATATTGGCACTAATAAGCGAAATTCTCTTATCTTATTTTTACCTCAGACAGACTCGCTGTAAACATAGAGCATACCTTCGTATGAGTCACATTTTCACTTCCGTTATACATTTGAACCACTTTTTATTTTTATCGCAGCTTTGAACGAGTAGAAGCTAATAAATCGGGCTAATGACAGTTAAATAGGGTCAAATAAAGTTAGTCAGAGTTAGGCTCGGGTTACATTGCGTTAATGGTGTCATTGTAATTTGCCGACGACAGATGGCTGTAGGTTGAAATATATATGCTTATATATTTTTCATTGGAACCTTCATCAGAAACATTATAGATGATTTGCAGTTCAGTTTTTAATTATGAAAGTATTTAACATTAATGTACTTGGTACAAAGCTTGGTTAATGTTAGCTTGAGCAAATTTAAGATAATCCAAGATATATATTTATTCAGGAGGAGATTGTAGATGCCAATCGACCAGAGAAGTACGCCTGGAGGAGAGGGCTGGGACTCCGTTTCTCCTGTCACTCTCCTCCTTAGCTGATCTTTTTCTGTGTCCTCATTTACACTGTGAACAGCCCAGCCTCCTCTCAAACACACACTTCTGTCACTATTCCTCACTACATATACATGCCTCTTACATACTACATAATCTTTAAAAATTAAAAAAAAAAGGCATCGACCTCAAGAGCCTCGGAGTCCCCTGGGGAGGGGGACCACAAATTTCCCCACTTCTGGCTCCCCCACTGCCGATAACAGAAGCGCAGACCCGATCATTGGGGCTGGTTCTGCTACTGCCCAGTTCTGGGCCTCTGGCTGATTCACTTTTCATAAACTTCTGCAACATTCGTGGCATCTCAATTTTTCAATCTACTGAACACCACATCTCCTTTAAACCTCGGCTTCTCTTCCTCACTGAAACTCAAGTGTTTGGGACAACTGACAGCAACCCCTTTTCTGTACGCTCCTTCTTTTTCTGTACTCAGTTTCATTCCAAAGGTGGATGTTGCGTATATGTACTTGCTCTCGTATTCCAAACTTGAATCCTCCAAATTCTACACTCTCTGGCCACGGTTTACATGTCAATCTCAAACTAAATACATCTGTGCTGTGCACCTTTCTCCTAATTTTACTGATTATCAAAAATTTTCTGACTACCTCGCTTCTAAAGTGGAATACATTCTCTCTCACTCTCCTTTTGCTGAAATCTCCATTTTAGGTGATTTCAATGTTTATCACCTTAGGCTTTCTTTACATTTCACTGACATCCCTGGTGAACTAGCTTACAATTTCTCTATCCTGAATGACCTAGAGCAGAATGTACAGCACCCTACTCATATCAACGATCACTTTGGAGGTAGGCTCAACATTCTGGATTTATTTCTCACCACTTATCCTTCTTCTTACTCTGTCAAACTTTATTCTACGTTGTGCTCCTCCGACCACAATCTTATATTTGTTTCCTGCCCTATCGCTCCAATTCTATTCGGCCTTTGGATCCTCTCAAGAGGAGACGCCTTTGGCACTTTGTCGCCGCTGATTGGGAGGCCCTTAGGCAGTACTTCTGTGACTATGGAATGATTACTGCTTCCATGTTCGGGACCCCTCAGTAATATGTGCGCAAATTGTTAGAATGCAATTGCAATGCAACATTGCACGCAATATTACATGCAACAAGATGAGTGTTTTCAACCCCGCTCACCCCCCAAATTATATATATATATATATATATATACAGGGCGTCCCAAAAAAATGTATACACACTTTAACAGCTGATAGCTCAATTGATGTTTCTTTCTTTCCAAGTTAAACCCATTAGAATTAATAATGGCAGTCAGACTAAGCTTTGAACAAAGGAAATTCATTCTAAAATGCTACTGGAAGTGTGAAAACGCAGTTGAAGTGCAAAGACAGTTTAGGAGGGAGTTTCAAACAGATCCACCAACGCGACTTACCATCACTCGAATTAGAGATAAGTTTGAAGCCGATGGAACTGTTCAGAATGTCCACAAGAAGCGTTCCGGAAGACCACGGACATCGACAAGCCCCACAAAGCAAGAAAGAGTACTGGAAACGTATCACCAAAGTCCAAGAAAATCTGTGCGGCAAGCGAGTCGTGAGGTAGGAATTTCAGAATCGTCTGTCCAACGCATTTTGAAGCGCTGTCAATGGAAAAGTTACATTCCAAGATTAGTCCATGCTATTAATGAAGATGATCCGGGACCGAAGAGTGGAGTATTGCGAGTGGTACTTGGCACGATGTGGATGTGGATTGGACGAAGGGGTTTCGTAGAATACCCTCCGCGTTCACCAGACCTCACACCACTAGACTTTTTTTATGGGGATACTTAAAAGACAAAGTCTACGCTATAAAACCTGCAACAGTCGCTGAATTGAGAGCAGCCATTGAACGAGAATGCACACAAATACCAAACGAAATGTTTCGTGATGTTTGCGATTCCATTGCTTCGCGTTATCAGCAGTGCCTGGACCAGAACGGACGTCAGTTTGAAAACAGGCGTTGACAAAACAATTAAATAATGTCTGTAGATTCTATTACATTTTGAAAATGAAATGTATTGTAATAAACACTGCCTTTATAATTATTTAAAGTGTGTATACATTTTTTTGGGACGCCCTGTATATAGCGGATGATCGACAAGAAATAGACCAACAAATAGACAGACAAATTCTTCTTTCCACGCCTTCATCAAACATTATTCGAAAAACACACGTGGGCAAAGAATCAAACAATGGAAACGTCTGTTTCTTCCCAAAAGGCGCGAACGTAAGCTCTTCAACAAAAGGACGCGCGGACAAGTCGTCTTAAGATTTGGCGCGAAGTCCTACGTCACAGGAACTACGTATAAAAGCGAGCTTACACTCACTCTCACTCACACAGACACTCGCTTTCTACCTCGTCGAGCAGATCTCATCACGTCAACCGCCCTCCGGCTTCCCGCCGGAGGAGCGGCCTGCTTCTTCCTTCAAGGCCTACGATTTATCATCAAGTAAGACCTTCTACAGACCGCCTGCAGAAGCAATCCTTCGAAGCCCAACCAGAATCACTTCGGGCCTACGGTTTACAAGGTCAGCCTTCAAGTTTCTCTACCTTCCTCGAGATATATCCAGCACCTCAGGCCTACGCCTGCAAGATCATTTATAGGCCATCCTGCACCTCGAGAAGTAACATCACCTCAGGCCTACGTTTTACGAAGCCTACATCAAGCATCTCCATCATCTCGAGAGGCTTAACGGACAACGACAACTCGAGTCTTCGGTAATAGGTTCCTCTTCAACACGCCTTCAACAGCGGTTTCATCGTCCCGTAAAGATAAGTACATCTTCTGTAAGTAAATCACATAAAGCCTACATTAGCCTACCGCCGAACGGTAGGCTATACTCCCAAAGTGAGTAATTAAACGTTCCAATTGACTCGTTAAAAGACGCAATAGGCCTATTTTCCAAGTCAAGTGTCATTCCGAAAACCGTAACTTCGCGTATCATTGTGTGTTATTGCGTTCATTTATTTTTATGTGATAACTTAATTTCTCTTACTGCAGGCCTAATTCATTTACAGTGTATATTCCCTCAACTATCATTAGGCCTATCCAATAATGCACGTCATTAACTTCCATTATTATGGGGCCGCATCATTTATTCTGTGTCATTACTAGGTCCATTCAATCATCTAGCCTACTTAATCAGAGTGTCATGTTTTCCATTCAGTGTACCAAACGCACGTGCATTCTTTATATCATTTACTAGGCCCATTCAATGTTCCATGTTGCATGCCATTTACATACCATCGATGAGTATATTACTTATTACGTGTCAATTAAGCTATTAACATTTCATCTTATTAGCTAAGTCTATGTCATAAGCATAACGTAAAACTATCAATTAATTACTGTCAATTCTTTGTTATACCACAGTGAATAAATGACGTCTTTATTTTCATAATAAAATACAAAACAATAAGGTACTTCTTATATAACCTTAATATTAATTTGCTTGGGTGTAATCCAAGCTGGTGACCCTCGCTGCCATTCCGGTCGCTCCCAATAGTATGGTGGGCCTACTCTATTAGCTACTTTTCAATTGGTGATACTTTACATCGTAAATTATTAACCCAGCCTTTCATTAATAAACAATCAGTCATTGCATCAATTAATCACTAGCATACAATTAAATCATTATCACCTTAAACGGCTAAAACTAGGTCCACTATATATATATATATATATATATGATCTACAAGGGGTAACCTAACCTGGCTTCTCAGGCCCACAAAAATGCATGTGGGTGTGTATGCGTGTATAGCAAAGCTTATATATATATATATATATATATATATATATATATATATATATATATATATATACAGGGTGTCCCAAAAAGAGTGACCCTAAACGAAATATTAATAACTTTTTTATTAAAGGTGCTAGAAGTAAATACTAAAAAATAAAATAACAAGCGAAGGTGTAAGTTTTATTCCCATGCACTAGTAAACCTCTACATGTTTTCCATCATTTACTATAACCAATATAATTCTACGTTCAAATTCTTCAATGGCACGCTCCAGTACAGATGGGGAGATGGATGTGATAGTTTCCTGAATACGCTGTTTCAATTCCACAATGTTTCTCGGTTTGTTATGGTAAACTTTAGACTTAACATAACCCCAAAGATAAAAATCTAAAGGTGCTAAATCGGGGGAGCGAGCGGGCCATTTCATTGGTCCTCCTCTACCAATCCATCGTCTTGGGAAAGTCTCGTTTAGAAATTCTTGAACGACTCTAGCATAGTGAGGCGGGGCTCCGTCTTGTTGAAAGATTATGGTTTGAAATGATTCAGGAGTTTCTTTTAGTAGTGGCACAAAGAAATCTTTTAACATCTTTAAGTACGAGGCACCTGTAACAGTCCGTTCTTCAAATAAATACGGACCATAAATTCGAGAACTTGACATTCCACACCAAACATTCACTTTGGGCGAATCACGTTCATGTTCAAAGGTCTCACGTGGATTTTCTGGTCCCCAAATTCTACAATTGTGGCGGTTAAGTTTTCCAGATGTATGAAACGTTGCCTCGTCAGTGAAGATGACGTTTTTCAGGAAATTTGAGTCTGAATCAATGAACTCGATTAGTTCCTGGCAAGTAGCAATTCTTACTGCGTAATCTTCTTTAAAAAGTTGATGATGCACTTGTACTTTGTAACATTTTAATTTCAGATTTTTGTGAAGGATTCTGTGAACCGACGATCATGGGATGTTTAACTCAACTGAAACTCTCCTTATTGACGTTTTTGGATCCGTGTGAAATGCTTCCATAACAGCTTGCGACCTTTTTAGAGACTTACTCGGGCGTCCACAACTCTTTCTCTTAAGGACGGATCCAGTCTCTTCAAACGTTTTCACCCATCTTTCTATGCTCTTCTTTCCTGGTGCCTGTTTATTGTGTTTAACTTGACATCATCTTTGTGCTGTGATGATTGATTTACTTTCGTAAACATACCTGACTAGTTCAGCTTTTTCTTGTGGTGTCGTCATCTGAGGGTGGGTGAAATTCTGTACAGTTTGTATCATAAGATGTTTTTTTGGCCGCCAACTTGCTAGAACGAGCGAGTGATCAGACCAGGTCCGGAACGAGCAAGTGAATGATTAGGCTAGTCTAGTCCGGTCCGTAGGATTCGCCGTCACAAGGCCTTTGGTTAGACTAGGCCACCCTTCATGATAAATGATTTCTTTTATGAGAAAATTTTATAGAATTTTTTTTTAACATTTTAAAGTAACGATATGTTTTTGATAATAATTACGTATACAGTATCAAAAACTTACATCTTCACTTGTTATTTTAGTTTTTAGTATTTACTTCTAGCACCTTTAATAAAAAAGCTATTAATATTTCATTTAGGGTCACTTTTTGGGACACCCTGTATATATATATATATATATATATATATATATATAATATACATGAGCTGTATGTATGTGATCTCCATGGGGTAACCTAACCTGGCTGCTCAGGCCCACAAAATATATGTATGTGGGTGTGTATGCACGTGCGTTTGTCAGTAACATAGTATAAATAAAGACTTTTAGGAGCTCCTCCCATCAACAGCACGAAGTCGAGATGGGGCTACACCAATCGTCTAAGTATAGACTTTAAGACCTCCAGTATAGGCATTAGGAGCCCACCCATCAGCAGCACGAGGTCGAGATGGGGCTACACCAATTGTCTAAGTATAGACTTAAGACCTCTCAGCAGTAACATAGTATTACATAGCCGACTTACCAACACCTGATAGACCAATATGGTCTCAAAAAACGACACAGACAACAGTTAAAGCTATTAATCTTCTCATTAACGTATTAAAATACGTTTATGAGCCCATAATAGACCAGCAAGGTCTCAAAAAACGACACAGCCAATAGGCAAAGCTATTGAATTTCTCGTGGCAGAAAACTGTCACGAGGCCATGTTTAAGTATTGGTGGCTAGGCGCTCTTTTAAACAAAAACTGGAATATGGTAAGCCAAAATTAAAGCAAAAACAAATTTTTGTCTTACTATACAAATATATCTTTAAATCTTATAAAAAATATTAATTTAATTTTATAATAAAACTAGATTTTATTTTTGTGGTAACTTATTTATTTTTCGCCTTTCACCATGCATTAAAGATTCTATCATACGCCCAATTATTATTGATATTTGCCAAAACTTTTCCATTTTCATATAAAAGTGATTCTTATATATATATATATATATATATATATATATATATATATATATATATATATATATATACCAAGGTGAAAACGTTTGTTTGTAGTTCCACTTCGACATCACTGTATTATTTCTACCAGATTTTAGGATCATATTAAATCTTACTGTTGAAGATACAAGATGTCCAAGAAATAATGGTGCAAAAATAATACCCTTCATCTCCATTAGTTTGTTTAAAAGGTGTAAATAAAACAACTGTAGCGTTCTGTCTATTTAATATATATCGAAATAAAAAATATGTATATACATTAGGTGCAAAACAGGGATAATATATACATGATTTATATATATTTACATCAAAAACAATAGTCAGTAGAGAACTACATTAGACGCAAAAACAAGAATAATTGGTGTTATTTCATATCTATATATATATATATATATGTATCAAAACCAAAAATAATACAGCTAGTACAGAAGAATTTTATATACAACAAAATATACAACGCGTTTAATATATATATACACACACACACACTGTATATATACGCATCAATAATGGAAATACATGGATTAAGGTTGGTTTCTATCACGCTTAAATAATATATATATATATATATTATATATATATATATATATATATATATATATATATATATTATATATATATACGCATCAAAACAAAAAATAATACAGTATAGAAGAATTGAGGGGTCCCGCGTCTTAAGGTACCTAGGCGCCAAAATTAAAATTCGCCAGAAATTGCCTCCAAAGTTCAGCAATATTCTCGCAATAGTATCTCTGCTATTAATTGAGCTAGAACGTTCATTTTTGGCTAAATTAGAGTTCTAAGTATGCTAATGAAGATGTTGATGAGTTTTTGGAATAGATTTGCGTATTTTACATTTTATATATATATTTTTTAATTTTTTCGATTTTCTTATTATGCTGAACTTTGGGTGAACTTTTGGCTGGCGATAGAGGTGAAAAAAGTAGTTCGCTTCATAAGGTTTTCAACCATACTTCTAGTGTCGTAAGGTCATTATAACCCAAACCACGCGATAGAGGAAGGGTGAAAATAGTGATATCCATAAAAAACACGTTTTCGCCTTTGGTGGCGCTTAGGTATCTTAAGACGCGCGACCCCTCAATTCTATATACAACAAAATACACATCTGTTTAATATATATCCGCATCAAAAATGGAAATACATGCTTTAAAGTCAGTTTCTACCACGCTTAAATAAAATAGTAAACTTGCGCGTAATCGAGTCCACACTTACATCCTCATTGCTCTGACTACACAATAAATGCGATTTAACATTAATTCACCACTCAAAGTATGCGGGTATCTATATTCAATATAAAAGGCTTTCAAATCGTTTAACACTAATTTTGTGCTCACTTTACAATTAGGGGTCAAACTATCACTCTCTTTAAACGCGGATAGGATACAGTCAAAAGCGCGCACAAAGATGACATCGTTTGCTACAACATCATTAAATTTAAGTTTATACACTCCTTTCCAAAAGGGTGTTTATTCTTTCAGCGCTGACCTTTTCAACTGTAAATTCTTCACAACTCATATCGACAATTGAAGTACAGTATGTTTCTAAATCGTACCGACAACTGTCTTATATAAAGAAATAATTCTTCAGGGTGAACAGTGAAGGTGAGCTCAGCCCTGTACCGTTCTAGTCTTTTGTACCAAAGTTCATGATATTTCGAGGAGTCTGCACCTTCTAAATATGCATCCAGTTCGAAACCATTCTCGCTTTGTTCCGCTCTACACTTGGTAAAATCATCGAGCAGGACGGTGTTCGCGTATTCAAGCACCGTAACAAAATAACGCATATCAGCAACCCCTGCGTCTGATATAGGTTTCAGTTTACGGAAACCAACGACTTCAAACATTCTGTCGAGAATGAAACGGCTTCGTGTGGGGATAAGGGTGTTATTGTCAGCAGCATTCTTCCACATCAACCGTATATCAACGCAGGGTTGGTTTGTATCACGATTTACGCATAGCGTACAAATAATGGCGTATGAGTGTGCATCGCTAATCTGCTCTCTTTTTGTGCCTACACCTGCAGGTATTTTATAAATGTCCTCGCCCCACTTCTCAACCAACACGAAGATTCTATTCATCTCTTCAACACTTAAATAAATAACATTGCGTCTACCAGAGTTTGAATGTCTACATTTCGTTTCAAGTACATAATTAACAGCACCGGTATTATGCCTGAATACACGCACAGACTTCAACACGGACACGTCGTATACTGCACTGAGGATGCTGCTCAACGAAAGCTCCATCTTTTAATAGTTTTTTATTGATCCTGCGAGGTGAGAACGTCCAGACGGGTCAAGCTCTGAGGCGACTATGAGCAGCCGGCGCGTTGTTTTTGGACTCGGAGGGACCGTGCGGGTGGTTGGGGAGGAGGGAGGCGTGGGGTGGGCATGAGTCACACGGGGTTGTGTCGTGAACGATTCCAGGCGTTAGTGATTCGTGCACGAGATTGTTCCAACATGAAAGATTCGTTGCGCCCTGGTGAATCGTACGGATATTTGTATCCCATTATACTGGGTAGGTGTTTGGAGAATTTCTCCATCTGCGATACATGAAGTAATATCGGTTTTAATGTTTTATCACACCCACTCCCCGGAATGCGTACCAAACATCTACGTTCAGGGGTATTCACCATTGTATGTTCTCGAACTATGCACATTTTTTTTATACTCCGGCGATCTATTTGAGAGAAACATGTGTCCATACTTGTCCTTTGTGCTGGACAAACGATACTCGTCCCTAAACTCGACTAAAAACTCGCACAAGTCTTTAGCTACAATTTCATTGCACACCTCATGATGTACATGGATGTAGTGGTAGAAATATTTTAAACTGTCCATAATCAAAAGATTTACATTCACCATCCCAGTGTGCGCGTACTTGGTATGATGTAACATGGTGGAATATCTCCTGTCACACCAATCATCAACAAGGTTCACAACCCAGATCCTTTGTTTCTCTTCTGCACGTGTTGATTCTTTCACTTCACGATATATGTACACTCTAGTGCAGTTTAATCCTGCAGCATATTCCATTACATCGTCTGAACCACGAAACCCAGCAATGCTCTCGCCAGAATAACCATAGAGTATTTGAACGTCTTGCTCCTCATGCTTCGCACGATTTAATGTGGCCTTAAAGGTTTCAAAGGAGGGATGACTAGAAATTCTTTGGATGTTCACCACATCTGTAGACTTTAGCGAGTACCACTTCAGGAATGTAGAGCATGCAATATCATTGGCCGCCATCGTTATTTTTCTTTTACGCGAGAATTCTTTAACAGTTAAAAAGGCACGTCTGAGAATCAGGGCTTGCGGGGGTCAACTGAGTACGCAGGGAAGAGACATGTACCGACTAGCAGCAGGAGTCACGGGACTCTTTTCATTGGTCAGCAACATACAGTGGTAGTGCTTAAATTTTTCCTACACACACACACACACACACACACACACACACACACACAGAAAATGAAACGCACGCTGAAACAAATGCATGTAATAAATAGGAAAACAAAGAAACAAATTTCGTCAACAAGTAAATAGACTAATATAACAACAAATATTCACGCCTCACGGTATCCAAAGGGGACAGTGTCGTAGGTGCCAGGTACCTGGTATCGTTTCCTGTATGTGTTACGACACACTTTCGTCCCCCTAAGCTCCTTCACGCCCCCTAGCTTGTCGGCCAGAAAGTTACGAATTCCTACAGTCAGTTGGGGTGGTTGGTCACCCTCATCTTCTAAACTCACCAGTTCTTTCAGCGAATCAAAGTTGACGATCCGCCGGTTCGCCTGGTTAAGAGTGATGCCTTTAGCCTTCATGATATATTTCATTTCCTCCCCCACCCTCACCCGTACCCCGTAAGTTTTTGGGCCTGTTGAGACAAAAGAATCAGCGTAGGCGCTATCTCCATACTCATCCTTGATCTCGTCAGTCAACTCTCCGAGAAATTCCCCAATAGAAGGCATATATTCACCTTCCCTCCGTGAATATCACACTATCTGCATCTGCGTACAAAACCCTCAGTCCAAGAGAATGCAGTAGACTCCAAAGTTTGATGCGGGCGTATGCTGTTGTGAAACTGGCTACAGGTATGTTTGTGACACGCGATGTATCTGTAGCCAATTCGATTCTGTTGTACTTTATTATGTACGTATTACCCACATTCACAATCTCCATGACCTCTTTATCGGGAGCGTTGGTGTAATCCCACACCGCGTTATAACTTTGGGCTAGAGGGACGTTCCCCTTGTGTGTATTCTGGGAAAATTTTCCCCAAAGACTATTTAGGCACGACTTTGCACTAAAGCGCTTGCCAGGGTTCTTTGCAGTTTGGTCTCGTCCAAGTTGTATCCCTTCACGATCACGGTAGCGTTGAATATACGGCGATTTTTCATTTTCGGTCTCAACTCGCGGGTATCCTGATGCTTCTACCTTATCCTTCAAAAAAGTAAACATCCACATTTGGTGCTTTTACACTGCTCACATACCATATGACTATATGTCGTGAAAAGGTTGGGGAGGTTCTGAAACCTCCACACCTCGTATATCTTTAATATTCTATAACCGTGACGAATGGAGACGGACAGCTCAGGACTTGCACAGTATATACGTCCCTGATCTTCCTCTTGTTCGTTTTGTGATTACAGGCCCCCATTGTTCTCTGTGCACTTCACACACAGAGGGAACATGAGTTTGTGATCTATAACGACGGGTAAGATTGGCATCCATAAGTCGCGAGGGGGGAGCACATCTACGAAAGAAAGTCCGAAATAGTTCTCGTTCAAATTAGCTGAGAACTCTTCGATGGTAGGCAGAGCGGGGCCCACCAGTTTTTCAGGTACGCATACGGGGTACGGATTGTTCTTCATCACGTAGGGGTATAAAGAACAGAAGTCGTAGTAATGGAGTTTCACGCCACCCGTAGGTGGAAAGTATAGTTTGAAGGGGTTTCTGCGTCCACCGAACAAACTATCACCGCATTTGAGAGGTTCCAGCACCATTAAACGCTTGGTGTTTATTTCTTCGCGGTACTGTCCATCTGTCTCCATCCGTACATCATATTCGTGTTCCCACAAAACCTTGTGAGTGAACTGGGAACTTATAAGTTTTGATCGCGGGTACGTGTCCATGCGAGACTGTTGGCAGGAGATCTACCATGGCTATCTCCTACGATTCCACACTCAGGACGTGGGCATCCATGCCACCAGCATCCGTTAAAGGATTACGCAGTCTTCTCACCAGTGGCGGGGTCATCGCTTAGGCCATCCTCCCAAAAAACACGACCATTGATCTTAATGGCCACTTCCCCCGTGTTGCGAGTTTGTTTTATGTATACGCCTGTCTGTTGCTGTAGGTGTATGAACCAGTAAACAGCCTTATGCCCATAACTGCGTGGGTTATTTCAGTGAAACTAGTGTTGTTCTTGAACACAGTAAAACACAATGAGGCGATTGTGGTTGCGGCTTGTAGCGGGTCGCAGTTGAACCAGTCTATGTACATCCTTCTAAAGGTTTGGAAACATACTCTAAGTACGCGCACGTCATTCACGCAATAACGCTCACACTCATCCGCTATATTGTACGGATTATCTTCATTAAAACTGTTGTAGTACCTCTCAAAATCTTCACGCTCACTATCACTCATGTCATAGTTAAAGAAATGTTTGGGCGGTGGTGGTCCACTGGTCCTACGTAATTTAAAGTGTCGCGAGTGAGGAAAGTGTAAGGGAAATACCCTTTTGAAACTTCGGCGACTACGCCCATCACCTTGGGTAGCTTGGCTAATTTACAAGGTATGAATAACAGAGTCTTTAAACTGAACATTACCTCTTATCTGCATCTGTATAAGTTTGTTTCCTCTCTTCAAGGGATCGCCTGTAAATATCTCTAATGATTCGTGTTCAAGTAGTTCCTTATAAAGGAATTGTGTATCAAATTTTTTTTAATTGATCTGCTAACTTGACACTGTAGGATACAAAGAGTTTCACGGGGGTGTCGTGTGCAATCGTTTAAAAAATGTTTGTACGTTTACCACATTTGCGACATTCATCACACTCGACGTTCATGCACTCGTCGCAGATAGTCTGGTTTATAAGTAACTGTGGGATACCCTCTTTTGTCTCAGGATTTATGTAAGTCTCTATGTCGTAGTATACAGTTATACAAGGTTTATTTTTAGGCTGAGCATCTTTCATATAACATACATGATCTACACCATCTGCCTTATATTTCTCATGGCATGTAGAATAACAAATTTTATCACATGCGTGAATCTACCCAAGCTGTCCATCATATGAAACATGCCACACTCAGATTCTCATTTTCATGCATGTATCATTTGATTTATGGAACTCAAAACAGTTATTATTGAAAAATGTCCGTCTACACACATTGCAATCTCCCTTCTCAGCTTCAATTACACGACTTTCACATTTGGTGCTTTAACACTGCAAACTCGAGACAACCCTTACACAAATCATGATGCTTGCCATATTTCCGACTTTTATCATAACTCGAGTAAAGAGTCCTTATATTGTGGATGGGGAGATACGTTGTCCCTGACAGCCCTAAAATAAGTAGAGGTCTTGTACGTTCTCTCACACTGCTTTTAAAAACATATACAGTCCTACGACGATCATCCAATCCAAATACAACTATACGAACATTCATTTCCTGCTCTACTCTTCTCAATTCTTCAGGACCCATATTACAGTCAAACTCGAGCTTGCAGTCTGCGGCTAGTTTACGAGCACGCTGCACAACCGTCGGTATCTAGATATTATACGCAATCGTATTTGGCACAGTAAACATATGAGCCAAGACTATTGCTATAAAGCCGCAACCACACTCGGTGTTTATATGCCGTCTGTAAATAGCCTGAGAATTGAAGTTAAGCGTATAAGGTGTGGCAGTATGTTCCGCAATACGGAAAACGTGGTCTAAATCTATCGTGAAGTTGTCCATGTTGAATTCGGTGCTGCTTTGAGAGGCCTGCATTATACGACTCAAAATGTAATCATCTAAGGCGACCAAACGCCTGTAGGGTATTATTACCCAAAAATCATCTCTATCACCGTCGTCTGACCCGAACCCGAAGGACAGTCGTTTCCTGACTTCACGTCCCTCACTGCTCTGAAGGGCAAACTCCACAATACGTTCAACTACACGTCGCAGTCCGTGTTGTTCAACACCGTTGCTATACATGCCTCGCGAGTCGACCCTGACTACGTGCCGGTTTCTAGTCAGGGCTGGGGTGGGGGTGGAGGTTTGCACTAGTTCGAATGTTATGCTACTGTCTACAGAATGAGACGCTGCTGTGGGGGGCACGGACGTTATTGAATAGGAATAAGGGGGCACAGTTTTATTTTTAGAAGGAGCGACTGTAGGGGTTGTGTTATAAGACGTAGAGGGCTGGGGCTCTATTACTGTGGGTCTAACAACCGACGCGCTCCTGGCGCGCTTTACACCTGAAGTGGAAGGCGTTTCAGCAGTGTCGTCATGCACCCGCTTTCTCCTCGAATTGTCGCTGCTGGGGGTTCCGGAACGCTAGTGGGGTAATGGTACAGTCTGTAGCCTCAACAACAACTACACTGTCATCGGTATCATCAACGTCATCTGCAATATCTATGACGGGAACATGTTGCCGGCACAGTACCTCATCCTCATCATCATTCACGGTTCTGGGGGTTCTGGGAAAGAAGAAAAACAAGACTAGAATATAAGGAGCATCACTTAAAGTTTTATTATATTTTGTAAATGTTCTACTTAAGAGTGTGACGTGTTAGAGATGGATTCTGTAGAAAAATTCAGTTTCACGAGCCCTCCTACTTGCATTATCTCTAGCCCTACAGGATGTGGAAAAACCGTGTTTATGCTTAAAATCAGGGTTGTGGAGTCGGTCCAAAATTTTCCGACTCCGACTCCACACATTGTAAAAATTCGACTCCGACTCCGACTCCACACATTGTAAAAAATCTAAAAATCCGACTCCGACTCCTCACATTTTAAATATACGACTCCGACTCCTCTAGTGTTTCACTCTATAATTATCATAATAATAAGACATTTCATCACCACCACATGAATCGTCAGGTTACTTTCTAGGATAAGGGAACATTCAAATATTAAGAAGGATATTGACTTGTAGATATTATCATATTAAGGGATTTTTATTTTTTCCAATAATATATATATATATATATATATATATATATAAATGAAAAAGATTCTCTTAAACATAATTAAGGTCTAACCAGTAGTAGTCCTACTTAAAATTGAATAACCCTTCTTAACCTAGTGGCTATAACCAGTGTTGTGGAGTCGGTCCAAAATTTTCCGACTCCGACTCCGACTCCACACATTGTAAAAATTCGACTCCGACTCCGACTCCGCCCTGAAACGTGCGTCTCCACGACTCCGACTCCACGACTCCGACTCCACAACCCTGCTTAAAATCATTAAAGATAAGGGGGAATTGTTCTCAGATTTTGTGCATAAAGTCATATGGTGCTATTCGACATATCAGCCCGTATTCAACGAGTACCAAGATGATATTTTGTTCCACAAAGGTGTTTATGATGTTAGTTCGATAAAGAGTAATGAGCACACGGTCATTGTAATTGACGACCTCATGCTAGAAATGAATAAAACGTTTGCTGAGATATTTACAGTGTTCTCACACCATCTTAACAAAAGCGTATTTTTCATCAATCAGAATCTATTTTTCAAAAATAGATCCATGCGCGATGTGTCGCTAAATACACAATATCTAGTCTTATTCGCACAGCGTAGAGCTGTCACAAATTGGTGTATTAGCCAATCAAATGTTCCCGAATCAGTGTAAGGAGTTTTTGGAAGTTTATAAAGAAGCTACAAGCCGGCGTTACGGATATTTGGTTTGTGACCTTCACCCGCGAAACACGTTTAGGGTGCTTCTAAGAACGAATATATTCCCAAACGAGGCTGAAACGGTGTATATCCCAGAATGACAAAAAGGTTAAAGAAATACCGTGAATTAAAAAAAATCTATTATCGGCTACCACAGACTCTCCAACACCTGTTTGTTAAAAATATTGACTCCGACTTTTTAAAATGCATCTATGAGATCTGTTTTAACGTTATAAAATTTAATGTACCAATGAAACCCTCTCAGAAGTCTCGCTTACGTCGTTACAAGGACATAATACAAGCACTCGCTCGTAAAAGTCAAACTGTGGGGAAGAAAAAACGAATTATTGTACAATGAGGGGGTTCATTCCTACCCATCTTATTTTCAGTTTTGGGGCCTTTACTGACTAGTTCAATATAATGAAGAAAGTAGTCGTGATTCCACACGAGGTGTATGCTTCACTACAAAGCACAAAGAGTCCAGATACGGTTCTAGAACCCTGTAGAAGCAGGCTTAAAAGAATGGAAAGCGAATTGGTAGACCTTTTAAACAGTGAAAAAACTCCTGATGAGAAAAGAATCTTATACCAAGAAGCTCTGGAGAAATTTCTTCATGAGTACGAAAATTAAAAGAAACCGGTGGTATTCCACGTAGTTATCAAACATGGGAACGATACTGACCATGGAGAACCTGAACAAGTACAGAACAACGGCCCGAGTCCGCAACATCTGGAGCATGTATTAAAAAACAGTCTCCCACATACGTTGAGGAATAAAGGCTTAAGTCTTCATAATCTATTGAGCGAGGATCCCATTATACAATGGTCCGATACAGGTGAGGTTGTTGTTGAAGGGTCAAAGGTACAGGGATTGAACATCATTGATATTGTACATGACTTGGTGAGAAAGTGGGAAAGGCCCTCACCAACAGGATGGGAGCATATTAAAGCTAGACTACAGCAATTAAACATCCCAAAAACACTGATAGGTAATCTGAAGTTTAAAAGACTTGGGACAAGCAGCGCATGTACCACATCTGAACACGCCTCCGCCCCCAGCAGTAACATCTCTGAAGAGGAAGAAGAGACCAAGCAGCAACGCACAACCATTTCCGCGCGCCTCTAAAATACGCAAATGGCTAACATATTAAGAAAACGTTATGACATTTCTAATCCAGTTTCCTACGGTGGTGTTAATAGACTGTACAGAGGTGTTTATAATGAGGGAAGAGGGAAAAAAGATGTTGAGAGGTTTCTGCGGGAGCAGGATGCTTATACACATCATAAGCCGGTGAGAAGAAGGTTTAAAACGGCCAAGACATTAGCAGCCTCGGTTGATTCTATTTGGCAGGCGGATTTAACAGATATGCAGAGATATTCAGTGTATAATGGAGGCTACCGTTACATCCTATTCATAATAGATGTATTCTCTAGATATTTGTGGCTAATTCCACTGAAAAATAAATCGCCTGAAACAGTTGCTAAAGCCACCAAAGCGTTGATGTTGAAAGAAAACAGGATTCATGGCTATTTTTGTACGGACATGGGAAAGAATTTACAGGCCGAGCTTTTCAGAACATGTTGGCAGAGTTTAATATCAGTTATTACATTAGCAATTCTATACATAAGGCATCTTTAGCTGAAAGAGTCCAGCGTACCATAAAGGAACGCATGTATCACTATTTTACACATAAAAACACAGATATATAGACATTCTGGATTCGTTGGCTTCATCCTACAACCGTTCACACCACCGAGCGATTGGTACAACACCTAGCGAAATTTTAGAAAGAGGTACGCACACAGAACGTGAGGTGAGAAAAGATATTCGTAGAGCGCCACCACGCTCTGTGCGTTTCAAAATCAATGATTATGTAAGGCTGTCGCGTTCGGGGAATAAATTCGCGAAGGGATTTGAGCAAGGTTGGACACGTGAGATTTTTAGAGTTAGGTCTATGAGACCTAAAACCGAGGTGATGCTGTATTACGTTGAAGATTTGAATGAGGAAGAAATTGCAGGGGGCTTTTATAGGGAGGAGCTGCAGAAAGTGTAATTTAATTTAGGAAAAAAGTTTAAAATTAAACAAATTTTGAAAAGCAGAGGTTCAGGAAAGAGAAAAATGTACCTGGTAAAATGGCTAGGGTACCCAGAAAGCTATATAAAAGCTGATGCAGTAATGAAGCTTAAATAGTATGCAACATGGCGCCTAACCACTTCTACGTCACACCCTTCCTCTTCTCTTTCTGTACATCCTGACAACACCCTGGCCAACTTTATAACATAACTGCATGGACCCATTGAATTGGGTCGTGAATCATATGAGGTTGGAATATGCGAATTTTAATTGGCCACCAAATTTTTAAGTATTGACAAGAAAGAACCCTTTTTTATGGTTCTTTGACCGTGATAAGTGTGAAAAGGCCGGACTAACTCGGGACGATACCATGCGTTCCGCCCGGAGTGGGGAGGCACAGTACTACATTACAGAAGTGACACTAGGACCGGGTCATTATGACACAGCCGAGGATATTGTGAGACAAATGGGAGTCTGAAAAGTTAAAATCTTACGGCTGATTTAGTGTACGAAATCGTAAACAAAGATATCCCTGTACATTAGGGTGGCCCACTTTTCAATTTTTTTTTAAAAGTATAGATTATCGTAGTTTTTCCCATTATTTGGCACTATACTAGCACATTGGTACCATTTTTACAAAAATTGATCAATATTTAGGGGTCTCGCATCGACCTTGAAATTACGAGTTTTTTTTTAAAATGCGTACTTTTTAACTTTTTACTGAATCAAGATAAATCATTAAGTAGGGATGTTTTCTGAATCCTCTTGATGAGAGAAGTCGTTTGGTGTGCCTTCCAATGTCATACGACTAACGGTTTAAAAGTTGTGCCTGTATACAGGTAATACCAATGTGCTAGTATAGTGCCAAATAATGGGAAAAACCACGATCACCTATACTTTTCAAAAAAATCAGCAAATAGCAGACAAATAAGGAAGAAAGAAACAATAACTTAAACAATCACTTTTGCATTGTATTGACCACTATCACACGTCACTGGCTGCAACGTTGTCCCTCTGTGCTATGTCATCGTGGCGAGTGATGACTTCTTGAAGTCGCCGAGCTCTTTCCGGTTCTTTTCCACCACTTGCAGAAGATCCTGCAGCTGTGCCTCGTCCTTTGTGACCGTGTTCGCATAGTCTTGTATCAGTTGGACTCCTCTTTCAGCGACGTCATTGGTGACCTGGAGATTAGAGATCACATCCTTCAGACGACAAAAGTCCTCGTTCTCGTCCCACTTATCAGTTGGCAGGGTGAGCCACGAAGACCCATACATCTTCAGACCTGCAAATAAGAACCAGGAGGACTCGTCGATCAGGTCGGGGAGTAGCGTCATCTCGTCGACTGAGACGTTCTCGTATGTGAAGTCTTTGGGTACAGGGAGGTGGGACAGCTTCTCTGCCATCTGTTGCTTCACAGTGCCATCCACCTTGTTGCTGCATAGAGCGAAGATGACGGTCTGAGGCCTCAGATACCAGAAGTGCCGCCTCATCACTGCCAGTGACGCTTCTGCCCTGCCACCTCGCGGTCCACTGCCCTATACCTCAGAAAACGCTGGTATAGTACCAGGTCATTCAACGGCGCATCAGCTGCTACAGGGGCCGCCAACCAAGCTGGTACGTACAGAAGAGCGATGAACACCACGATCCTGTGCAGTTTGTCGACCAGCTCGGCGTCGAGCTCCAGCTGCCTACTGAACATCAGCAGTTTTGTGTAGTAGATGACCTGAAACAGAATAGGCACCATTGTAAGTAAGACAGGTTTATTGTTACCAATTACTTTGTTTGCGTTATAATGAAATGTTTATCTTTGAATAACATTTAAACTTATCTCTAGATTATTTTTGTTTGAAAATACTAACTTTAGCCATCCATCTTGCGTGGTGGTAGGCTCCTGGGCGCATGAGGTGAATGCCACGGCGTGGTTGTGTCCCGAGTACCAGGAGCGTGATCTCTGCCACTTCCCGGTAATCGTCTCTGACGAAACCAGAAGCTGTGCTCAGGAAGCTGACCGCCGCGTCCCGGAGTTCTATTAGCCACGTACTCTCCGCCAGATTCTCGACCTGCAGCTTGCAGTAGGTCGAGAGATCGAGCTCGTCCCATCTTCAAAAATAATAAACAAGAAAATTGTGTGAGAAAACTCTGAAGTTCCGGTTTGGCTTGCTGTTTTATAAACTAGTGGAATATCATGTGTGTCCTAACTTTACCTTGCACAAAAAATGAACTAACCTTCTCTTCAACTGCTGAAACAAAGGATCAGTTGGTGCCGTAGTCCTTCCGAGCAGGGTGACGGCTACTGCCCCCACGATAAGCTCTAGGACGTGATGACGGCATCCCAGCTGGAGTAGCGGTCGCCCGAGCATGTTTTCCAGCCGGACAACTGCACCCTGCACCCTCCCCGTGTTGGTGGAAGTGGTGTCGAAGCAGAGTCCGATGACGCTCTCCTCACATCCCCAATCTTCGAGAGCATGTATGGTTGCCCGCGCCTGCGACAGTCCGGTGCCGTCAGCAACAGCTGGGACTGACAGCAACTTTCCTTCTGTGCAATGAGGAGCCCCGGAGATGAGAATTGCTTGGCGGTGCTCCGCCGTTCCAAGGAAGTTCTGAAACACATGCCATATATTTCAATTTCATGGTTGTAAAGTAACCTATTTTTGTTCACATTCAGTTCTCTTTTTAATTGACATTATGCTTCATGAATCTCATTACTAAATTGATAGCTATGAAAACTTAATCAACTGACCTTGACCATTTTGCCATCCCAGTGGACAACAGTGTGCCTCGGTGGCGTGAAGGAGTCCTTCACAGCCGTCGCCACTTCACGGCGATGTGACACTCTTCCCCGGCGAGCCGTTTCTTTCGAGATGCTGAACTGATTGAGGTCTGCTGGTGGATCCGCCGAACGTGTGATAGCAGCCACAATGCTTACTACCTATGTAGAGAATGGAAAGTGGAAAGGAAACTGTCAAGAATACATGTGGGTTACGGGACACTTTAAAACTGACGCTATCGATGAATACTATACACAATACGCACCTGATTATTGGACATGCGGAAACGATCAGCCACTTCCATGACAGCAGGTGCATTAAGGATGCGGCGAGGAAGATTGACAGACACACTTGGCTCTTTCGGCAGGGGGAACGCTAGTTCTGTCTCCGACTCTCCTGACATGCCAGTATCATCATTCTCCATGGCCTCATCTCCGGTTTCGTATGCACACTTTGAGGTTTGCGGCTCCTGGCGAGGACGTTTTCTTCCTTCCTGTAGCTTTCTTTTTACAGCGAAAACTTTATCGTTCCCGCTCATCGTTGCCACCCGAGGACCACGTTGATCGAGGTAGAAGTCAATGTCTTCTTTCTTGTCCTTGTCGGACAGCAGTCGATTCTTCTTTATATCTTCGACAGCGTCAGATGCTCCGATATCCCACAGCTTGTCCACACTGTCCGAAAACTTCTGCCGTTTTCCTCCGGCGTCAGTTTCTCGTTTTCTGCTCTTTTGGAGTAAGTGCCACTCTTTCCACAATGCCTCTAGCTTCCGTTCGCAGTTGAGCTTTGTGATTGTTTTAATGCGGGCCATGTTCCAAAACTTTAAGACGTTGTTTACGGTTTCTTTGAATGCGTCTTTCCTGTTAGCAGTGTACTGGATAACACTGAAGAAGTATTGCAAAACCTGCCGTGTTGTTGGCAATTTGCTACCACTGATGGAGGACGACGGTTGGCCAACTAAAAAAATTTCCGAGGCCGATCTTAGAGAAGGTAGCGATGTTATTTTCGCCTTTCCTTTTGATGACTCTCTATTTGTAGCTTCAAGAGTTCTTCCAGTTATGGTTGCCATCGATTTGTCCATGACAAAGGATGAGGAACTCAGACAGAATTTCAAAATGTTATGATCTGCAAAAAAAGAAATAGGTTAGGTACCTGGCACAGGCATAGTGCATTTTCTAATTACCTATATACATTATACATTCCGCCCGGGTATGGTGACTCATTTTTTTGAAAAGTATAGGTGATCGTGGTTTTTCCCATTATTTGGCACTATACTAGCACATTGGTATTACCTGTATACAGGCACAACCTTTAAACCGTTAGTCGTATGACATTGGCAGGCACACCAAACGACTTCTCTCATTAAGAGGATTCAGAAAACATCCCTACTTAATGATTTATCTTGATTCAGTAAAAAGTTAAAAAGTACACATTTAAAAAAAAAAACTAGTAATTTCAAGGTCGATGCGAGACCCCTAAATATTGATCAATTTTTGTAAAAATGGTACCAATGTGCTAGTATAGTGCCAAATAATGGGAAAAAACCACGCTCACCTATACTTTTCAAAAAAAATTGAAAAGTGGGCCACCCTACTGTACATACTTTGACTCCAAAGTCGAAGGCTAACAGAAATAGTATAACCTAGTGCAGATATGGGGCAGTCTCTCAAAGAGATACTTTTCATGAGTCACAACATGACTTGTGCAGATTATTGTATCAGCTAAAATTGGAGAAATTGAACGATGGAGACCCTCCCCCGGACATGTGGTATATTTACAGCAATATCGTGGAACATCAGTTTGTTGGGGATACCCAGACACGGCTGCTGCGCATCGTCCACATTCCCAATCATAGAAGAAAGAGCTTAAGCATTGGATACGACAATCCTCATTATGTCAAAGTCGCAACTAACCTACTAACCAGTATCTCAATATATATAAGAACGATTGAGGGAAAAGGTTTCCATTCGGTGACGGGAGTTTAACAGTGAAGCTTTACTTCCGTCGTACTGTGATAGAATGACCCAAAGGCGGTTCAGTCTATCCAGGGGTGAGATATCAAGCGGGAGTGGAATTGGGTCCATTTCTCCAACCATAATGCGTACAGCTGTCCCTTTGCTGAAGAGTGGTGCCAGATATTTCGGTAGAAAGGCGTTACAATCAGGTCTTAACACGGTAGAAGACATAATGGCCGGTGTTAAGCCTAAAGAAGCTCTAAAAATCACTTAAAGCGTACACGGGACGAATTTATCAAAGATACAAAGAGAAAAATTCGTGGTGGCGGGAAGAAGCGCACTCTATGGGGGAAGAAGAAGGGGTTACCAACTCTTGGCGTTAAACGTAAAAGGACATCAAAAAGGAAGAAGTGTTCTAAGCGCATGAAACCTATGGTTGACAACTTTTTTAACTGATATAAGCTAAGGACATTGCTCTCATGAATCATAGACTGCTACTTGTCGAGAGAGGTGTCACTATTTCTGACGCGCCATGGCACGCTTCATCGATCCGTGTAGTTTACAATGTTGTAAATCGGAGCTGGCCCTCTTTGACATGCCCCGACACAAATATCTATAGATCATAGCGACTTTATTACAATTAATCCGTTAAACACTATTAGCTTGCCGAGTGCTCCTATAGAATTTGTGATCCCGAGCTCAGGCCGTTACTTTTTTGACCCAAGCTGTGTGCATATGTACACTAAACTACGGATAGCAAATTCAGTTGGAAAGGATTGCGAAAACGATTACGTTGTATACTCAGAGACCAACTTTCTTCACTCCATATTCAGCCAGTATGACGTCTATTTAAATCAGTCAACGTCTCGGCAGGGCCTGGCTACTACCACCTACGGGCCTATCTGGAAAATGTACTCAACTTTTCAAAAGAAGCGAAGGATACCTTTTTAACTGCCGAAGGTTATTATCAAGCTAAAGATGAAAGTAATATGGACAAATTTAAAATTTTTAAAAAGAAAAGATGTATGACTGCTGTGGACGACTCCACACAGATTTCACATTCCAGGAGAAGCTGCTTGTGAATGGGGTCGATATGAAGTTAAAGCTCACCTGTACGAGCCCTGAGATATGCTTAAATCTGGGTGCTGACCAAGAAGAGGGCGCGAAACCTGTGATGACTCATATTATGGAGACATCTCCGCGTACGGCGTGTGGAATTAAGCTCTGCTAAGCAGATGGAAATTGAAAAAAATCTACTACATGCCACAGTGAAATACCCAATTAATCGTCCAGCTTAAGATGCTTACAGTTCCTTCAGGTTTATCATTAAAGCAGATAGAAAATGTTGCTCTTGGAGTGCTATCTAAAAGGATATTAATTGGGATGCAGGAACACGCTTGTGTGAATGGCAAATAAGGGGTTCCAAAAAACCTTAGCCCCCCCCCATTTGCAGCTTAATGTTTATTTATATCGAAATAGATTTTAGTGATTATAAAAATATATAAAATTCTTTATTTATTGCATGTATTAAAATTACTCTAGCTGATAAAGGGATAATATAATGGCTTCTCAATTAATTGGTGATTCGGAGAGGCAACGTGTGATAGATCGCATACGAGCAATAACATTTCGGGAAGCTCGTGATGCTGGAGCCACCTTTATAACACGTTCATGGTTTGCCAAAAAGTTGCGAAGAAGTGAGGACTTCGTCAAAAGAAATTGGAATAAAACTTTGGATGAATGTGAAATGGATACAACCAAATCTGGGAGCCCAAATTTGCCACTCGCTCAGGAAACAAAGAACATCATTGAAAGCGGTACGCGTAAGCAGAAAAACAGCTGTGCTAAACTTTCTAGAGAGATCGAAGTGTTGAGAGGAAAGATCGTTAGTGGTGAGAACATTCGACTGTACTGTCATAGGCAAGGTTTAAAGCCTTGGCATGAACTTCCAAAGCCAAGAAAAACTCAACTTAACATCGATGACAGAATATGGTTTGCCCATTATCTTGAAGATTGGGATGTGGATGATTTCATGCATTTAGCTGTCTCCGATGAATTTTTTGTTTACGTAACACGTCGGCCTAACTACCAAAATGATCGAGTGTGGGCCACAACACCAGATGAAATCGATGACAATGAACATTATCGCGAATTATTAAAAAGTCCAGACTGTGTTGGTGTGTTTTTGTTCACTGCAAAGAAGCTCATGTGGGTGCTGAAGCCAAATGGTCAGAGTTGGGATGGATAGTATTTTCGTGATATTATTCTATCCCAGCATGTCATTCCTTTTCTAAGAAACCCAAACAACGTTATGGATGTCGATCAGGTCACACTTCTGCACGATAAGGCCCCCTGCTTTAAGGCATTAGACACTCAACAGTTGTTGCGGAACCATGAGATCGATTTCATTGGAAATGAAGAATGGCCAGGAAATTCTCCTGACCTGAACGTCTGTGAACACATTGGATCAGTTATAAAGGACAAAGTTGAATGTCTCTTGTTTCAAGAACCTGCAGCAAATCGATTTTCGAAGGATACAATGACGCAACACATTGAAACTGTTTTAGCAAATTTGCGTAATGATCAAGATCTATTCACGTCACTTTTGGCAAGCTACCCAAAGCGAATTCAGGCCAATGGCGGGAACACCAAGTTTTAATTGTTTCTCATTAAATGCAGGATTAAATTCTCTTTTGTAAGGTATATTTAGTTTTACTGTACCTCTAATGGTTTAGGCCATGGGCGGGGGGGCTAAGGTTTATTGGAGACCCGTACAAAAAACCTGCATTTAAATTCGAAATTTTCGGCCTTGAAAATGTGACTATACGTCAACGGGGTGGCTTTAGGTGGGCCATTGGAAACGAATTATTCTACAGATAACGAGTTTTCACTTTGCTCGAGGGCGTATAACAATCTTGCGCATAGTGTCGGCGCTTGCGCGGGTTTAGGGACCGACGTAACGCAGAATGAATTCGTCCAGAGTTCGAACCTGTACCCGTTTGACCTCTCGCCAGATTTCTGTGGGAATATAAATACACACATAAGCCCCTAGCAGAGCGGAAACATCTCAGTCAGATTAGTGTTCGACAAGCCTCTAGTCGCACCTATTATCGTAATAGTTTACCTCCAATCGCAAGCTCTAATCAAAGTTGACAGGTTTAGAGGTGTAGTCACAGACTTTTCAAAGTGGACACGGTTACACTCCAGAGAGTGATGAAGTGATCGATTCACACACAACAAATTTATCGGCGTGTTTGCGAAGAATGAAACGTTGAAACTTCCAACCACGAGAGACTGCGGCGCACTTATTTTGAACACAGATATTAGCGATGGAAAAGGGACCCATTGGATAGCCGTTTATTTTAAAAATAGGGAGCGAATGTATTACTTTAATTCACTGGGCGGACATTCATGGAATGATACTATTATTGTAAAATTTCTCGAACAACTGCAAATTCGGCAGATAGTGTGGAATCCTTACCAATTCCAGAGCTACTACATATGACCCGCGGGAACGAATTTACAAAATTTTAAAAATTATTTGACTTGTGTAACTCTAAAACTAATGATGAATTGGTATGCAGACATAAAAAAACGGTTCCCGTTTGTAAGCACTCGATGTGTTGTGTGAAGTTATATATATATATATATATAGTAGACTGTCCCAAGTTGTAATGTTAAAAAAAACATTTATTCGTTCAAAGTCGCATAGGTTTTCATTTTGTGACACTTGATGAAACATGCATCATGTACAAATTTTATCCAATTTGATGCATATTTAGTGACCCCTCAGCATTCAAAAATATGAAATTTTGGGAGAAATCACAATTTCTTACCTTTGATACCAATGTGCGTCATAAATTTATGTTGTTTGATTTTATAGAAAACTTGCTTTTGTAGGAGTTAAAATTTTTCTACGATGAAACTCAACAACTTGAAAAAGAAACTGGCGTTGCTTTTCACTGGTCGTAATGGTTTCATTAAAATCAGTGGCAAGTTTTACCATTCTTTCAGCGCAGTCATTAGCCACTTTCAGCTGGGAAACTGAATCCTTTCCATGAATATATGCTGGGTGTTCAAACCATGCAGCTGGATCTACTGTCAGAAATGATTCATCAATTTTCATAGCTTGAAAAAATTTAATGATCTGCACGTTACAAAGTCAGAAAGATTCTTACATTTGAAAGTCCGAATTGTTTTGCATTCTACTCTGCGAAGATCTTCCTTAGTTTTAGCTTCGTTTCCAAGAGCTTGCACCATTGCATCCTTTCCTGGGTTGTTGACTTCTGAAAAACATGCTAAAGGTGCTAAATCCTCGCATAAATACCAAAGGTGGGATCTGAGTTTGCCTAATGCCACAGTCGATATCTCCTTATCAATTTTTTGGTAATCTTCCAGCTTTGTTATCCATAGATCATTGATAGGGGTACTGGCAGCTCTTGTTGCATTAAACCAGGCTTTTATATATACACTGATATGCAAAATATGTTAATCGTCTGATGGCTTCTTTTTCTTTGTCTCTCAAATTGAATTGATCTCGGAATAAATAGATTTTTAAACAATAAATGCCTTTTGCCATCCATCTTGCCCTATGGTATGCTCCATGAGCTGTAAAGTGTATCCCTCTTGATGGTTTCCCCCCCAAAGAAATGAGGGCTAGCTCTAGGAATTCCTGATAATCGTGGCGCTCATGGTTGTCTCGCAATTTTTCATGCAGAAATTGTACCAGGTGATCACGTTCCCGCTTCACACATTCTAATTCTTTTTCTGACATTTCTCTGGCATCACTTTCAAGGGAAGTATATTTACTTTTGTCTAACCAAGACCAGTGATCTTTGAACCTTGCTAAAATATCTCTATCAGGCCCTCGAGATACAAAGAATTTGTCAAAAACAGCTCCCACTACTATTTCAAGAATGTGGTGGCGGCATGCTAGAAAAAGTATTTTCTACTGGAGTCCCTGCTCAATAGTGGTGCAGGTTCCTCCATATGGATGCCAGTATTGCTGGCTGTTGTATCAACACAAAGGCCAGCAATCCAGTTTCGTATGCCATCCCATTCCTCTATTAACTGTAATATTGCTCGACCCATCTTGACTCCCGTACTTACCACCAATTTAGGGATTTCTAGGAGTTTTCCTACACTTCTACCCGAGGCAACAACAGCTAAACGGTCAGATTTTCCTCCATCAGAATTGGGGAGTAGTTTCCATCGAAATGTGTAATGAGAGGAGTTTCTGGGTTAAATGTTTTCTTTATTTCTTTACTTGGTTCTAGATTTCAGTCTTGATCTTTGTACTGATGATTTTGAGAGGGTAACCTCCCTAATATCAACGCCAGCTGCCTGGAGAGCAGGAGTAACTATATGCATTGCTTCTCTTAAAGATGTATTTGTACGATCCAATGCAGCAGAGAACCTAGGATCGTTGATTATTCGCCGAGGATTTGGATTTGATATTTGTCGTTTCGAGGGAGTTGAAATAGATGTAGAAGGCACGGGATTGGAGATTTTTCGTTTATGGTATTCACTTATGCATGTTTCCTCAGTGTCACTTGATGTAGAAGCTAGTTCATCCTTTGAATTCCCTGTCTTTGCTTTTCATCAGTGTTCATGCCATACCGGTATGTTTTTTTTCGACGCTCATTTTCTGCCTCTAGCCTCTTTTCCTTCCTTTCCGTTTTCACCACGAAAACCTTATCTTGACCAGCCATGTACATTTTTCGCACTCCACGTTGATTGATCTTCCAGAAATTCCCAATCTTCTGCAATCTTTATTAGGCCACTTGCATTTGCATGAGATAGATATATCAAAAAGAATATCAAGCTGTTCTTCAAATGCTTTTGTGTTAGATTCTTGGGTGCTGCTTTTTCTATACTTATTTTTCCCCATGCATACATACTGGTTATAGATTTTTTGAGTTTGGCGACAACATTTGGTTTTTGTGATGTTGGTATATTGGCCTTCCTCCATATTACCAACGTTTCATCAACAGTAATTGATGCTGCTTCTGGTAGAGTTTGCTTCTCCTTTTTGATGCCATGGAATAAGCGACAAAGCACTTGTCTAAGTGTTGGAAGCTGATTTCCATCAACATTATTTACCATAACACCAATCAGCCATACTGTATTTTGCCTTCTAGTTTGTCATTTTTGTAGTGAGCCTAAATATAGTTAGATAAATTTGCTAGCCAAATAAGCTTATGCAATCTTTATTAGGCCACTTGCATTTGCATGAGATATGTCAAACATAATTTCTGAAACATAAATGATAACCATTAGTAACAAGAAAAAGCCATATATAATACATAAATGAAAAAAACTTAACATTTAAATATTGTGCTGTACACTACAGAGGATGCTAAATTTACCCTATTTCAGCAAACTTCATGTCCTCTGAGCAGTCACTTAATATTACTCAATCAACCCTATATGTTACCAGGCATATTCTAAGTCCAAACAATCATTAATTGACAGGGTATGCGAACTCAATTTTCAAAATTATTTTTTTTTGGGACAATCTAATATATATATATATATATAATATATATATATATATATATATATATCAGTGGCGACTCGTGACATTTTTGTTCAGGCATGCAATGTTATGGAATGGAAGAAAACATCCGCCTAACCCTCTTGCCCAAACTTTGCATATTGTTTACATAGAACTTAGCAAGTTAAAGGTGTTTTACAAACTTTTGGGGACCTCTTTGAAGGAAAGTTCATTTAATGTTAGGCTTAAATATGCGAACAAAAAATTAGACATATTATATATAGTAGTTACCGAATTGATCTAAAAAAAAGATACAAATTTAAAATTTACCTTAAATAATTGTGAAGCATTATTGAATTGAAATTCTGCTCTCCTAGTTTTCCTGCAAAATTCTTCGATGACCAAATTGTAAAAGTACTCTCGATTCTCCATAAGCTTCTTGAGGAAATTTTTTTCAATTGAAATTAAGGCAAGATAGATAGCCTTTCTTCACTTTGGGAACTCCGTAAATAACTTTTAATTCTTTTAAGCGCAGAAAATGATCGCTCAACACTTGCTGTCGATATTGGTATAGTTAGAATCAAATTCGTCAATTTATATATTTCCTTAAGACCTTTGTGCATTTCGCTTTCCAGTAGATATTTTAGGAGCTCAGCAACATTCTTTTTGGCAAAAGATTTGTGCGAATATAAAACACACAATTCAGAACGGAGACGAGGAAACTCAAAAAATGAATTGTAGCTTCTTTTCAAAGATTCAAAAGCTCTCTCTGGGAAAGTAACATCATAGAACTCAAATTTTTTGCAATCTAAAAGCTCAATGAATTCCAATTTTTCCATTGAACTGAAACGCTCTTTCATTTGAAGAAGTATATTATCGAATATTTCATGAAATAGTTGACTATACTTCTCGTGGAGAAAGACTGTTTCCTTTTACATACAGGTTCACCACATCTTTCTGTTATCAAGTCCCACATATCTGCAAATTTTGTATCCCTTTTTGTTTGATTTTTTTCATAGTGCTTTCAACGGTGATTGAGCTATACACAATATCCATAGATTTTGTTTGCAGCACATTAAATAGATATTCAGTAAAAGGAAAAATTGAAGAAAATACTTCTAATAAAAAATTAAAATCGAAAGTATCGATACCAGCAAGCAATCCGCGTGCACTATTTTTTGTTTTTTCATCAAATTTCTTTGGGTTTTCAAGAATGCTTTTTAAAAGATCTATTATATCTTCTTTATTTTCCTTAACTCTTTCAACTAGACGAGATGAATAGTTCCACCGCGTTGGAGCCAGTTTAGGGAAACGCTTTCCAACAACTTTGTCAAGCATTGAAGTTCGCTTAGTTGAACTGCTGAAAAATGTTGACAAACTTCCTAATACTGAAAAAAAATTATTACATTCGGAAATTTCAGCGACAGCTTGGGATAAAACAAGGTTAAGTTTATGGGCGTAGCAGTGAAGAAAAATAGCCTCTGGTACAGTTTCTCTAATCTTTGTTTGTACTCCATTAAGATCGCTCCCCATAACAGCAGCACCGTCGTAGGTTTGAGCAACTAATTTTTTTCAAACAGCCCAGTTCACCTAGTTGCCTTATAGATAAATCAGAAATCGCTCCTGCACTTCTATCATTGCTGACGTCATTGAATTTTATAAATCGTTCACAAATCTCTCCATGTTATTAACATAACGAACAACAGTAGAGAGTTGAGAAAAACAGCTGACATCAGATGTTTCATCTAATAAAATCGCCACATACATGCAGTCGATAAGCTCACGTTTTATTTGTTCTAACATAACTGCACTAATAGATTGAATTATGTCATTCTGAATAGCAGATGATGTTCCCTTAAAAACAGTCGCAGTTTTTAAATGGTTTTGAAGCTTTTCATCGAATTCTCCCATACAAAATACCAATTCAATATAGTTACCCCTATTGTCAGCGTTTTCTTCTTCATTGTGACCGCGAAATGCTAATTCTTGCATACCTAAAAAACATGTTATCCTAATCAAACGTTTCAAAATTTCTCGATTCTTATTAACTTCTTCGTTATGTCTGGAAATGGCAACTGATTTCTGCTTGTCGAGTATTAAATCAATTCTTTCTGACTTTCCAAATGTTTTAAGATCAACAAATGCATTTATGTGAGCAAGAGATTTTTCATGGCGAGAAATTGCAGTATGTAAATTGTTTAAATCGTCGTATCCACTACTAACAGAATTCCACACAGTTATCTCTTGAAAATAGGAAACACGACCAACAGTACAATTTGTTATTTGAAATATTTCCACATAACCAGGGAACATCATCATACAGCTTAGGATTAAATTTCCTAGTGAAGCCTTTATTTTCTTTGCTTAAATTCAAATGTGGAATCGGTCTGCCATTATTCAATATGCGCTTTTTCTCATCAAAAGAGAGTGAGTAAAATCTTCTAGTCTTCAATTGATTAAACACATCGTCAGTCATTATGGGCACTACAATGCTATAATTTATTTAAGGGAACACCGAACACAAGTGAAGCTTGCGGCTGTGGTACTGGAAAGAAGCCTTGTCAGAATTGCCAGATGTTACTTTTTGGTGAATGCACCTATAAAACTGAATGCATGCCGTATTATTTTCATTAATTAAAAAAAATCAGAACAAAGCTTTTTAATTTTTTTTGTAAAAATATTAAGTAAATTTTCTAAGCATATTTTAAAACATATTGCCTTTTGAATTTAGCTATGAGGCTCAAAAAAATATCTTATGGATAGTGAGAAGTCTCCTTAAAAAATTGCCCAAGGCAAGGCGGTGTAAACAAAATCATATCTTATTTCACTAGACAATTAAGAACATTTTTCTGTACCCAGACTGAATTAGTGAATGCTTTAGCTACAAGTATTTCGATCTGTGTACAGAAAAATGTTCTTAATTGTCTAATGAAATAAGACATAATTTTGTTTACACCGCCCAATAGCCAGTACATGCGTGATTGAAGCCTTAGCTATTTTTAGTTTCTGAAAATTATTTTTGTCAATTTATAATCCTTACTTAGATCTGAAAAGAGAACATATTAACGCATGCATTCATTGCATGCGTTGCATTCATTAAGAAATCGCCACTGATATATATATTATATATATATATATATATATAATATATATTATAAATAATTGTAACTTCATCAGTTAATTATTTTAAATTTTAACAATATGCACCGTGCACCTTTTAGTATTATATTGTGCAAATTATAAAATGTACCAGCTAATAATAACAGGCCTGCAAATGAGAACTTTGTAAGAGTTGTTTTCTTACTAATAAGTAATAACTGATTTTATATAATTCAACTATGCTGATTTCGAATAAGATGTCCAATTTTTTCTGTCACGTAAGGATTTTCTGCAAACTGGAAGGAAAAAAAACAACAAAATAAATAAATATTATTTATTTCAATTTACATTAGGTACCTATTTCGCTTTGTTATACTAATTACAAATGCAAACAAATTTAAACAATTTAAAAAGAAAGAAGACTATTAACGTCAATTACATATTCATCTTTATTTGGCTTGAGTTTTCTTATGAGATATATGCCTTTTAGTCTCGAATGTACGTGCTGTTCCTTTTCTTTTATTTAATAATTCTGGAGTATCCCGTTTCAACATCCAGCAGTAATCAGCCATCATGCTGATATCCCACCTTCCCTGATATCTCTTCTCCATTTCTTTGATGTCTTGATGAAACCAAGCATTTATAGACAATAGTTTTTAATCAAAATTTAATTGAGTCAATTTTAATGAAAATTACTTACATATGTAATATGAAATATGACATTTTGTGAAAAAGCTCTACGTGATGGCGAAAAATTAATATTATTTTCGGAATCAGCGTGCAAAATTACTCTATAAGTAATAGGCCTAAAATATTTCAGACAACAAAACCATCACAGGCCTGTGTAATTTGTGTAACGCTTCAGGACGCGAATTATTTTCTGTAACTTATTTAAAATGTAATGGCTGTTAAATCTTTAATTAATTAAAATTGGTGTTATTTATATATATATATATATTTGGGTGTTTCACAGAAGGGGGGGGGGGGGGTGAAGTTTTTACTCCGAAAATTTTGTGTGCTCATATCCCAAACGTACCCACTAGATGAGAAACTACCGCACGTGAATTTTTTTTTAAGTTCATGAATATTTAGGGTATGCACACGGCTGCCATTTTTAATGCCCTGTAATGCTCGGCTCTGACGTGGCCTATACAGGGCCGGCGAGAGCTTCCATGGGCCCCGGGGAAGGATTGGTGTATGGGCCCCCGTATTTTATTATGAATGTTTTTTGTGTTCATAACAAGCAAACTGATTATATGTCCAAGTCACTATTAAAAACATACAGTATGAATAAACAACTCAGAAGAAAATGACCATTTTATTTTTCGAATCAATTATATTAATTTTATCACCATACAATTTACAAATGCAGTACCAGTCCATGCAGTTTACTGCAAGATTTTCATAATTGGAAGTATACTTTCTTTGCCTTCTCTCTAGCAAAGTGGTAAATGATTCTGATGAAATTTAAAGTACGGGCTAACTGGCTTTCAATTATAATGGTTCCCAGATCTGTCAATCGGTCGTGGGCATTGGTGGACCGCAGATAATATTTTATCTGTTTCAGTTTGACTATGAGAATCTCTATAAAATGTATGTTTGTTAATTATATTTCCTCTCTGTTATTTAATCAATTGCTTTATTAATATTTTTAGATTTTATCCCCTAATTCCAAATTACGTCCTAATTAACTAGTTAATTAAGTTTACAGTTGGCAACTCTTATTTTTGAACATACTACGATTTGGCATCGTATTTCAAATACTAACGGTTTTCCTCAGTTACTCTCCCGGCAAGAATCGGATAGGGTGTATTAAGTGTTCACGCATCACTGGAAATCATTTATCTTCGCTTGCTTTTTAATGACTCAGGTGAATATTTAATTAATTAATATTTAATTAATAGTTAATTAAAGGGAATATATATTCTGTAGCGTTATAAATTGCTGTGACGCTTAAAATTGCTATATTACTATCGCGTTATTATTTTTGGTTTATGTTGAATAATTTGTTTCTGGAAAGAGATGTACATTAATGCAAGTTTAGTCCTAAAGAGTAACGTTAAAACTGTGTATGCTTAAAATTGCTATATTTTCTATTGCGTTATAAATTGCTATGACGCTTAAAGTTGCTACTGTTGCGTTATTGTTTTTGGTTTATGTTGAATAATAATGTTTGCTGAAAATTCATGTACATTACTGCATGTTTAATGTCAAAGTGTGACTTTAAAAGTCTACATGTTTGAAGTTGCTGTATTTCTACATTATTTCCATAGTAATAAAAAATGTCAATTTTTGGTTTCTCTTTCTAGGTTGTGATGATGGCAACTGCATCGCGTAAGAAAACAACTATCTACTTGGTTGGCGGCACTATCGAAGCGATTCCTAAGTCCCGCCTGCCTACTCAGGCAATTTCTCCAACGTTATTTTCATCTCCTGAAAATGAGTGAAGGAAACCATGGATATCTGGGGAATGGCCCGCATCCCTACTCAAGAGGAGCGGAATATCAAACGAACCCTGAATAGAATCCTGTCCACTTGGGAGAATTTGAAAAAGGGTTCCAACAGGAGAAGTAAGCCACAAATACAGAAGGAACAAGAGTTCTCAAACAATCTTGAAAAGCTCTTCAACATTAAGCATCATGATGTGGAACAACTGATCCGGATAGAGGAAGACCGAGTCTTCTTGAAAGACCAAGAGAGGGAACGCAAGTTTCACATGGGACGAGTCGACGAAGCCCTGGCTAAGAAAGAAATGAAACAGAAGTATCTTAAGAAGGCCAGAGAGCAAAAGGAAGTAGCAGAGAAGCAGATGCGTGAAGAGCAAGAGACGTTCAGCTGGAGTCAACCAGCACCTCTTCTGATGATGAAGGCCTTCTTTCATTTCTGAAGATGCCTCGAGTTGGAATGGATCCGGATTTTCAGGTCCCTGGCCCGTCAAATACAGCTCCTCGTCCTGCACCTCAAACGAGGCCTAAGAACTTCATGTCCCTTGGTGTCGATGCCGCCCTGGATAGAACCAATACCAGCGATCGTGAAGCAGTTCACATCGTGGCAGCGATGTGAACTGCCTAACATTGATGAACTGGCCCTCAGTCGCTCCACATTCAGGAGAACCCGTATGCGACATCGCAGTGACCACATCACTTCTGTGAAACAAGCTGTCTCATCTTCTGGCGCCAATACTGGAATTGTTGTTCATTGGGACGGGAAACGCCTTCCATTCCTCAGAAAATGACTACGTCGATCGTCTCCCAGTACTGATCTCTGGGAAGAATGTTTCATCATCGTCAGAGGAGAACATCCAATTCCTGGGTGTTCCGAAGCTCGCATGTGGAACAGGAATGGCGACTTGGAAGAAATTTACTCCACCTTGCTTGCAGACACCATATCTTGGAGGTCGTTCTCAGAAACATCTTCAAGACAGTTCATGGATCGTCCAGCGGTCCGGAGGTTCTCCTATTTCAACGGTTCCAAAACATTTGGCAGCGGGTCAATCAAGCAAACTTCAAGACTGGAATGAGGGACGACCACGTCAGTGCAGTTTTCAAAGAGAACTCTGAATGGGTACAAGAAGCTCTCGACTACTACATAAAAGCTCTTGAGTGTACGCAACCCCGCGACGACTACCGCGATTCCTGGAGCTTAGCGTAGTCTTCCTAGGTGGGACACCTCCCCGAAGGATTCGATTTGGAACCTGGCCCCATACACCATGCTCGCTGGGTGTCAAAGGCAATATACTGTCCCCAAATATTCATGTTTCAACCTCAGTTTAAGGTGTCCTCCAAGGAAGAGTCCATTCGAACCATTGCCCTCTTTGTTGCTTTTTTCTACAGACCAGCATGGTTCAAGGCTCCCATGATCTTTGAAGCCCCGAGCAACGATATCTCCTTCCTTAAGAAAATTCAAAAATACAGGAATAAAATGGATGGAGCAGTTGGAGCGGCAGCTACAAAGACACTCCAACGACATCTGTGGTATTTGAGCGAGGAGTTGGTAGCTCTGGCTCTATTCAGTGACGCAATTTCCAATATGGAGAAGAGAGGAATCCTAGAGTCGATGAGGGTAAGGGAAGGAGAGAAAGATCCACAGAAGATAATTAAAGTGCCGGAAGAGGACATTCCGTCACTGACGCTGAAGAAGCTGGCATCCGAGAATACCAACTGCTTCCAGACCACGCTACTAGGCTCCGGATTCATCTCTAAAGATCCATCCCAATGGAAGAATGATCCGCAGTTCCTCCAGGCCAAGTAAGTCCTCAAAGATATGCTGGTAGTGAATGATATGGCTGAAAGAGGGGTGAAGCTAATTCAGGATTATAACTCTTCCATTATGAAGAACGAAGAACAGAAACAGTATCTGCTGCAGGTGGTCGCTACACATCGACGCCAGTTTCTTAGTGGAAGCAAAGCTAACTTGTAATCTTGAGGACGGGAGAGTTGTTTTCCTGTTTCAATCAACATTGTGTTTGGTTTGCTTCTAATTAATAAATTAATCACTTAAATAATAATTTACCTATAGATATGCAATACTTGAGTATCATTTTTCTAATACAAAAGTCATTCTATTGCGAAACAGATCAAACAAATGTCAGCTTTTCTTAGTCAGCTTGTGCATACCCTAAACAAAGTCATAATGACCTAAAACTTGGTATGCAGTGTTTTCTTGGGGAAAGGAACCAAATAAACACTGAACACAAAAAAATAAACAACTTCGATTTTGTGGACCACCCTAATATATATATATATATATATATATATGTAAAGAACGACGCTTGTGTAGAAGAACGTTCCGCACAAGATGAGGAGGAAGAACGAACAAATGAAAAATGAGGTTACCACCCGGGAATCGAACCCGGGATCTTCCGATTGCCGGTCAGATATGCTATCCACTACACCATGGGCCTCGATTAATCAAATGTCTAATTCTCCTACATACGAGCAGAAACCAATCGGAAGATCCCGGGTGGTAACCTCATTTTTCATTTGTTCGTTCTTCCTCCTCATCTTGTGCGGAACGTTTTTCTACACAAGCGTCGTTCTTTACATTAATTATATTGTGTGTTGTTTGTATATATATATGCGGAAGAAACACTTTTATATGAAAATAAAAAGTTTATTGGCCGCCCATACTCCATATGACAAATCTCTATCTCTACTATAATATAAAAGAGAGATGTCCGTCTGTCCGTCCGTCCGTCCGTCCGTCCGTCCGTCCGTCCGTCACACTTTCAGTGTGTGTGTGTGTGTGTGTGTGTTCCAGCCATAGCTCCAAAATGAAAGCAGTTACAAACATAAAACTTCACACACATATTGATTAGGTCCCGAGGTTGTGCACCTGGGTGTTGAATGCCCGGTTAGGTCAACTGTACGCCCTTGACGTTTGGTTAGGTTAAGTTAGGTTAGGTTAAGCTTTAACTAAAATATCGCGACTCAACCTAACCAACCTAACCTAACCTAACCTAACCATTCAATTAACCTAGCTAATAACAGCTAATAACAGCCTTCGAACTACAAAAAATATTCCGGCCCTCTACTTGGATATGTTTTACTACCCGCACGTAGGGCGGGTCTTTAGCTAACCGTCAGCGAAGCGACGGGTACTGTACTAGTATTAATAATAATTGGGCGTATGATAGAATCTTTAATACATGCTCCTCTTAAGAATAAAATTTTATTTTTTATGTGTAATATTTTTTTTTTGCATAACCCTGCAGTACCAGACTTTCGACACATTCTTTTTCTGTCCATCTCTCTAATGCAAGGTTTAATTGCCAGCTGTGGAACAATCTTCCTCAATCCGTCTTTCCCCTGTCTATGACCTCCACTCTTTCAAATGCGGTGTCTATGCACCTCAAAACCTTGAACCTTGATTTTTGGCCCTTCTTCCTGTATGGGCAAGGCATTTTGCAGGCATTCGCCTTGGCCCCTCCTTCCAGCATAAAAACCCCTGCTAAATATGCTATAATTCAGGGGGGGGGAGTCAAAACACTCATCTTGTTGCATGCAATGATGCAATGGTTCAATGTTACATTGCAATTGCACTCTGACACTGCAACATCGCAATGTTGCAGTGCAATTATACGCTAACGTTTTGCACATACTACTCCCTCCGTCAGACTGCCCGGGATATGGGATATTCCTTATTTAGGGAGGCGTTTGACCTCCAATGACCTTGAGTATTGACGAATGTGGGTCAAAACGACTCCCAAAGTATCTGCAACCCCTCCAGATCGACTCATCATCCTAAAAACCCCTAGAAATGACACCAAGATCATGAAAATCCATCAAGTATTGACCAGGATATGGGATTTTTCAGTTTCGCCGGCCATCTTGGAAAATGGCGGCCATATTGAAAAAGCCAAGCGGGGGTCAGGTGTACACCCGATGGATTCTTGAATGGGGTGGTATAAGTTTTCAAAATATGTAAAAATTTGCTTTATAACAAACAATGCAGGGTTCCAGTAAAATCAGGGTCTGTGTTACCGGACTATCAGGGCTGTGTCCTGTCACCCACTCTTTTCCTTTTATTTATTAATGATCTATTAAATCGCACTTCCTGCCCTATCCATTGCCATGCCGATGATTCCACTCTTCACTTCTCCACCTGCTTCACAAACCGTCCCTCTCAACAGTCACTCCATGCTTCGCGTGGGACGGCTATGGTACACCTGACCTCTGATCTCTCAACTATCTCTTATTGGGGCAGAGTAAACCTTGTGTTTTTCAATGCCTCAAAAACTCGGTTCTTTCATCTGTCTGCTCATCACATTCTTCCATACGATTGTCTTCTTACCTTCAACAATACACAACTGAATCCTCCCTCTTTTCTTAACATTCTTAGTATTTCCTTTTATCGTGATCTTTCCCAGAAAGATCACATACTTTCTTTCCAAAACAGCTTCTAAGAGGTTAGGTGTGTTGTACCGCCTCCGCAGTTTCTTCCCTCCCCCCGAACTTAGTTGCTGTCTCTGTACAGGGTTCTTGTCTACCTCTGTATAGAATATGCTTCTCATGTGTGGGGTGGCTCAATGCACACAGTTCTACTTGACCAGGTGAAATTAAAGGCATTTCGTCTCATCAATTCCTCACCTCTCACTGACTGTCTTCAATCTCTCTCCCTTCGCCGCAATGTTGCCTCACTTTCTCTTCACTATCGCTATTATAATGGACACTGCTCTTCTGAACTCTGTAACTACATGTCTCTTCCTTTAAGGAGAGCACGTAGTACCCGACTTTCTACACGTTCTCATTCCTTTCCTGTCCAACTCTCTAACGCAATGGTTAATCGGTATTTTCAATCTTTCGTCTACTCAATCGGTCAACTCTGGAACAATCCTCCTCAATCCATCTTTCCCTCTTCTCTGACCTTCAATCTTTCTTAGATCTTGATTTTGTATTCCTTCTTCCTGTATGGGAGCCCTGGGCGTGTTTTGCGGGCATTCGCCCTTGACCCCTCCTTCTTGCAAAATAAAGTATATATATATATATATATATATATATATATATATATATATATATTTTCGTTATGGTTTGCATCATTCATTTATTTCACTTGTTCTCTGAAGAGCTAGAAGGTGAAAGTATAACGGACTTCGACTTTACAACAGGATATTACGCAAGCTATAGGGAGACTAAAAGCACACTCGACGGTGGACCCGGACAAATGGAGTGCCACACTGATCAAAAACTGCAAGAATGCAATCGCTAAGCTCCTCTATTAGATATGGAGACGATCACGAAACACGGGAGAAATATCGAGCATCCTGAAGAGACTGGACATAGTTCCAATATATTGTATAAAGGACGAGATCGATCCGATCCGAGGCCAAACACTATTGGCTATTGTCGCTTACATCTCATTTTACCAAAATATTTGAAAGAATAGTTAGAGGAAAAATCTGACTCTTTAGAAATTCGGTAGAAAGTAAATGATAACCAACATGGATTCCGGTCAAGAAGATCATGCCCATCACAACAAATGGAACACGATAACAACATTATTGATGCACTCGAAAACAATGAAAACTATGATGTGGTGTGCACAGACTTTGCCAAAGCGTTCGACAAATGTGACCATGGAATCATAGCACATAAGCTGAAATATATGGGAATAACAGGAAAAGTAGAAAAATGAGTTTATAATTTTCTTAGTGAGCGGCAGCAAGTCGTTACAGTCAAGGAATATCTTCATCAGAGTCAGAGGTCCTTAGCTCAGTGCCACAAGGAACAGTATTAGCTCCATTACTCTTCATAATCATGCTAACTGATATAGATGAGGAAGTTATCAGTGACAGCACAGTAACATCCTTTGCCGATGACACAAAAATTAGTAGAAATATAAGAAACTAAGAGTATATAGGATCTCTACAAACAGACATGAACAGAATCTACAGTTTGTCTGAAGGTAGAAATATGAAATTTCACAGCGTGAAATTTCAACCATTAAAGTACGGAAGAAGAGAGTGGTACAACATTATTTTTACACCTGGAAAATAATGGAGGAACTAGTCCCTAATCTTACTTTGAACTAGTAATGTCCAGATTAATCGGCATCGGCACCGGCAGAATCGGCCATTTTAGGGGATCGGTATCAGCCAAATTTAGCTGATTCTCTCACCGATTCTTTGAAATTTTAAAAATTTTCATTATAAAACAAAATCTATATTTATAGAAAACTCAACAAACAAAAACACACTATTTATGATAATTTATACTCATTTGAAAGTGTAATTATATAAAAATATTTTACATTCACGAAAAAGGCAAAGCTTAATAAGTTAAGTTGCCCATACATTTACATTTTCTCTAACTAACTAATCTCTAAATATTATATTATAAACTATTGTAATCTACTGTGTATTAATAATAATAATAATTCTATATTAAGTTGGGATCTTTTCCGTTTGACTACCACCATTGAAACATAAGAGGTGAGTGCCCCCAGCCTTCTTTACTTAGGCTTATAAGGCTAACTAACGAAAATATCACGACCTAACCTAACCAATCGTTAGGTCAACTGTACGACCTTGACGATTGGTTAGGTTAGGTCGTGATATTTTTGTTAGTTAGCCTTATAAAGCTAACTAAAGAAGGCTGGAGTTTAATTATGTTTCAATGCCGGTAGTCAAACGGAAAAGATCCTTAAGTTGTACTCTATAATTTATTTATTAAACCTTCTCATTATGTTGACTTTATTTTAAGTATTTTAATAATTTTATAACCGAAATTATATATACATTTTTTTTATTCAAATTGGCTACCAAAAACTAGAAATTTTAATGAAAAATCTTGTTGTTGTTTATATTGTTGAAGAAAGAAAATACCTTCAACATAAGGACAAACAATTACTGTACTTTAAATATTGGTATTCAAATTTATGAAACTAAAATAAAATTATTTTAGCATTTTACTGAGTAATAAAACTTTTTAACATCATTTTAACTGCGGTATATGAGTAAAAAATTCTGGTTCTGTTGATAATAAAACCCCACTCTAATAGAGAGACTCGCAGGGCCGTTTCTAACCATTAGGGGGCCATAAGCAGTATACCCATTTGAGGCCCCACCCCTCCATCCACCAACTCACGCCTTACTACATCACCTCAGTACACACATACAAAAAATGGCTGTGTTAATAAAAAACAATAATGAAACAATTTCAATGAAACATTTATGTCCAAAACAACAAATATGTACTTTCAGAAGACAAACAGAAAAAAATACTCTTCATGAAATTCCTGAAAATTAGCTTATACATTATTTAGAATAAATGACACAGAACTATGTATAAAAAAATAATGCAATTATCAACTACCAAACAATTACTAACTCTACGATATAATCGTGTAATAGCTAACAGTTATACAGAGCAGTTTGTATCTTCAAAATTTTTGCCTCCTAGATTTTTTCTGGGCGAAATCATCAATAACATCATCGTATGAAATCTCCCTACCAACGTCCTGGTTGATGCTTATGATGCCAAGACCACTGAGGCGATCCTGCCCCATTGATGATCTGAGGTAGTTCTTGATTAGCTTCATCTTAGAGAAGCTCCTCTCGGCTGACGCTACTGTCACAGGTAGAGTGCAGGCAATTCTTAGTGCAACCCTGATGAATGAAAGAGAGAAGCTCCAATGCAGTCATGTTGTGTGAAGGTAAAGTCGGCAAGTTCTTAATTTCGAGGGCCAGTTCTCTTCCATCAGTGTCAGAGTCAGCTCCAGAGTACAGTATCTTAGAGAGCTTTTCACACTTGCAGGACAAGTCTTCCTTGTTCATTGTGGTGAAGTTTAGGAGAACCCCAAATATGTCCCTCACATCATGTAATGTTTTGAATCTCTCGTTTATTGACCCGATGGCACAATCCACCACCACATTGAAAAATTTTACTTCCAGCCTCTTTAAGGCTTCTGTAAATGGTTCGTCAGGAGCTTCGTAAGCAAAGTGCTTTTTTGTGGATCTGAGCCTCTTCTCCTTCAGCACAGCCTCCACATTCATTTCCTCACATATGTCCCTAGCTACGACTTGTGCTGCAACAAAACCTGTGTTTCTGTAGCTGGTGAGTGAATCTTTTGTTTTTGTGAGGAGGTTGACTGCCACATCAAACTGCATTGTAGGAGACTGCAGAAGTTTGCTCACATGGTTAACTGCATGAAGAATGTCATACCATAATACTGTGCAAATCTGAAAGCGATAAGACCCTACCTCCTCTGCAAGTGTTTGTGCTTCAGTCTTGGCTATGGCATCTGTGGCATTGTTTCTGACTTCCAACAGGGCCTCTCTGATGTTGTGGCTCTGGTATCGCATAGCCTCAATGCTCTTAAGCCGGCTCTCCCACCTGGTTTCACTCCAAGACTTGAGTGTTATGTTCACGTGCTTCTTTAGGATTATCCATCTCTGTGTAGCTGCTGCAAAAAGGTTGTACAATTTTTGTACGTTGCCAAAGAAGCTGATGGCATCTGTGGAAGCTTTAGCTGCATCAGCCACTACAAGATTCAGAATGTGAGCCCACATGGAACATACTGTAGAGTGCACGACAGTTCTTCTCTAATAACCTTGCCTGAACACCTTTGTTCTTGCCCTTCATGTTCGTTCCGTTGTCATATGACTGTCCTCTGCAGTCATGAAAGTGAATATTCAGTTCATCTAGTCTCTTCAGAATCAGAACTGATAAACCCAGGCCTGTACTTTCTGAAGCCTCAAGAAAGTCCCAAGAAGTATTCTTTTAGTTCTGGTACTTCACCCATTTTAACAGTTCTGATAATAACACTGGTCAACAAAGATTTTTCATCAGAGTACAATTTATGTTGCCTGGATAGCATTTTTCACGCTGATTCCAAAACTGCATTCAGATTTTTTCTAGCACGTATAGTTTTCAAGATGAAGGCATATATATAACTACACAGATTTAACCATTTTAAATACGCAAAATACTAATATTTCAACATTTGATTGTGTTTATTATATTGTGTTTTTTTAGTTTATTCATCTTATTTATTTCAATTATCTTAATTATACATCTTATGTATTTCAGGTGTGAGCTTTTACGTCTAGCAGCATTGTGATTCAGGCAACAACGCCGTGCTTTGTGTGTCAAAAGATCAGTCCAGTCCAAGAACTTGTTGTGTCAAGTTGGTGTACATTTTTTTTAATTTATAGTTTGCTCAGGTCAGTCAACATGCCTCGACAATGTAAGAATGACCCCGACAAGTTCTGTTTCGTATGCGGCCAGTTGACAACTAAAACACAGCGACGAAGTATTACAACCGACATTAAGAAAATATACAAGCTATACTTTGGTTGCCATCTAGGTGACCAAGATAAACCATGGGCGCCACATCAAATCTGTTCTGGCTGTTCAAATGGATTACGTGATTGGCTTAACAAAAAGAAAGCTTGAATGCCATTTGCCATACCCATGATATGGAGGGAGCCGAGAGATCATCATGAAGACTGTTATTTTTGTAGTGTGAACTTAATGGGGTTTTCTGCCAAGAACAAACACCAGATTGTATATCCAAACTTGGATTCAGCACGTAGACCAGTAAAACATGATGAAACATTGCCCATTCCAATTCCCCCAAGTGATAGACTAGATTCTATCATAGATGACATGGAAAGTGATGAAGGTGCAACTGGCGTTTCCGGACCATCTACAGAACCAGAGTACACTTTTGAAGGTAGACATTTAGAGCCTAAAAAGTTAACCCAAGGATAGTTGAATGATCTTGTTAGAGACTTATCGCTGTCTAAAGAGAAATCAGAGCTTCTCGCCTCAAGACTAAAGGAGAACAATTTACTTGAGAACAATGTTCGTATTAGTTACTACCGAAAGCGGAATTTTGAATTAACAGCATTATTTTCAGTAGACGGTCCTCTCTGTTATTGCCATGACATCAATGGACTATTTACAGCCATATCTCAGACGTATGTGGCATCTGAGTGGCGCCTCTTTATTGATTCGTCGCAGAGAAGCCTGAAAGCAGTTCTTTTGCATAATGGTAATATAATGCCATCCATCCCCATTGCCCATTCCGTCCATCTAAAAGAGACATATGACAATATGGATATACTACTTAAGGCAATCAAATACGACAGTCATCAATGGAATGTTTGTGGAGATCTAAAAGTTATAGGAATGCTTATGGGTATGCAGTCAGGATTCACAAAATTTTGTTGTTTCCTTTGCCTGTGGGACAGTCGCGCCACTATAGAACATTACACCAAAAGTGACTGGCCACTTAGGTATACATATGTCCCAGGGATAAGCAATGTCCAGTCTGTCCCTTTAGTGGATCCCCAAAAGATCTATCTGCCACCTCTTCACATTAAACTTGGTTTAATGAAGAATTTTGTTAAAGCAATGGGTAAAGTCAATTCTGAAGGGTTCCAATACCTTTCAAGGAAATTTCCGAAGGTTACTGCAGCAAAATTGAAGGAAGGAATTTTTGTTGGGCCACAAATAAGGGAGGTTTTGAATGACACTGAATTTGAAAAAGTCCTAAGTCCGCTGGAATTGAAGGCTTGGCTGGCGTTCAAATGGATATGTGAAAACTTTCTTGGAAGCAACAAGTCACCTGCGTATAAGGATGGAGTCAAGAACCTCCTTGATGCCTTCAAAGAAATGGAGTGTCGAATGTCGTTAAAAATTCACTTCCTGCATTCCCACTTAGATTTCTTTCCTGAAAACCTTGGTGCAGTGAGTGACGAGCAAGGAGAGCGCTTCCATCAAGATATTCAGATGATGGAGAAGCGCTACCAAGGATATTGGAATGAAAGCATGATGGCGGACCATTGTTGGATGCTGTATCGTGACAATCCAGGCCAAATTTACAAAAGGAAATCACACTCACAGCGCTTTTAATAAAATAATGTATATATTCTTTATTTATAAGTACATTGAATAAGGTATATGATGTATTTGTTGTTTAGCATTCCTAAGTGTGATCTATACATCCATAAATTTTCTTATAGCAATATCAAAAACTTAAAAATATCAAAACCAGTGTATCTATATAACTATACGTGCTAGAAAAACAATAAAACCAGATTCGGAATCAGCGCGAAAAGTGCATTAAGAAAAGTGTGATCATGTTTGTGATGAGAAAAAAAGTTTCATTTTGTTGGCCAGTGTAATCGACATCTGTTCTTGGTGGCTTATGTCTGGAGTGCAGTCTAAAATGAGTGAGTAATATTTAGCTTGTTTTATTTCTGCAACAATGTCATCCAAGATCTTCCCACTAATGGACCCAATGATCTCATTTTGAATGGTGTTTCCTAGGCAACTTGAATGACTATATTGGCCACTTTCGACTCTGCTGATGTGTTGTTTCATCACTGGATCAAATTTGGCAAGCAGCCCAACCTCCTTCAAGAAGTTGCCATTGTCTCGATTGTACAATGTAGAGGAAGACCCCTTGAAAGCAAGGTTTCTCTCTGCCAGTGATTGGATTATACTTACAAGACGTGTGAGAACATCCCGCCAGCGTCTTCGCTCTACCTCCATTAATGACATTTCAGTTTGGTCAATGGTCCTCCCAGTTTTTAGCCGCAGTTCCAGATCCTTCCATGTTGCCATGTTATCTGCATGTTCTGAACTATTTTCATGGCCTTTCAGAAGCGAACCAACGTTTATCCAGTCTGAAAGTCCATCCGTAATTAGTTTGTACGACTTCCTTGAAAACACCTTGCAGCAGAAGCAATAAAGAGCATCATTCCTTCTAGAGTACATCAGCCAGCTTCGCTTTATTTATTCCCTATTAATTAATGTTCTGTACATGTAATGGTGATGAAAGCTTCTACCGTCCTCTCTTTTAGGGAATGTGAAATCTGGACTGATTTGAAATGGTCCTCGAGACACCAGATCTGTCTTCAAGGCATCTGACAGGACAACTGGCCAGTCATACGGATCAAGCGGTGGAGCAGATCTTGGTTCTTGTTGCTCAGTAGAAATGCCTGTGTGTGGTGTTTGAAGCTGAACAGAAGATGGGCCACTTTTTGGTTCATCAGGCTCTACTTCTACTGGTGTTTGAGGTTGCATAGAGGATGGTCCTGCTGTTGGCTCATGATGCTCATCAGGCTTTGCTGAGGATGGCTTTTCCAAATATTTCAGTAGTGCTCCTGAGAAGAACATAACATTACATATTCTGTTAGATTTTGCTAAAATACTCTTTCTTATCTTGTTTGATAAATAATTATAATTGATCTGTGTGAACAGAATTTGAGGTAATGTGATCCATTAAATTTCACATTTCGAAATATTAAATATTACAGAGACTAGCTTACTCTACACGATTCCTGAGCACTTGCCTAGCTTGATGGTCTACCTAACCTAGTTGCCTGAACTGTAATCATAAGAATATGCAAGTGGCACATCTCACCTGTGCTACCGGAAAGCTTCTCCTCCTCTATTTTCTTCTTTTTCCGCTTTTCAGCTCCTGATGGATAATGTCGTTTCATTTTCCAAGATGCTCGAAGTCACATCTAGTTAACCACAACTAATCTGCTAAATAATAATAATAATGATAATAATGATGATGATAATAATAATGTTTTATAATACTAGAAAAATTAAGCATTTAGGAAAGTATAAGCGTATAGTAAGAATAAAGTTAAATAATATAGAAATAAGATCTCACACTAGTTATTTACACATAACGACCAAAACGTTTCGTTTGTCTCCGTTTTATCACATTTGTCTCATACAAAAACTTTAATTAATACAATAATAATAATAATAATGATAATAATAACAATAATATTAATAATAACCCCAGCTATATTCCTATTCTTGCCCACTGAGCTATGACCTGGGCGCCTGTCTAGGACCCCCTAGTAGCAGCGGGGCCCTAAGCGGCCGCTTAGTCTGCTTATGCCAGGAAACGGCCCTGAGACAGAGTTTATTTCCACAAAAGTTTCGATGCCCACTGGCATCCTCCTCGGGTGGATACAGAAAAACGAATGAACCACCCGAGGAGGATGCCAGTGGGCATCGAAACTGTTGTGGAAATAAACTGTCTATTAGAGTGGGTTTTTATTATCATATTTTGACCTTCACGTAGAAAAAAGTGAAGTTTTTTGCATTTATTCTGGTGCTGTATATTATTATGCATTGAACTAAGGAAAAGCATTTTAACAAATTTGAAATGTAAAAATATGCGTGCTATTTTCATTTAATATATTTTTATTTATCATGTAAATATCATTATGTTTATGATTTTATGATGTTCTTATTTCATATAGAATATAGGTAGGGAAATTCATTTGTGCGTGAACAAAAAATCTACGTAGCTAAGTATTAATGGGAGACTTTACGCGGCCGCGTTCACGTATCCCCATTTATCCCATAAGGGTATTCTGTCCAACGCGGATTTACCTAACGCGCCGTTCTCGAGGAACCTAACCCCTGCGTTGGACGAGGGTTTACGTATATATATATTATTTAATTTTAATTTTAGAAATGTGTTTGTAAGAATGAGTGGTAGGTAAATGCATGATTGATGCCTTCCTAATATTAGAGCCTAACACAAACAAACATTCTTTAAAAGCATTTCATTTGTAGTGTTCGTTAAATGGAGATTTGCTTCATTTCCGAATGAAGCCAAAGAAAACTATTTTCTTTATCTACAGTTCTCGGTAACTTTTTTTTGTTGGGGGCGGGGGGAGGCATTTGGTAAAATTCGTTCAAAACAGTTCTTATCTTCATGATTAAAAGATAAAAGAAAAATTTTGAAATGTAAATTACGTTATTTGCTTGCTTAAAAGAAAAGAGGCTCAAAACTTTCTTTTCAGTTCAGTTAGTGTGCCGTGCGCAGATAGGCGGCGGGTCAGCCCATTTAGGCCCTTCTCGACCGCTAATTATTATTATTGTGAATTCCACTTTGGTATTCCATTCCAATTTCGAATGTGGGCATTCTGGAAGTGAGAATTTCAGATTTGGGGAAAAGTTTCTGGTTTAGAAACCGGTTAAAAGAGGGCTGTGGCTCGATTGAAGGTTCCGGAGGTGGGTCTATTTTCTATGGACATTTTAACTTAGTGAAAAATTTTTCTGTTGGAATGGGAATGGATTGATTTGAAAATTGTCTCCTTCGAGATTCTCGGTTTTGGATTTCTCATTTTTGGGGGAAGACTGAAATGGGAATAACCTCGATTGGGAAGAGACGACTTCCCCGCTCCCGATATTCTCACCATTCAGCGTAGGCCAAATTAGAATCCTTCGCATGGGCCTGGAAACCGCGTAATGATTGAAGGTCTTAGCGCGCCTAGGTACTTATCGTTTAGAGCCGTCGCTAAGAAATGCGATACGAGAATGATGCGTAAAAGAACGGAAAATGGCAAGGAAATGGGGCTTATAAGTTCGTTGAAGACGCGAGTATATTTTTATTTTGAATATGAAAATTACGCTCGTGTTAATGGTGACATTCACCATTAATAAGTTTCCTAATGTACGATACATTACGCGCAAATCGCGTGTTGTAAAAGCGAGAAATGTCTGTTGCGTTAAAAACGAGTTGACGAAATTTTGTTATGGGTTCAATACGTAAATGGTGTATCGAATAATTAAACTTTTTAAAAAACAGTTACATGATAACCAACATTGTTATATTTGATGGCTATCATGGTCATGCCCGAACTTCAGCTTAGGTGACGAAGGTAGACCTTTACGGACTTTACGTAGCTTTCATTTGACCTTTAGTCTTGAAATAGCGACATTACAAAGTTTTTAGTAACAGATCTAAGGCTAAATTTTGTATAGGCCCCGCGTAAAGATACGAATTAGACCCAGCCAGGACCTTCACGAAATTTAGGTTTTAGTTAATTTTAGCTATCTTTGCTGGATAGACTCGAAACTGATAGAAGGTTCACTATATCAAGGTTAATGCTAGATAGGCCTATTGTACATTATGTAGCCTATATAGTAGGCCTGTTGGAGCTTGCAGCAAAAATTGTTTGACATTTACATTTCGAATTACGTAATCATATTCTGTAATCATACTAAAGTTGTAATCTTTTATTTAATATAAAAAGTATAAAAAGTGTGTCAGCACCTCAATAACATCCAATTTCAATATTTTTTGTCTTCATTACAAATAAAAAATAATCTCCTACGGTAACGGACTTTTGTTACTATATATATATATATATATATATATATAAGCCGTCGCGAGTATCAGGGGCGAAATCGCCAAACCAGTTTTCAGATAAACGCGTTTAAACTGAGTGACTATTGTGTACAAGGGGCACACAGCGCAAACACACTTATTGAAAATAACTACACTTTGAGCGTACGAGGAGGTGGGAGCGTTGGCTATACCAAGTTGTCTGTAGATGGGAGAGGGTTGAACTATTCAGTCATGGAGCAAGGTCAAAATTGTCAATATGGCGAGTTCGCCCCTCGTACTCGCGACGCCTTATATATACACACCTTAGTTAACCTTGGTTTTCCTTCCGCCCAAATTGTTCATTCTGACGAAGGTCAAGCTTGTCACTCCACCTTGGACCTCCAGTTTAACGTGGAATCCGAACCACGCCCCACAAGCATCCCAGCGTCTTAACCACAAGGCTACCCAGGGTACCCATTTATCTCCAACCAATTTCTTTATTGTGTGAAAGGATGAACAACTGGGTTTTCCTGCGCGCCGCCTGCCGTCACCGGGTTTAGATCCCGGGGCTGATGGATTCGTAGTCAGCGACGCTAACCACTACACCACCGAGGCGCATATATATATATATATAGTTAAAAAAAAATCTGACCTTTTGGAAACAAAAAAATTGAGTGATAACCAACATGGATTCCGGTCAGGAAGATCATGCCTATCACAACTGATGGAACACGATAACAACATTATTGATGCACTCGAAAACAATGAAAACGCTATGATGTAAATCATGTATCATAATATACACAGGCGTTCAACAAGGAATCATAGCACATAAACTACACATAAACTGAAAGATATGGGAGTAACAGGAAAAGTAGGAAAGTGGGTATATAATTTTCCTAGTGAGCGGCAGCAAGTCGTTACAGTTCAAGGAATGTCTTCATCAGAGTCAGAAGTCCTTAGTTCAATACTACAAGGAACAGTATTAGCTCCATTACTCTTCATAATCGTGCTAACTAATATAGATGAGGACGTTACCAGTGACAGCACACTAACATCCTTTGCCGATGACAAAAATTAGTAGAAAAATAAGAAACCAGGAGGATATAGGCAAAGGTGGGCACCCGGGCCTCAAAAAGGACCGACGGTCCCGGTCACGGTCCTTTCTGAAGATAGGACCTAGAAACGACTCGGTCTTCGGTCCTTATATATAATATAAGTGAAAAATTTGATTAAAATTAAAAATGAAATTAAAGACACCGGAAATCTTTAATTTTATTAACGTAAATTATAATTAATACAATACATAAATGATGAAAAAAAAGTTATTAAGTTAAATGCTTGAGTTTCCCTTCAAGAAGACTAGCATTTCAAAATGGCTGTCACTGAGCCCTGACCTTTTCGGCTTGAGGACGTCCTTCCCCAAAGAGAAGAGCCTCTCCACGGCGGCACTGGCTGGGATAGGCGTGTTAAACTTGATGAACAAGTCCTTCAACGCCGGGCTGGAGAACGAGTCCTTGTTGAAGATGAAGTGTTTCACGGGCCTCTCGCTGAGAAATGTCTCCACCAACTTGGTCCCGGTCTCCTTCGTCTTCTCCCCGCCCTCGTAGAGAGCCTCAAAGAAGTCGTCATTGTCCTGGTCATTCTCACCCTCGCTGCTGCTGGTGTCCTTGCCTGAGTCCGCTCTTGCCAGAATCCTCTCCACCATAGACATCATCTGCTTCTTCACCTTGGCCTTGATCTCCTCGACGTCATACATGACGTCGTCCTCCACCAGCCTCACCCAGCCCAATTTGAACTTGGGGTGTAGCGCAGCTGCCAGGAGGAAGTCCATATCCTCAAAATGGGAACCAAACCGACGTTTGATCCCATCCCTGACAGCTAATACCAGTGGCTGACACATCTTCACATCGCTGCTTTCCATCTGCTCCTTCAACATTTTGAGAGAGATGGCCAGGGTGGGCAGGAGTGCCCCCATGTACGCCTTGTCCTCCCCTTGCAGGATGTCCAAGGCCTTACAGACCGGCTTCATCACCTCAAGATACTCTTTGAAGAAGTTGATATCAGCTGAAAAAATAGTTAATATTTTAGTCCTGTACTTAAACTTTTTATATTGTACTTTTTACTTTTTACTTTTTACCTTTTCAAAAAGAAAAGTAAAAAAATCAAATATGTATATTGCTCACCAGACGAGAACGAAGGCACCCCAAGAATGTTGCACGTCTGGTGTAGTCCATGAAGCTTCTCCCTGTCTCCGAAGATGTCGACCAGGCGGGACACCCCGTCGTAGACGGAGTTCCATCTCGTAACGGTGGGGACAGTCAGCTGCATCCCTATCTCGGCCTTGATGGTGTCTGAGGCTTGTGAACTTCTTGACTGCTTGTTCCACAGCTCCGTAGCTTTACCAAAGGCGGTCCGGTACGCCTTCCTGTAGGATGGTGTTCTTCAGGGCCTTGTCAGCGTCGGAGGTGGCCACTAGGTTCAGGGTGTGGGCGGCGCACCTTGTGTGCTTCGGCAGGACGTATTCAGGATCCTCCGTGGCACCGGCTAAAAAGAAATGTTCAATTTATTCAATAATATATTTGAGTGAAAAGAAAATACCTTACAAGACTTGTAAAAAGTGAAAAAAAAATCAAGAAATAATAAATAATCCATAATTTACCTTCCAAAAGCGATGCCAGATCCTCAACCTGAACGACGTCCTCATCATCGGGCCGCCCAACACCTTCTTCCTCCTCTTCCTGGACCTCCTCAGGCAGTTCCTCGTCCGTTTTGCCAAAGACACTGCACAATGAAACACAATTATTATATTTTTATATTTTTTTTATTCAATGTTATAGAAAAAATTAAAAATGTAAAGATTTAAAAGTCAAAAAATTTGAATGAAGAAATTAAAAAAAAAAATCTGCTTACTTAAATGCCTTGACGAAGTTGCTGCCATTGTCAGTAGTAGTCCTGCAGACCTTGGACTCGATGGCGAAGTCGAAGAGGACCTTGTACATCTCCTTCGCAAGGACCTCGAAGGTGTGTCGTCCGGTGAGTCGTCTGCACGCCAAGACTGCCTTCTGCCTGAGGAGGGTGGCCTGGTCAATCCAGTGTACAGTCATCCCCATGTACGACCTTAAATAAAATGGAATGCTTTGAATTGAAATGTAGTATTATAATTTATATTTTCACAGCATTGTAATAAATTGATTAAAATAAACTCACAGTTTATTAGTTTCTTTTTGATTGAAGTAAAAAGTAAATTAATTAATAAAAAGTTTATTAAAAGACAAAAGTAAAGTAAAAAATTATAATGTCATCGCTCATCACTAAAAGAAAAAGAAAAGAAAATACTGTTATCAAGAATGAATTTAAATAGCCAAACAAAAAATACCTGTCTTCAATACGTCTGGTAAGCGTCCTCCTAGACATGGAGTGTTGGCCAGAGACACAGGTGCTAACAAAGTCCTTCCACGAATCGGAGTCGACGACGTCGAGAGGCAACATGTTGCCCACAAATAAGGTGATCAACTAATTAAAAAGAAATAAAAATTTGTTACGTTTCATCATAACTGACTGACATTTGAGTGTAATTTAATGATTATAAATACTTCTAGACAAAGTTGTAAGATTTTTAATTGAATTTACTGACCTTCTCTTCAAAGAGAGCCTTAGTGACTCTGGACGGTCCAGCCATGGCCTCCCGTATAGTCGGCTGAACCATAGTCCTCTGCCTCTTGTCGTCGGGGCGCTCCTGAGGGTCTCCTCGCCGCTTCTTTTTCTGGAGCTCCACCCCGTCCTTGATGCACTGGTCGAACTGGTTCTGGACGTGAGGGTGGCGCCTGGAGACATGTCGCTTGAGGTTGTTTTGGCTCTTGTTGCTTGTCGAGAGGATGTTCTTGTTCGGCAGGCACAGCAAGCACTTGTACTCCAGGTTCTGCTCACCCTTGGGGCCCAGGTATTCAAAGTATTTGTCCAGGTACGGCCAGGGATTGCCGGGTTCAGTTCTTCCGCTAGGAGCTCCAGTTGCTTGACTTGAAGTTGAAGCACTAACATCAGTAGATTCTTCGTCTCCTCCAGGTGTTGAAACAAGTTTCAGTTCAGTCTCAGTCTCTCTCTGAGTCTTCTGGAGGAAACGATCCATCTTCTTTAGAACTTCAAATAATCACTAAACACACTAAAATCACTAAAAAAGACCGTCCGGAATTGCTTAAAAATGGACCGTCGCTCCTCATTTCGGTCCTCACTGAGAAAAGGACTGACTTTCCCGCTCACGGTCCTTAAAAAGGACCGAGTTCCTGGAGTTCGGTCCTTTTGGAACTCGGTCCTGCCCACCTTTGGATATAGGATCTCTACAAACAAGGGCTGACAATTGACCCCCCCCCAAAAAAAAAACCTGCCCCAAAAAAACCCAAAACCCACCCAAAATCTCCCACCTCTGAGTGGGTTTTATTGGGTTTTCAAATGTTTACTTTCTTTCATGATATTTTTCATTGGACGTGTATTAGAAGTGTACTTTAGGTAAGTACTCTCTAATACTTACCTACTTTTTGCCAATAAATAATCATTGCAAGAGTTACGTATTTTTCTTAAAATGTATATTAATACATTGAGAGGATATTTAGTTACCTTGTAGAGTAGACTAGTGGAAAATAAAAAAAGAATGATCTTACAAGTTAAAGTGAAATTAATTATTTCCCGGTAATTAAACCATGAAGTTTAGCAAGTTATATTTATGGCTTCTAACTTAGGTCGAAGATATATAATATTAAATTTTAATACCAGCTATTAACTATTCATAATTCTTTAAAACTATAGTGTATGAAATAATAGAATTACTAATCCATCATGTATATTATTTATATTGAAAAATGCATAAATAAAAAATAAAAAATCCTCCCCCCCTCCTCCATAAAAAAAAAAAAGGTGGGTTGGCTTAAAAAAAACAAAAACCTGAGTTTTATCCAGCCCTGCTGCAAACAGATATGAACAGAATCTACAATTGGTCTGAAGGCAATAATATTAAATTTAATAGTGAGAAAGTTGAACTATTAAGGTAGGGAAGAAGGGAAGACCTAAAATCTATGGAATACTATATCTCAAATGGACAGGAAATTCGGAGAAATTCTAAAGCAAAAGATTTAGGAGTTGTAATTACTTTTTTTCTGCAGGAAAGAGGGGCCAAGGGCAAATGCCTGCAAAAGCGCCCCTCCCATAAAAGAAGAAGAGAGCCAAAATCAAGGTCCGGGGTTTTCGAGATGCCTAGACACTCTGCGTTTGAAAGATGGGAAGTCATAGAGAGGAGGAAAGATGGATTGGGGAAGATTGTTCCAGAGTTGACCGTTTAAGGAGATGAAAGATTGAAAATACCGATTAACCCTTGCACTAGATACTTGGACAGAAAAGGAATGAGAAAGTGTAGAAAGTCTGGTACTGCGTGCTCTTCTTAAAGGAGGAGGCATGCAGTTAGAGAGTTCAGAATCCAAACTGATGATCTGAAAGAAGATTGTGAGAAGAAAGGTGTTTAAGAATCTTCCTATTAAGGATAGATTCAAAAACTTTGGAAAGGAAAGAAATCAAAGCAATTGGACGATAGTTGGAAGGTTGAGAGCAGCCTTCTTTGGAACAGGCTGAATGAAAGCGAATTTCCAGCAGGAAGGAAAAGTACCAGATGAGAGACAAAGACGAAAGAGTTTGCTTTGGCAAGGTGTCAGCACAGAAGCACAGTTCTTAAGAAGAATAGGAGGAACACCATCAGGACCATACGCCTTCCTACAGTTGAGCCCAGATAGGGCAGGAAAAACATCTTTAGAAGAGATTCTAATTTCAAACGTAATAAAGTCAGAGGGGGTAGGAGATGGAGGAAAAGCACCGGAATCGTCCTGGGTTGAATTGTAAGCCAAAGTTTGAGCGAAGAGTTTAGCTTTGTCAGGAAAAGAGACGGCAACTGTGCCGTCGGAATGGAAAAGAGGAGGGAAAGAAGAAGAAGTAAAGTTGTTGAAGAGGTTCTTAGCTAGATGCCAGAAAGAGCGAGAAGAATTAGAATTGGATAGATTTTCACATTTTTGTCGGATCAAGGAATTTTTGGCGAGTCGAAGAACAGACTTTGCACTATTCCGGCCAGAAATATAAGCTGATTGAGAGTCAGGAGTTGGTTAACGACGGTACCTTCTGAAAGCCTCGTCTCTGTTGCGGATAGCATTAGAACAAGTAAAGTTAAACCAAGGTTTTTTTTGCATTAGTAGTAGGAATAGAATATGGAATGTGGCCCCGGCCACGGAAGCAGTAATCATTCCATGGGAAATCACAGAAGTCCTGCCCAAAGGCCTCCCAATCAGCGGCACCGAAGTGCCAAAGGCGCCTCCTCTTGGGAGGATCCAAAGGTCGAATTGGAGCGATAGGACAGGAAACAGATATAAGATTGTGATCGGAGCAGCCCAGCGGAGATAAAAGTTTGACAGAGTAAGAACGATGAGAGGTAAGAAATAAATCCAGAATGTTGGGCCTATCTCCTACCACTCGCGTCCCTTAGTTCCTTGGGCAGCTGGTTGAACAGTCTCGGTCCTCTCACAACAAAACTATTTTCCTTCAGGATTAAGGATGTTCCCTGTCTAGCTGTCTAGCCTGTAATTTGGGAACACGACACATTCTTCCTTTTCTATTTTCCACTGTTGTTTGAGTGGTTATAGGATTCAAGGTAAGATGAGGGACTAGTTCCTCCATTATTTTCCAAGTGTAAATAATGGTATATTGCTCTCTTCTTTCCAGTGAATATAAGTTTAATTCACGTAACCTTTCCTAGTAATTTAGTTGTTTGCATCCCTTGATCTTGGCTGTGAAGCTTCTCTGAATCCCTTCTAGTTGACTAATGTCTTCTTTTTTATATAGGGATGTTAAGACCGAGCAGTATCCAACTTCGGTATGATCAGTGTTTTCAATAAAAGAATCATTCTATTTCTATCCCTTCGTTTGAAGGCTCGCAGTATCTGTCCAGTTATTGTTTTTGCTCTGTTTACTGCTTTCTTATTTTGTGTTTCAAATATCGCGTCATCAGTCATTACAACACCTAAACCTTTTGCTTTAGAATTTCTCTGAATTTCCTGTCCATTTGGGGTATAGTATTCCATGGATTTTAGGTCCTCCCTTTTTCCGTACTGTAACAGTTGAAATTTCTGTGTTAAACCTCATAATGTTGTCTTCCATCCACTTGTAGATTCTCTTCATGTCTGTTTGTAGAGATCCTGCATCCTCCTGGTTTCTTATTTTTCTACTAATTTTTGTCATCGGCAAAGGATGTTACTGTGCTGTCACTGGTAACGTCCTCATCTATATCAGTTAGCATGATTATGAAGAGTAATGGAGTTAATACTGTCCCTTGTGGTACTGAGCTGAGGACCTCTGACTCTGATGAGATATTCCTTGAACTGTAACGACTTGCCGCCGCTCACTAAGGAAATTATATACCCATTTTCCTACTTTTCCTGTTAGTTCCATATATTTCAGTTTATGTGCTATGATTCCATGGTCACACTTGTCGAACGCTTTGGCAAAGTCTGTGTACATCACATCATAGTTTTCATTGTTTTCGAGTGTATCAATAGTGTTGTTATAGTGTTCCATTAGTTGTGATAGGCATGAGTAGATGGGTGCAAAATGGACGAGTGCAAGAATGTTGCAATACAATATTGATAAATGTTGCAAGATGTTGCAAAGGTGTTATGCATTGAAGGGGGGGGTTATGCAATGAAGGGGAGGGGGAATGTTGCAAGAGCAACAAGGGGTTATGCAACTTGGAGGTGGAATTATCCCCCAAGAGAAAGAGAGGAGAGAGAGGAAGAGAGGTGTTCGCCTGGCAAGAGCCAAGCGCATATTAAGACTTCATCTGAGCGCCCGCTGTCTTATTAGGTGTAAATCCACCAGTTGGCTTAGAAGGCGTAAATGGCTTGTACAGGTTGAGTTGCCAGATTGCGCTATTTATTTAATTAAAGCATATATTATTGACAGTTGGCTTAGAAAGTCGTCAGTTGACTTAGAAGGCGTAAATGGCTTGTTCAGGTGTACAGGTTGAGTTGCCAGATAGCGCTATTTATTTAACTAAAGCATATATTCTTGACGGTTGGCTTAGAAATCCGTCAGTCGGTTTAGAAGGCGTAACCAGCCATTTGATATAATTAAATAATATCGTTTACAACCAAAAGAATTAAATAAAACACCATTACATCATTCTGTTTATTTAGACGAAATATTGGAACCAGAAATATATAGAAAATAAATATACATTGGAATATATATGATCAAAAATAAAATAAAAATAATATAAGAAATATGAACGAGGAATATGTATATAATAAAAAAATAAAAAATATAACCATCAATATAACAGTACAGGAGAAATATATATACACAATTATATTAAATAATTAAATATATTGAAAATAAATACATACACGTTATCTTCTACTGGATAAAATAAAAAAAATAAAAAATAAGAAAACGATGGAGTATAACCATCAATATAGCAGTACAGGAGAAATATACGTATATGTATATATATATGTATGTGATATATATATATATATATATATATATATATGTGTGTGTGTGATATATTATATGTGATATATATATATATATGTGTGTGATTATATATATGTGATATATATATATATATATATGTATGTGATATATATATATATGTATGATATATATATATATAATGTTGATATATATATATATATATATATATATATATATACACACAATTATGTTAAATAATTAAATATATTGAAAATTCATCAAAATACATTCACTTTGTTCTGCGCAAAACACTAAACTCACACGTAATCGAGTCTACAATCACATCATTATTGCTTTGCACTACGCAGTAAACGCGGCTTAATATTATTTCACCGCTCAAGTTATTGGGAGACCTATACTCTGTATAAATGGCCTTCATATCATTCAGTACTATTTTTGTGCCCACTTTACAATCGGCTGGAAAGTTACCTTTAAATACGGCTAGAATACAATCAAAAGCACGCAAAAAGAGGTCATCGTTAGCCACAACATCATTATTAAATACAAGTTTATAAACACTCCTTTCCAATCGAGGGTTTATTTCTACCGACCCGAGCTTTTCAATCGTGAACTCTTCTTCACACTGCATAGCGACAGTTGAAATAATCTTCCAAGTCGTTACGATAGCTGCTCATTATATAAAGAAATAGTTCTTCAGGGTGAACGGTGTAGGTGAGCTCAGCCCTGTACCGCTCAAGTGCTTTGTACCAAAGTTCATGATATTTCAAAGAGTCTAAACTTTTTAAATAAGCATCCAGCTCTAGACCATTCTCACCTTGTTCATTCCTACACTCGGTAAACCCATCGAGCAGAGCGGTGTATGCGTATTGAAGAACCGTATCAAAATAAAGCATATCCGTAACACGCGCGTCTAATATAGGCTTGAGCTTGCGGAATCCGACTATTTCAAACGTTCTGTCGAGGATGAAACGGTTTCGCGTAGGGACAAGAGTGTTATCAGAGGCATTCTTTCACATCAACCGTATATCAATGCATGGCCGATCGTTATTTATACGCAACGTACAAACAACGGCATATGAGGGGGTGTCACTAATCTGCTCTCTTCTTGTACCTACACCTGTAGGAATTTTATAACGATCCTCACTCCACTTCTCAACTATCACGAAGATTCTAATCATCTCCTCAACACTTAAATAAACAACATTCCGTTTGTTTGTTTGTTTGTCTACAAGTCGTTTCCAGTACATAGTTAATGGCACCGGATTTACGCCTGAACACGCGCAACGACTTCGTCACGGACACATCGTACACGGCGTTGAGAATGCTGCTCAAAGGAAGATCCATCGTATTCGAGGAGCGCACGTCCAGTCGGTTCAAGCTCTGAGATGACTATGAGCCACATGCAACGGATCGGCTCGACGGGAGGAGTGAGTCACACTATAAGCTAATGAAACGTGTACGGCGCTGTTCCAACATGACTAATTGTATCCCATTATATTGGGTAGGTGTGAGAAATTTTCTGATACATGAAGTAATACCGGTTTTAATGTTTTATCACTCCCACTCCCCAGAATACGCACCAGACATTTTTGCATAGGGAGATTTTCACGAACGAAGCATTTTATTCACACTCCGGCGCACTATTTGAGAGAAACATATGACCATATTTTTCCTTTTTGCTTAGCATGCGATACTCATCTCTAAATTCTGTTAAATACTCACGCAGACCTTTAGCCACAACATGTAAGAGTATACTTGTATCCCATTATATTGGGTAGATGTTTTGAGAAATTTTCCGATACATGAAGCAATATCGGTTTTAATGTTTTATCACTCACCAGACGTTCATTTCCACAAACTAAACATCTTCACAATCCGGCGCACTATTTGAGAGAAACATATGCCCATATTTTTCCTTTTTGTTTAACAATCGATACTCGTCTCTAAAGTCTGTTAAAAACTCACACAGACCATTAGCCACAACCTCACTACAACCTCGTCATGATATATATAATAGTGGTAAAAATACTTAAGATTCTCCATGATGACAAGATTTACATTCTCAGTCGCAGGGTACGAGTACTCGGTATGATGCAACATGACATAATATCGCTTGTCACACCACTCATCAACAAGACTCACTATCCATATCCGTTGCTTCTCTTTTGCACGTGTTGTTTCTTCTACTTCACGGTATATGTAAACTTTTATAAAGTTTAGTCCTACAACATAGTTCAATGCATCACTTTTACCACGAAATCCTACAATGCTCTCGCCAGAATAGCCGTAGAGTATTTGTACCTCTTGCTCCTTCGCACGATTCAATGTAGCCTTAAAAGTATCAAAGGAGGGTGGAATAGAGAATTTTTCAGTATCCACCACATCTTGGCACTTTGCCGAATATCACTTCATAAACGTCGAACACGCAATATTAAAGGTAGCCATTATTATTTTCTGTCTACGCGGGAGAATACACGTCTGAGATCCAGGGCTTACTGCGATCAACTGAGCACGCAGGGAAGAGATATGCCCAGGTAGTAGCAGGAGTCACGTGATCAATCTTACAGTGGGCGGAGCTTAGAACTTTCTCCTGTACACACGCTGGGCGGAGCTTAGAATTTTCTCCTGTGTACACACGCACACACAAAGGAGAAAGTGAAACGCCAATTGAAACACGATTTATTTAATAAACGAAATATTCAAGGTGTATATATATTTAGAAATACGTGTAATAAATAAGTTAACAATAGACATATCAAAGATTATGGTATCCAAAGGGTACGGTATCATAGGTACCAGGCACCTGGTAATGTTTCCTATAGGTGTTACGGCACACCTTTGTACCCCTAAGTTCCTTCACGCCCCCCAGCTTCTGCGCCCGAAAATTGTGGGTACCTACAGTTAGTTGTTGTTTAGCCGATCAGCCCACCCTGATTGAGCAAGCCGGCGGCACGCAGGTAACCGATCGCCCTCACCGGAGTTGACCAGAGGTTCAGCGCACCAGTGATGTTGCGTTGTGTTCGTTGTTGTGCTAGAGCGGTACAGTCTGTCATAATGTGTTCAATTGTTTGTGGTGTGTCCTGGCACAGGTGGCAGGTGTCGTCTATGGAGTTGTCTAGTCTGTGTTTATATGTCCGTAAGTTGGGGTGATGTCCACATCGGAATCGTGCTAAGTTAACTCGATCCGATCTGCTCAGGCTGATCTCTGACCTGTTAATGGGTGGCGGCTTCGCACCTAGGACCGCATTCGGACCGAGTCGTGTCAGTGCTTTGTGGGTTAGGCGTGTGTGTATGTGTTTTCTGTACTGTGTGATGTCTGTGGGGCGTGGTATGGAATGGAGTATTTGGTTATAATGTCTCTCTGGTGTTACCTTAATGGTGCTAGGTGTTGGTGCATGATTGTATATGTAGTGGCAAGGGTGTTGTGGGTTAGTTGTCGCTGCTGCCATGAATTGTGTTCCCCTCATGTCTAAATGTTCCCTAACTTTCAGTATTTTTGTTTCTGTGTGCAGGTGTTCTATTGGTGTTGTTTGAGTGCATCCTGTAATGATACGAAGTGCGTTGTTTTGTATTGTCTGTAAGGTGTTTATGTGTGTGTTTGAGATAATGGGTGCCCAGCATTGGCTAGCATAGTCCATAACTGAGCGAATATATTGTTTGTATATGAGTGATGTTGCTTCCTGCTGGTGTCCAAAGTTTGTGCCTGTTAATACCCTAAGCGTGTTAAGTCTTGATGTACATTTGTTTTTAATGTCCTGAATGTGGTTTGCAAAAGATAATGATGTGTTGTATGTGACCCCAAGTATTTTGGTCCTGTTAGTGTGTGGAATGTTGATGTTGTTTAGTGTAAGCTGTGGAATTACCTAGTGTTCTTTTGTGTTGCTTGTAAGCAAGGTGATGGTTGATTTTGTGGACGCTACTTTGTCTATTGTGTGTGAACCAATCTTGTATACTGTTTATGTATGTTTGTAGGTTATTTGTAGCGGTGTCGATGTTGTTGTGGGTGGATGTTAGAGTGATGTCATCTGCATATGATGATAAGGTAAGCTTGTTATCTATGGGTGTTGGAATGTCATGCATGTATAAGTTGAAGAGTGTTAGTGAGAGAACAGAGCCTTGAGGGACCCCGTTCGGAAAAAGCTTGTTTTTGGATGACTTGCCATTAAATGTGACACATGAGTATCTTCCTGAAAGATAGTTGCTGAGCCACCTTTTGGTGTTATTGTGCATGTTTGTGTTGAGTATTTTGTTTATGAGAGGGAAGCGTGGGATAGCATCAAATGCTTTACTAATGTCTATTGTTGTTGTTAATAGTGTACGTTGAGCTGGTCGTCTGGAGTTGATGCCATCCATGATGTGCTGCGTGAGGTTAGTGAGTAATGTCGTGGTTGAGTGGTGAGGTCTGAATCCATGTTGAGTAGGCGATAGTGGAATGTGTGGGTGTAGTGTAATAATTTTACCTTGTTTCCATATGTCAGGAATAATACAGTGTTGGTATGAATATGTGCTGATATTTGTGAGAGCTAGTATTCCTTGTGGGCCCAAGTGTTTAAGATGTATGTTAGATATGTTGTCTGGTCCAGTAGCCTTCGAATTCTTAATGTTTTTGATGATCTTGGTGGTCTGGTCTGTATTGAAGGGTGTAATGGTCGTGTCGAGTCTGTAGGTTTTCTTGTGTCTGGCTGTTTGTCTGTCTGCGTGTTTCTGGTTGTTGTCTCTGTTTAAGTGACTTAGCTTTGCGTAGTGATTAACTAGAATGTTAGCTTGTTGTGTGTATGTTGGGATATTATTTTGGCTGCGACAGATAGCCGCGTGTGAGGTGTGAATGCTGCTGTTAGAGTGGGTAATGCTGTTTATAGTCTTGTATAACCTGGATGTATCTGTGGAGTGGTTTAGTGTTGTTATGAATTCCCTGAATGTTTCTGTTTGTTTTTCTTTGAGTTTGTTGTTTATTTCTGTGTTGAGCTGTTGTATCTGCTGTTTTATGGCTTCTTTGTGTGGTGTTTGTGTGTTATATTTGAGGTTGTTACGTTGCCTTATGAGGTGGGCTATTTCTCTAGCGTAATTTGGGTTGTATTTCCTAATGTTGCCCTTGGGTATGTATTTGTTTGCATTATTGATGATCTGATTAAATGTCTTGAGTGTTGTATTGATGTTTATGATGGGTGTGCTGTTTAATCTGTTTAATATGGTGAATTGTTCCTCAGTCTGTATTTTGAACTGTTCCCAATCAGCTTTCTTGTAATTTCTGTAAGTGTGCCTGAGGCTGTTGGGGCAGAGTATAGAATGTGTTGTAATGATAATGGGCAAGTGGTCTGATGACAGTTGTTTTTCTGTTCTCCATTGTGTATGTGTTGCTAGTGAGGGGGAACAGAACGTTATGTCTGGGGAGGAGTTTGAGTATCCTGCTTGATGTGGTATGTGTGTATGTTCTTCTGTATTGTTAAGAATGAAGAGGCTGTTTAGTTGTGTGGCTATGTTGGCGCCTCTGGTGTTGTTTTGGTTGTGCAGTACCAACTAGTGTCTTTGGCGTTGAAGTCTCCTCCTATCCATCATATGAAACATGCCACATTCACAGATTCTCATTTTCCTGCACGTGCCAATTGATTTATGGAGCTCAAAACAGTTATTATTGAAAAATGTGCGTCTACACACATCACAATCTCCCTTCTCAGCTTCAACTACACGGCTTTCATATACGGTTAGTTGGGGCGGCCGGTCGCCCTCACCATCATCTAAGCACACTAGATCCTTCAATGAATCAAAGTTAACGACCCCCCGATTCGCATGGTTGAGCGTGATACCCTTAGCCTTCACGATATATTTCATATCCTCCCCCATCCTCACCAGTAATCATAAGTTTTTGGCCCTGTTGAGACAAAAGAGTCGGCGTATGCGATGTCTCTATACTCATCCTTGATCTCATCAGTCAACTCACCGAGGAATTCACCAATAGGAGGCATGTATTCACCCTCCCTCTCTGTGAATATCACACTATTTGTATCGGCGTACAAAACCCTCCGCCCAAGAGAATGTAATAGGTCCCAAAGTTTGATGCGTCCGTAGGCCGTTGTGAAGCTGGCTACAGGTATGTTTGTAACCCGTGAGGTATCTGTGGCCAATTTAGTATTGCTGTACTTTATTATGTAAGTATTACCTACATTCACGATCTCCATGACCTCTTTATCGGGAGCGTTGGCATAATCCCAGACTTCACTATAACTTTGTGCCAAATGAACGTTCCCTGTCAAGCTGTATACCTTCACGGTAACGTTGAATATAAGCCGATTTTTCATCTTCGGTATCAACTCGCGGATACCCTGATGCCTCGACCTTATCTTTCAAAAAAGCGTTTATATATGGCGTGAAAAGGTTGGATAGCTTCTGAAACCTCCACAACTCATGTATCTTCAATATTCTCTAGCCATGGCGAACAGCTAGATCCAGCTCTGGATTTGTATATACACCTCTGATCTTACGCTGGTTGGCTGTATGATTACATTCCCCATTGTTCTCCTCTGCGCACTTCACGCACAAGGGAAACGAGCTTGTTATCGATAACGACGGGTAAGATCGGCATCCATAAATCGCGTTGGGGGAGCACATCTACGAAAGAAAGGCCGAAATAGTACCCGTTCAAATTTGTTGAAAACACCTCGATGGTGGGCAGATCAGGTCTCACCAGTTTCTCAGGTGCACCCACGGGGTACGGATTGTTCTTCATCACGTAGGGATATAAAGAACAGAAGTAGTAATGGAGTTTCACGTCCTCCGTAGGCGGAAAGTATAACTTGAAGGGATTTGTACGCCCTCCGAACAAGCTATCACCGCATTTGAGAGGATCCAGCACCATTGAACGTTTGATCATGTTTATTTCTTCACGGTACTGTCCATCTGTTTCCATCCGTGCATCATACTCATGCTCCCACAAGACTGTGAGTGAACTGGGAGCCTATAAGTTGGTCGCGGGTGTGGGTCCACGCAAGACTGTCGGCAGGAGATCTAGCGTGGATATCTCCTACGATTCCACACTCAGGACGGGGGCATCCGTGCCACCAGCAACTGTTAGAGGAGTACACAGTCTTCTCACCAGTGGCACGGTTTTCACTTAGACCATCAACCCAAAAAACGGCCATTAACCTTAATGGGTACTTCACCCGTGTTGCGGGCATGCTTTATGTAGACACCTGTTTGCTGCTGTAGGTGTATGAGCTAGTAAATAGCCTTGTGCCCATAACTGCGGGGATTGTTTCTGTGGACAACGGCTAATCTGTCTTTATGCATGAAGTTATTCTTGAACACCTTAAAACATAATGAGGCGATGGTGGTTGTGACTTGCAACGGATCGCATTTGAAACGGCCTATGTACATCCTTCTAAAGGCCTGGAAACATACTCTAAGCACGCGCACATCATTCACGCAATAACGCTCACATTCATCAGCTATATTATAAGGATTACATTAATTAAAACTGTTGTAGTATTGATCAAAATCTTCACGTTCATCTGTACTCATACATTCATAGTTAAAGTAATGTTTGGGTGGAGGTAGTCCTACGTAATTTAAAGTTTCGCTAGTGAGGAACAAGTAAGGAAAATATCCTTTTGAAACTTCAGCGGCTACGCCCATCACCTTAGGTAGCTTTGCTAATTTACAAGGTGTGAATAATAAAGTGTCTTTAAACTGTACATTACCTCTTATTTTCTTATTTGCATCTGTATTAGTTTGTTACCTCTTTTCAAGGGATCACCTGTAAATATCTCGGATGACTCATGCTCAAACAACTCCTTATAAAGGAACTGTGTCAAATTTTGCCCCGTTATGGGCGAGAATATACACAGTCATTTTTTTTAACTTGTCCGCTAACCTTACAATATTGGACACAAAGAGTTTCACAGGGCTATCGTGGGCATTCGTTTTAAAAACGTTTGTCCGTTTACCACATTTGTGACACTCATCACACTCGATCTCCATACGCTCATCATAGATAGTCTGGCTTACAAGTAAATGTGGAATAAACTCTCTGGTTTCAGCATTCGCATATGTTTCTATAGCGTAGTACACAGTTATACAAGGGCTATTTTTAGGCTTGGCGTCTTTCATATAACATGCATGCTTTACTCCAACCGCCTTATATTTCTCATGGCATGTAGAACAGTGAATTTCATCACATTTATGCTTGAAATTCCCCCAATTATCCATCATATGAAACATGCCACATTCACAGATTCTCATTTTCCTGCACGTGCCAATTGATTTATGGGGCTCAAAACAGTTATTATTGAAAAATGTGCGTCTACACACATCACAATCCCTCTTCTCAGCTTCAACTACACGGCTTTCACATTTGGAGCTTTTACACTGCTCACATACCATGTGGCAATCTTTACAATGTTTCACTATATCATCCGCAAACTCGATACATCCCTTACACAAATCATGATGTCGCCCATATTTTCGACTTTTATCATAACTCGCGTAAAGGTCCCTTATATTACGGATGGGGAGATACGTTCCTGACAGTCCTAAAATAAGTAGGGGTCTTGTACGATCTCTCACACTGCTTTTAAAAACATACACAGTCCTACGACGATCATCCATTCCAAATACAACTATACGACATTCATTTCCTGTTCTACCCTTCTCAGCTCTTCAGGACCCATATTACAGTCAAATTCAAGTTTACAGTCTACAGCTAGTTTACGGGCACGCTCCACTACCGTAGGCAACCAAATTTTTGACCCGTGTATTTAGTACAGTAAACATACGGCCAAGACTACTGCTATAAAGCCGCAACCACGATCGGCGTTTATATGCCGTCTATAAATAGCCTGAGAATTGAAGTTAAGAGTATAAGGTGTGGCACTATGACCCGCAACACGGAATACACGGTCAATATTTACCGTGAAGTTGTCCATATTGAAGGCTATACTACTTTGAGAGGCCTGCATTATACGGCCTAATATATACTCTATATCTTCAGCTGCCAAGCGTCTGAACGGTATTACTACCCAAAAATCATCTACATCTCCGTCATCTGACCCGAATCCGAAGAACAGCCTCGTCCTGACTTCACGTTCGTCGCGGTTCTGAAGGGCAAACTCTACAATACGTTCAACTATGCGCCGTAGTCCGTGTTCAACACCATTGCTATACATGGATCTAGGATCAACCCTGACTATATACCGATTTCTAGTCAAGGCTGGGGTGGGGATAGCGGTGCGCACCAACTCGAATGTTATGCCATCCTCAACAGAACGAGAAGCTGCTGTGGAGGATGTACCGGAATTGAACAGGAATAAGGGGTATATTTGAGGAAGGTATTGTGGGGGTTGTGTCGTAAGACGTAGAGGTTGGGGCTATTACTGGTGGTCTAACAACTGGCGCAATCCTGGCGCGCTTTATTCCTGACGTGGTGGGCTCTTCCTCATGCCTCCGCTTTGAACGTGCTACAGGTATCGCTGGTGAGGATTCGTCAGCGGGGATGGATTCTGTGATCACAACTACACTGTCGTCGGGGTCATCTGTAATATCGATGATGGGGTGCTGTACCTCATCGTCATTCACGGTTCTGTGGGAAGAGAAAAAGCATGTAGAATATAAGGGTCATCACTTAAATATTTATTATATTTTGTAAATGACCCACTTAGGAGTGTGACGTGTTAGAAATAGATTCTGTAGAAAAATTCAGGTTCACGAGCCCATCCACATGTATTATATTTGGACCTACAGGATGTTGTAAAACTGTGTTTATGCTTAAAATCATTAAAGAAAAGGGAGAGATGTTCTCAAAATTTGTGCATAAAGTTATATGGTGCTATTCGACGTATCAATCAGTGTTCAACGAGTACCAAGATGATATTTTGTTCCACAAAGGTGTATATGACGTTAATTCGTTAAAGGGAAATGAACATACAGTCATTGTAATTGACGATCTCATGTTGGAGATGGATAAAACGTTTGCCGAGACATTTACAGTATTCTCCCACCATCTTAACATAAGCGTGTTCTTCATCAATCAGAATCTATTTTTCAAAAATAGATACATGCGCGATGTGTCGTTAAATACACAATATCTAGTCTTATTCGCGCAACGTAGAGATGTATCACAAATTGGGATATTAGCCAATCAAATGTTCCCGAATCAGCGTAACGAGTTTTTGGAACTTTATAAGAAGCTACATCCCCGCAAGGGGGTTCTAAGCTCGTGCTCTTGAGTGCTCTTTGTGCTCGTTTGTACGTGCTTGTTCCTGGAGGTTTCACGTGCGCCCTCCCGGCCCTAGCACCCAAGGATGATGGGGCTCGACCCTGCAGTCCTTGTCATCCTTGGTCTTTTTCCACTTCGACTGTCCCCTCCACCCTTTCTTTTTCCTCTGTCTTTCCTCTCACTCTTTCTTTGTTTTTCCGCTGAGATATGCCCTTTAAATAGAGGCGAATCGGTTCTTCCCGAACTAAAAAAAAAAAAAAAAAAAAAAATAAGAAGCTACAAGCCCGCGTTACAGATATTTGCTTTGCGACCTTCATCCGTGAAACACGTTTGGGGTGCTTCTAAGAACGAATATTTTTCCAAACGAGCCAGAATGACAAAGCTAAAGAAATACCATGAATTAATAAAAATCTATCATCGACTGCCCCGGGCAATGCAGCAGATGTTTGCTAAAAATATCGACTCCGACTTTTTAAAATGCATCTGTGAAATCTGTCTTAACGTTATAAATTGCAATGTATCAATGAAACCACCTCAGAAGGCACGCCTACGCCGTTGCAAGACCATAATACGTGCACTCGCTCGTAAAAGTCAAACTGTAGGGAAGAAAAAACGAATTATTGTACAAAGAGGAGGGTCATTCCTCCCCATCTTATTTTCAGTTTTGGGTCCTTTACTGACTAGATTAATATAATGAAGAAAGTGGTAGTGATTCCACAGGAGGTGTATGCTTCACTGCAAAGTTCAAAGAATCCAGACACAGATCTAGATCCCCGTAAAAGCAGGCTTAAAAGAATGGAAAGCGAATTCCTAGCCCTATTAAACAATGAAAAAACACCTGATGAGAAAAGAATCTTATACAAAGAAGCTCTGCAGAAATTTCTTCACGAGTACGAAAATTATAAGAAACCGACAGAGATTCCCGTGGTTATTAGGCACAGCACGGGGAACGATGAACATGGTAACATAGGACCTGTGTCCGACGATAGAGCTGACCAACCAAAGATTAATGGGTCGGCCAAACAACATATCGAGCATGTATTAAAAAGCACCCTCCCACATACATTGAGGAATAAAGGTTTAAGTCTTTATAATCTATTGAATGAGGACACCGCCTTACAGTGGACCGATACAGGTGAGATCATTGTGGAAGGAGCAAAGGTACAGGGATCGAATATCGTAGACATCGTCCATGATCTGGTGAGAAAGTGGGATAGGCCCTCACCATCAGGATGGAAGCATATTAAAGCAAGACTACAACAAATAAATGTTCCCAAAACAATGATAGGAAATCTGAACAGGTTAAAAGACTTGGAACGTGCGTCGCACGTGACACAATTGAAGACGCTATCACCCCCGGCGGTAACACCTTTGAAGAGGAAAAAGAAGAGGTTAAACAACGGTCAACCCTACCCACATGCCTCTAAAATACGGAAATGGCTAACATATTAAGAAGACGTTATTGTGACATTTCTATCCCAGCCTCCTACGGAGGCGTAGATAGACTGTACAGAAGTGTTTACGGAGTAGGAAAAAAAAGATGTTGAGAAATTTTTGCGGGAGCAGGACGCTTATACACTTCATAAGCCTGTGAAAAAAGGTTTAAAACAGTCAATACAACAGCTGCTTCGATTGACTCTATTAGGCAAGCAGATTTAACAGACATGCAAAGATATTCTGTGTATAACGATTGTTACCACTACATTCTATTCATAATAGATGTATTCTCTAGATATCTGTGGCTAATTCCTCTGAAAAATAAATCACCTGAAACAGTTCCTAAGCCACCAAAACGCTGATGTTAAAAGAAAACAGGGTTCCTGGCTATTTTTGTAGGATATGGGGAAGGAATTTATAGGCCGTGCTTTTCAGAACATGTTGATAGAGTTTAATATCAGCTATTATACAACCAATTCTATACATAAGGCTTCTTTAGCTGAAAGAGTTCAACGTACCATAAAGGAACGCATGCACCGCTATTTTACACATAAAAACACAGATTTCGAGACATTCTGGAATCATTGGCCTCATCCTACAACCGCTCACACCATCGCACGATTGGGAAAACACCTAACGAGGTTTTAGAAAGAGGTGAGAAGAGATGGAACACCACCACCACACTTTGCGCGTTTCAAAATCAATGATTATGTAAGGCTGTCGCGTTCGGGAAATAAATTCGCGAAGGGATTTGAGCAAGGATGGACACGTGAGATTTTTAAAGTTAGGGCTATGAGACCTAAAGGTGAGATAATGATGTATTACGTTGAAGATTTGAATGGGGAAGAAATCGCAGGAGGCTTTTACCGCGAGGAGTTGCAGAAAGTGGCATTTAATTTAGGAAAAAATGTGTTTAAAATTGAGAAAATTATAGGAAGCAAAAGTTCAGGGAAGAAACATGTACCTGGTGAAATGGCTAGGGTACCCAGAAAGCTTCAACACCTATATAAAAGCTGATGCAATAATGAAGCTTAAATAGTATGCAACATGGCTCCATTTCTACGTCACACTCCCGTCCTCCTCGTCTGTCTGTACACCCTAACAACACACTAGCCAACTTTGTAACAGAGCTCCATGGACCCATTGAATTGGGTCGTGATTCGTATGAGGTGGGGTTATGTGAACTCCAGTTAACCACCAAATTTTTAACTCTTGAAAAAGCAATCATATTTCTGATCCTTAGAAGCACGATGAATGCGAAAAATTAGGCATAATCTTAGACAATACTGTACGTCAACCTGTGCGGTGAGGACGGTTCTATAGCACAAATGTTTCGTAGGAATCGGGCATTATGATACAGCCATGGATATTGTGGAGGGTTTAAACAAGAGTCTTGAAAATTCGTACCTGACAAACGATTTACTTTTTGAAATCGTAAACATAGACACGCCCGCATGCACATTGAGTTAAAATCAACGCTTAGTAAAATATTAGAGATAAAGAGCTGTTCACAATTGCGGCTGAGGGCCGATATAGCGCAGCCTTCCAAAGAGAGACATTTCACGAGGCACAACGTGACTTGTCCAGCTTAATGTTCAATTGAAGATGGAGAAATTTGCTGGCTCTCACCCCAGACATGTGCTATATTTACAGTAATATAGTGGAGCACCAGTTTGTTGGGGATACCCAGGCACGCCTGCTGCGCATTGCCCACATCCCCAACCATAGAGGAAGGAGTTTGAGTATTACATATGACAGACCCCATTATGTGAATGTCGCAACTAATTAATAACCAATATCTCAATATATATAAGAACGATTGAGGGTGAAAAATTCCCATTCGGTAACGGGAGCTTAACAGTGAAGCTACACTTTCGACGCACTGAGTTATAATGGATAGAAAGCCTTTCACCGTCTATCGAGGGGTGAGATACCAGCGTGGTAGTGGACTTGGGTCCATTTTTTCATCCATACTACGTACGGCTGTTCCTTTGCTGAAGAGGGGTGCCAGATACCTCGGAAGGAAAGCGCTACAATCAGGTCTTAACACTGCAGAAGACATATTGGCTGGGGCTAAACCTAAAGAAGCTCTAAAAAACATTTAAAGCGTACACGGGACGAAATCATCAAAGATGCAAAGAGAAAAATGCGTGGTGGTGGGAAGAAGAGACTGTCCGGAAGAAGGGATCACGTGGCATTAAACGTAAAAGGATATCAAAAAAGAAGTGTTAAGCGAATGAAGCCTATGGTTGACCATTTTTTGACTGATATAAGCTAAGGACATTGATCTCATGAATCATAGTTTGTTTACTACTTGTCGAGAGAGGAGGCACTATTTCTAACTCGTCATGGCACGCTTCATCCACCGTGTAGTTCACAATGCTGTAAATCGGAGCTATCCCTTTTGAGATGCCTCCAACTCAAGTTTCTATTGAACAGTGACTTTATTACAATTAACCCTTTAAACACAATTAGTTCCCCGAGTGCTCCTATAGAATTCGTGATACCCAGCTCAGGCCCTTACTTTTTTGATCCAAGCTGTGTGCACATGTACGCTAAGCTACGTATAGCCCATTCTGATGGAACGGACTGCGATGACAAATATGCTGTATACCCTGAAACAAACTTTCTGCACTCCATATTCAACCAGTGTGACGTATATTTAAATCAGGCAACATATCGTCAGGCACGGGTACTATCACTACGAGCCTATCTGGAAAATGTCCTCAACTTTTCCAAAGAAGCGAAGGCTACCTTTTTAAGTGCCGAGGGATATTATCAAACTAAAGACGAAAGTAGTATAAAGGACAAATTTAAAAATTCTAAAAATATACGAGTGTTTTGGACGCTGCATACAGATTTCACTTTCCAGGAGAAGTTGCTTGTGAATGGGGTGGATATGAAAATAAAGCTCACCCGCACGAGTCCTGAGATCTGCTTAAATCTGGATGCTGATCAAGAAGGGAGCAAAACCCGTTGTGGTTCACATTATGAGACATACCTCCGCGTACGGCGAGTGAAATTAAGTTCACCAAAACAACTAGAAATTGAGAAAAATTTACTAAACGCTACAGTGAAATACCCTATTAACAGAGTACAAATCAAACTATACACGGTGCCTGCAGGGTTGGCGTCGAAAGATAGAAAACATCGCCCTGGGAAATCTTCCTAAAAGGATATTAATCGGAATGCAGGACCATGCTTCGGTGAATGGAAAATATAAAAGAGTGCCTTTAAATTCGAGAATTTCGGACTTAAAAATATAACTATACGTTAATGGCATTGCTTGGGGGAACATTGGATACGGACTATTCATCAGACGCTGTGTTACCTCTTTGCGCGAGAGCCTATAGTAATCTGGCCCATATTGCAGGTGATTGTGATGAGCTCGGAATGGGGTAACGCAGAAAGAATTCATTGATCAATTTAACCTTTATCCGTTTGACATTACACCTGACTTATCTGCTAGCGTAAATACACA
>JAJOZX010005312.1:177500-180000 GCA_023014485.1 Bathynomus jamesi
GTCACCACAAAGTTTTGATTTTACTACCTTAAACTATACCCAATCTATCAACATATGCGTCTAATCGATTTTTAAACATGTTTATGGACGTGCTACTAATTACTTCTACCGGCAAACTATTCCAGCTATTAACTATTCTATGCGTAAAAAAGTTTTTGGCAACTGCTGTCTCGAACCTTCTACTTGTCAACTTACACCCGTTATTTCTAGTCCTATTATATTGAGATATTTCGAAAAAGCTATCTCTATCTACGTTATCGAACCCATTCATAATTTTGAAAACCTGGACTAGATCACCCCTTAGCCTCCTAGTCTCGAGTGTTGTCAATTTTAACTCCTTAAGCCTATCCTCGTACGACTTTGATCTAAGCGACGGAATCATCTTAGTTGCTCGTCTTTGAACTCTTTCGATTTTCTCTATATCTTTGCGGATTCCAAAATTGGACCGCGTACTCCAAATGGGGTCTAACTAATGATTTTATAAAGTGGACTATAATATCGCGCGATTTGTACTCAAAATTTCGAGCTATAAAACCTAACACTTTGTTCGCCTTATTTACCGCTGCTGTACTTTGTTTCGCTACTTTTAAATCACCAGTGACTATAACTCCTAAATCTTTTTCCTGCTCTACGCTTGTTAAATCTTTTCCTGACATACTATACGCAAAATTACCGTTACGCGAACCTATATGCAAAATTTTGCACTTATCCACGTTAAATCTCATTTGCCATGTGACTGACCAATCAACGATTTTATTCAGATCTTCCTGGATTTTACCTCTATCTTCGTCATTAATCGCCCTACCACCCAGCTTCGTGTCATCCGCAAACTTTGAAACTGTACTGACTAGGCCGACATCTAAATCGTAATATATATAAGAAAAAGCAAGGGGCCCAATACAGAACCTGAGGAACGCCACTCGCTACATTAGCCCAACACGACTCCGCTCCATCAACGACCACCCTCTGTTTCCTACCTCGCAACCATTCTTCTAGCCAATTTATTACTACACCCCCCCTGATTCCATGAGCCTTAGTTTTTTCAATGAGTCTTTTGTGCGGCACGGTGTCAAACGCTTTTTGAAAATCTAAATACACTACATCAACCGCCCGATGTCTATCGTAAACGTCAACCACGCTTTGGAAAAATTCTAAAAGATTAGTTAAGCAAGATTTGTTTCGCCTAAAACCGTGCTGCGTATTTCTAACTAGTTTATGCACTTCTAAGTGTTCGACTATACGATCCCTAATTATTGATTCCAGTAGCTTACCTACAACAGACGTTAAACTGATTGGCCTATAATTTCCCGCCGCACCTTTATCGCCTTTCTTAAAGATAGGTGTTACGTTTGCTAACTTGAAATTATCTGGTACGCACCCCTCAGAAATAGACGCATTAAAAATCTTTGTTAGCGGCACAACAATGCTATCTTTTAATTCTTTTAGTTGTATGGGATATATGGAATCCGGCCCCGGTGATTTACACGTTTTCATTTTATCAATATAGCGCATTACTTCCCCTTCACTAACCACGATATTATCCAAAATATTACCATCATCAAAAGGTATTATGTCTATGACCGTAGGGATATTCGTTAGATCTTCTATAGTAAAAACTGACGTAAAAAATTCGTTTAGCAAGGTAGCCATTTCCTTGTTTTCAGAAACTAGATCTCCGTTTACATTTTTCAAAGGCCCCAAGACACTTTTTAATGGATTTCTATTATTGACGTATTGAAAGAATCGCTTGGGGTTTTCTTTACCGTCACGAGCTATGGAGATTTCAAATTCGCGCTTGGCTTTTTTATTACACTTTTTGCTTCACGCCTCAGACATATGTAGTTGTTTCGTAACAACAGATTATCTTTATCGCACTTATATAGCCTATAAGCCCTATCTCTACTCTTTATAATGTCTCCTACTCTAGAAGTAAACCACAAGGGCTTGTTGTTTAGTTTCGCACGCTTAATTTTGTACGGTACACATTCCTCATTTATAGTCCTAAATACCGTTTCGAACGATTCCCACATTAGTTTTGCGTTCGAGTTCCCCATTACGTTTTCCCAATTAACGTGTGACAATTTATTTCGAAATTTACTAAAGTCTGCGTGCTGGAAGTTAGGAATTTTAGTCGAGTTAGTTGGTTTCGACTGACTTACTGAGAGAACAAACTCTACCAAACTTAACGGTTCTATTACTTGAAGATCAGTAATTAGCCTATCATCCGTAGTTATTACTAAATCTAAAATACTGTCCAACCTCGTAGGTTCCCCAACCTTTTGAATAAGAAAGCTATCCTCGAGAAAATCAACTAAACGATTACCTTCCGCGTCTCCCTGCATTGTATCGTAATTCACGTTGGCGCAATTAAAGTCACCCATAACTAAAGCCTGCTCACTACCGATTATTCTCTTTAGTTCACGATATAACGCTTCGTCCGTATCAGATGTTTGATTAGGGGGCCTATATATAACCGCAACAAGAAGTTTGAAATCGTTCA
>JAJOZX010005312.1:185000-349738 GCA_023014485.1 Bathynomus jamesi
TAAGTGGAAACTCGTCCAAATAAGTTAAAATAAATGGCACAACCTGGCAACTCAACCTAATAAGGTATACCTGAACAATTAAAAACACTATTTGGCAATTCATGTAAATAAAATTAAACGGTGGTATCTAGCAACTCACCCTAATAAGGTATACCTGAACAATTAAAATAAATGGTGGTATCTGGTAACCCCCTCCATATATAAATAAGTGATATCTGGCAACTGACGATCCTCTATATAACAGCTGCTTGGCCCCTGGAAGCTCATAATGCTTCTGGCTCCAGCCAGGCGAACACCACCTTCCTTTAGGTTAAGGCTTAGGTTAGGTTTCCCTTTGGGGGGTGAGGACATCCCACCTTCTCCCCCAAAGACCTCCTCCTCCTTTCTCTTCCTCTCTTAGGTTAAGGCTACCCTTTGGGGGAGGTCACCTTCCCTTCTTCCCCCGAAGCTCCCTCCCCTCTCTCCCTTGGCAGCATTGAGTTGCATAACCCCCTTCATTGCACACCCCTCCCCTTTGTTGCATAACCCCTTTGCAGCATTGAAAAATATTGCATTGCAACATTCTTGCACTCGTCCATTTTGCGCCGATACTACTGGCATGACCTTCCTGACCGGAATCCATGTGGATTATCACTTAACTTTTTCCTCGTTTCCAGAAAGTCAGATTTTTTTCCTCTAACTATTCCTTCAAATATTTTGGTGATATGAGATGTAAGCGACATTGGCCTATAGTTTTTGACCTCGGATCGATTTCCTCTTCTCTATATTGGAACTATGTTCGCTTTCTTCAGGATGCTCGGTATTTCTCCCGTGTGTCGTGATCGTCTCCATATCCAATATAGGCGCTTAGCGATTTTATTCTTGCAGTTTTTATTAGTGTGATCAGTGGCGGATCTAGGATTTTTGTTTGGTGGGGGGCTGGTTGGGTTGGGATTCCGTTCTAAACCCAACTTAAAAAATATGCAACCAACCCACAAAAGCACTCGGTTAAAGTTTAATGTTCAATGATTACTGATTCATTAGAAGAACAGCTGATCTACAGTATAATTCTCAACCGAATCCAGAAAATACTTACAGTACTTGACAATAGCAATGAACAGCCAATTTTTGGCTTACTGTCCAACCAAAGCCGGAAAAAACAAGACTCTTGTTTGTTAATAAGAGAACTAAAATTACGTTTACAATTGCCAATCTTTAACTTGCTGCCATTACTACTGTAAATCTGTGAAATACTGTGAAATTACAATGGCCAATGAATTACGAAAAAATGTGCCAATGGATCGTCCCATCTTGTAAGACCGCCAAACAAATTTTCTTCACTTCAGGAGGTTCCGCCGATTTTTTTGTTGACAAAAATGTCAACGACTTTTTCCGGCATCACCTCCATGACATGAAATGACATCAATAGACTTGACGCGTCCGCGACAAATTCAAGATGGCTGCCAAACAAAAAAGATGATACAACCCCGAATTCATTTGGCTAAACTTAATTACCAGGACAGCGCACAACGGTAGACTCGCCTAAACAAAAATTGTGAAAAACAAGGCCAATCGCACTGGTTTGCGTGAATGCTAGTCACAGCACAGGCACAGTACGTGCACAATCTCATGCACCCATAGAAATGGATATACTTGTAACCCACCCTAAAATGATATGCAATAAACGTCATATTTACTTCCTGCACGTTTGTCTACTCAGAGAGAATGTGGTTGATTGAAACAGGAAACATCATTAGAAATGCGAAACCTCTCTATCAATGGGGTTGCTGGAGCCCCCTCAGACCTCCTTGGATCTGCCACTGGGTGTGGCATTCCATTTGTCCGGGTCTGTGCCGAGTCTGTTTTTATTTTCCCTATAGCTTGTGTGATGTCATCTGGTGTGAAGTCAAAGTCCGTTATACTTTCCCCTTGTAATTCTTCTTCAAAGAACGCGTTTCTATCGCATATTAGTTTATTAATTTTGGGAATACTGAAAGACGAGTCATACTGAATCCTTAATATTTCGATACTTTTAGATCATTGGTGATCCGAAGCCGGCCAGGATGGCTAGGGAATGCTTCATTATTTTTCAAGACGTTCCAGCGAAAAGAAGTCTCTCTCTCTCTCCAACCATGCTTTAATAAATACTTGTCTTATTGTCCTTTTAAACACATACATACATACATGCATAAAAACAATCATATACTTACATGCAAACAAATACATGTTAGGTTAAGTTACCCCACTCCCCCCCTTGGAGGGTCTACCCCCGACTCCTATTCATGCATAACCCCCCCTCCCTCAACTCTCTTTGGGACCTTGGCCTTGGGGGACCACCATCATCCCCTTACCTCAACTCTCCATTTTTTTAATATGAACTTTAGCGGTCACTCCATACTCTCCATACTAAGGTCACAGTTTTATTAGCCTAATGGTTAATCCGGCCCTGCATAGATGAACATTTAAGAATAATACAAACTTTCGACATTTCCCGCTAAAAATCATCAGCGCTAAAAATTAAAGTATCGTTTACCAATTAGAAACTATAAAATTAAACTTAATAAATTTTCAGTAATGGCACATAAACGTGATTTTTTTACATACAAAGGAATACGAAAGACACCAAACACCAACAGCCTGGCTGTTCCTACGAGGTTCCAACTGTTTCCAACTTCCAATTTAAAGATAAAGTGAAAATTTTAAAGTATAGAGGAGGGAATCCAAGTGAAAATTCTACATTTCTATGCGCTTAGTAAAATATGCTTCCAACTTGGGGTTTAAGGCAAGATAAACATCGTTTCTTTTTAAAGGATTCGATCGAATTATTTTGAACTACGCTGGCTGGCAATCCATTCCACAAATTAATTATACGATTAAAGAAAAAATGTTTAGCTTCATTAAAATTAAAATGTTTACCGACTAATTTCAGACCATTACCGCGAGTTCTGTCTGCATTCCTGATGGTGAAATGTTTTTGGGCGTCGACGTTATGAAAACTTTTAATCATTTTAAACACCTGGATTAAATCTCCACGAATACGCCTTTTTACAAATGAGAATAAATTTAACGCTTTTAAACAGACAGCGTATGATTTGTTTCTAAATCTATGAATCATCTTAATAGCCCGTCGCTGCACTCTCCCCATTCTGTCTATGTCCTGTCGTAAATATGGGGACCAGAATTGAACGCAGTATTCCAGGTGGGGCTGTTCTAAGGAATTATATAATGTCAGCACTGTTTTCTCCGACTTAAATCCTAAGATTCTATTTGTTTTTCTGACAACTTCGATACATTACTTACTCGGTTTAATAGTGTCGGCAACAATAATATCTAAATCTTTCTCTTCCGTAACACTAACACTCGTTAGTGTCTTGTCGTGCATAAAATACTTTTCTTTAACATTGTTTCAACCGATATGCGACGTTTTACACTTATCAAAATTAAAGTTTATTTGCCACATTTCCGCCCACTCGAGTAATTTATTAATATCTTCTTGAATCTGCAAACGTTCTGCCACTGATTTTGTTCGTCCCCCTAGTTTGGTATCATCCGCAAATTTTGAAATTATACTGTTAATTCCTAAGTCGATGTCATTGATATAAATAATAAAAAGAACTGGTCCCAGAAATGATCCCTGAGGCACGCGGCTAGTTACACTTGTTCAGTTAGACGCTTTGCCATTAATGACCACTCTTTGTTTACGTGCACTAAGCCAATTTCCGATCCATTTGAGAACCTTACCATCAATTCGGTGAGAATGAAGTTTAGTTAATAATCTTCTATGTGGCACTTTATCAAACGCTTTTTGAAAATCGAAATATATAATATCTACTGTTTTACTCTTGTCATATATATTTACAATATCATTAAAGAAGTCGAGCAAATTAGTAAGACAAGAACGATTACGTCGAAAGTCGTGTTGAGAATCTTTGATTAATTTATTAATTTTTAAGTGATTATTTTGTTCCGAACGATCGTCTCCATAAGGTTACCAACTACTGAAGTCAGGCTGATGGGACGATAATTTCCCTGGAGTGATTTGTCCCCTTTTTTAAATATTGGCGTAATGTTTGCAAGTTTCCAATCGACCGGAACTTCTCCAGATTGTAACGATTTATTATTACTAGGAAAAGTGGGCCCTACGGGTCCATTTAGTTAGACCTGCGGTGCTGGGGCCTTTGGCCTCAGTAACTGGGGACTGGGGAGTCAATAGTTTTCGGTCAATAAAACTATAGAAAAGAACGCAGCCATGAAAATCTTAAGCTTCACAAATCTTGATACAATGGGTTCGGATGTGAAGCTTAAGATTTTCATTGCTGCGTTCTTTTCTATAGTTTTATTGACCGAATAATTGAACCCTCAAGACGGACGGACGGACAGGACTGCTTTTTTCTAGTATAGATTATTAAATATATATGTAAATATAGATGTAAGAGGAGAGACTTGCGCAGTTCACTTCTTTAAGTACTCTAGAGTAGAGCTTAATCTGAACCGGGAGTTTTATTAGCAGTAATTTTACCTCCGACTGAGAGTACTTCGCTTTCACTAATGGTAAAATCGTGAAGCTTTAAATATTCATCACTGAGCATGATTGCGGGAACGGGAATGTTGTTCATATTTTCGTTAGTAAAGTCGGAAGAGAGAAATTTATTTAAAACTTCCGTCATTTTCATACTCATTTTCAGACTTAAGGTATGAATCGATATATCTCTTTCCATAATCTAAATATTCTAAGGAACTTTTATCAACCAAGTAACCAAATGCCTTCTACAACAACCAACAATGCTCGTCCAAATATGTTTTTTATTCACTCATTCATTTATCTCTGCGCCTGTGATTGTGTGACTCTTTAACTTATTTTATTCTTGAAAATCTTTTCTATATTTTTCCTGCATTTTTAGTCTTAAACTTTTACTTTTCGATTATTTAAGGGGAATTTGCAGGTTTATTTAATGTTTGTGCGTTTCTTTGATCATTAACATGGGTAATCTTGCATTCTAATTTTGGTTTTTCGAAATTATTGTAACATTTTGATCTAGTTTTAATCATGTATGATTTTAACTATAATTAGTATAACATAAATGCATCTTTTGGTTCTAATGTTTTTATCTTTGTTAGTATTTTTAATTTTATAATATTTTTAATTTTATTATATTTTAAATTTTATAGTTTTTAACTGGTAAATGATACTTTTATTTTTAGCACTGACGATGGCATCGGAGAATGTAGAAAGCTATTATTATTGAATGTTCATTAGGGTCATAGGCATACGGGACGTGGGGTCTGGGGGGCTGCAGCCCCCCCAGATTTGCAAGTTTCCAAATATTTTCGGGCAAATGCCTCAAAATTCGGGCAAAGTCCCAAAACAATGACAGAAAAATTGGAGTTTATGAAAATTTGACTCGGATGTATTAATTAAACCAAACAATAAATTATGCAACAATTTTTTGGCTTGGCTGTAATGTCGCATAAACGTGTCGCATTTTGCTTGGCTGCAATGTCGCATAAATGTGTCGCATTTAAATTTCTAAAAACAAATTTGTTGCTTTATGTATTTCTTAAAATTTTTTGTTATGTAATTTCATTTTTGAGGTACTCGTGCAAGCTTTTCAATTTATGTTATCTGATGGCCAAAAAATTCAGTGTTTTGTTAGTTATTTTTTTCTAGAATATGCATGAAAAATATGTCTATTTTATAATGCTCTGTGAATATATGCGCATTATTGCAACAAAATCTTTCATTTCCTTGCCATGTTAAGTTCACTACTATGTCGGCATCAGAAAATTCGGGCATCTTGGAAATTTTTCGGGCTCTTTTTCGATATTTCCCCACAGTTTTTTTTATTTTTCTGCTATTATATATATCTTTTTTTCGGTATTTCCCCGCTATTTTTAACTAACGAAAATATCACGACAACCTAACCAATCGTTAAGGGCGTACAGTTGACGTAACCGGGCATTCAGTTAACCTAACCGGCAAAGTTGCCTAAAATTAATCGAAACCTACGGGAAAATTATTGAATCCCCGGTTCACCAGCGTTGACGATTGGTAAGGTTGTCGTGGTATTTTCGTTAGTTAAAAATAGCCGGGAAATATTGAAAAAGAGATGTATACAATAGCAGAAAAATTAAAAAAATTGTTGGGAAATATCGAAAAAGCCATTTTTCGGGCACATTGCGAGCCACTACCCCGAAAAAATGAAGCCCGTACAGGCGTACACCTGTGATTAGGGTGTTTAAAAAATGACTCGCTCTCATATCAGAACTTGCGGTGTCCATATTCCCATTATACTAGTATCAGTAAATACTACCCCCCCTCCCCGAAAAAAATTTAGCTCTTAATATGAAGGGGAAGGGGAGGGTTATTATGATTACTAATCAGTGTCAGCTCTGAAGTCCATGTTCTGTTTACTCATTAATGAAGGATCACAGTCTGAAAAATGCAAAATAAATACGCTAATTAATAAATAATAATCAATCAACTCAATCCATAAATCAATCAATCAAAAGAAATACACTAAATAATATCAAAATATACTAAATTAGCCTTTGAATACCCGCCCCCCTGATGAACCACCCTTCCCCTTCATATTGAGAGCTCAATTTTTTTGGGGGGGGGTGAAATTAACTGATATTAGTGGTAATGGGAATATGGACAGTGCAAATTCTGATATGAGAATGCGTCATTTTTGAACTCTAATGTTCATCTATAGACAAGTCCTGCTTCTCATTATATGACTCGGGCTTCCGCCTCAAAAATCATTTATTTATATATATATATATATATACACTATAATAAGAGAGCTGTCCGTCTGTCTGTCCGTCACACTTTCAGAAATTGTGAGAAAAAAATTCAGAAATTGTATTACGGGCGACAATGTGAAGCTCAAGATTTTCACGACTGTGTTCTTTTCTGTAGTTTAGCAATGGGGGATGGGTGGGGTAATGGGGAGGAGTGGGGGTAATGGGGGAGGGGGTTAGCCCCCAAGTTGTATGAATGGGGTGAGGAGGTTTTGGGAGATACCAGATTCAGAAATGTTGACACAATGTGAAGCTCAAAATTTTCACGGCTGGGTTCTTTTTTTGTAGTTTAGCCTGTCTAACCGTCAGCGAAGCGGCGGGAACTGTACTAGTATATATAAAAGAAATAATAGACTACACACCATCATATTTCATCGATTAATCGACGGGCTGTTTTTTGTCACCAGTCACCACACTGGTACGGGCGACTTTGGTGAAAAAAAATGAATGGTTTCTATGGGTAAAAATTCGTAGCAGATAAGTTTTAAATATTTTCATGAAAAATGGAGCTGCCTTTTTTCTTTTCTTAGTGTCTTGCGCGTACATTAATGCCTTAGCTTTGGTAACAGTTTTATCAGACATCTGTAGGGCCCTAAACTGGTAAAGATGATAGGGTGTTGTTTGTTAGCTAAGCCATGCACTCTATATATCCTATACTAGCTTCGTCATGGTGTAAGCACGAGGCTTAGGAATCTTTGCTAGGCCTAGGTTGTGGTGCTAAAATTCTTAAGTTTTATTTAATTTTACAAGCCTTCACTAATATCAGACTTATTTACAAGATTTTGTAAAGTTGCGTTCTAAATCGGGCTTCTCGTGGATTTAATGTAAACATTAAACTCTCGCTGACTTAAAATATTTTGTTTAGAATCTTTAGAATTCCGGAGCTAAGTTACTTGGCTGTATATAAGTACGGTAAGCCTTAGTACAACAATAATGAAATAATCTAATTATTATTCATACTGCCGCGTAATTATGAGCCAATCGGCATTTATAACATGTCTAACGTAAGAGAGGCGTACCGTACAGACCTAATATCCTTAGTATACTGTTTATCAATGTATGTAAAATTACCATATACAGTACTATAGGCTACAGAAAGGAGCAGCGTTTAAACATAATAGTAATCTTATAAACTTTTCTACATCACTACCTCTCTAAAGCCAAGAGAAGTCGCTCTTTACATCTTAGTTGTGAGATTTCTGACTTGTGATAAAAAAGCGTCATTGCAAAATGAAATTAACAAAACAAAATCTGTATTTCAGACTCGAGGTACAAAAAGTATACAAGTACTGTAGTTCATATTTTTAAGTAATATATGTCTAGAACATTGATTACGTAGGCCATTGAAACGCTATGAATAATGAACGTACAATTGCTTGCTCCAATGCCTGCCCATTCTAGATTTATAAAATATAGTGCCTATCAGTTACAAGTCCACTGACGATGGCTTCTGCTATCTTATTAACTGACTCACCAACCCTAATGATAAATCTATATATAAAATTGCGTATCAGACTGGCAGTATAAGCGGCACCACTTATAAATAGACCCTTATAAACATTTATAAACACTGCATCTTTTGTAGGCCTAGTCCAGCACCTAATGTCAATATCACGGCAAATGTGGGTTTGTTCATGTTACTTGGAGTTACTTGGATCCATTGGCAAATGGGACCCAGACCCTAATGTTTTTGGTTACCCCTAAAAACGCATTATGTTAGGCTACCTAATTCGTTTAGTTACCGAGTTATTTCAGGGGTTTTCAACATGCATGAAATTTTAAGACGGGATTTCTTTAACTGACTGTACAATGTACATATTTCCCTTTGCGAGAGCCTGGTTGTTTTACTCGTCTGCTGTAGTTAAATAAATTTAATTATATTTCCTATTAATACTGTGTATAAATTAAGGCCTAAATTGAATTACTGATATTTTGCTTAAAATTAAAAGATCGACACGGTAACAATTAAAATAGAGTTCTATCACGGCAAGCTCACTGGCAAAATATTAAAATAACAGGTATAAAAAACGCTTTCACCAGCTGGCTTCAAGATTCAAGGTTACGAACTTGGATTTTCAAGGGACAGTTTTATTTTCAAAGTTTAAAATTAAGAGCCTGCAAAGACGCGAGTAAAACAAAATATACTGTAGGTTTGTCTTTAGACTGGACACGCATAAAACTTCGATTTAATTATTTCAAAACTCAAATTCAAAACTTTTTTCATAAAAAAATACAGGTAATAGAGTTTTACAATTTTTAGATATTTGTTATAACATTAATATATTCACAGTACTGTCATCTGAATATGCCCTTGGGAGCATGGAGGCTTTTTAGGCAAAATTAATGGCATTTACTTTATTTATTACATAAAAAATAGTAAAAGTGGCAAGTTATAATAATAGTGACAACAAAAAATAATAATAATAGCCATTATTATAATAATAAATACAATAGGTATAAGTTTACAAAATGTTACATGTTTTAAAGTAAATGATTTATTGTATGATATATAAGGTTGTAACATATATTCTGCTCGATTTTTTAGTTCATTCAGAACAAAAATTAAAGGACTTATAAGGACAAATTTGTTCGAATTTTTAGTTTATTCACAACAAAAATTAAACGACATAATGACAAATTAATCTTCAATATATATATATTTTTTTTCTATAACCTCCTCCCACCTGTAGGAAAGTTTTTTTATGCCACGTTATGCCCTTGGTTTCGAGTTAAAAAAAGTGATCACTCCGTTTTCGATAGCTTCCCTGGATTGCAACTTTTGTCCATCTAGGTCAGGGGTTCCCAAGCATTTTCCAGTGCGACCCCAAGTCATTACGAAGAACAAGTATATATATATTATATATATATATATATATATATATATAATCATGCGGGTTGCTTCTACAGAGCTTCAATTTAATATTTAGGAGAAATCCAATGACAAGGAGAAATGTAAATGCCATGAAAAGTCTTCTTTAATGACCGTTAGCAGCTGATTTTTTTATGACTCATTTAGAAAGTGTAATTTTTAGTCAATCTCCCACTCATCTCAAGCCAATTTTCTATCGACGCTTCGTTGATGATTCGATAGCTGTCTTTGATAATGCGGTACAAGCGCAACAATTCTTTAACTTCCTAAATTCTTTGCACCCCAATATAACGTATACAATGGAAACTGAGAAAAATGGCTCCCTTCCCTTTTTAGATCTTTTAATTTCGAAAAACGGTGATTCTATTACTACATCAGTTTACAGGAAACCCACTTTCACTGGTTTGGGCATGAATTTTTTTAGTTTTACTGATTTCAACTATAAGATGTCTTGTATTAAAACTCTCCTGTTCAGAGGATATAATTTGACCTCTAGTTTTACCTTACTTAATGATGAATTTAATAATCTAAGATCATACTTTACCAATAATAGTTTTCCTGTTCAATATGTAGATAAACTAATTAGATCCTTCTTAAATAATGTTTATAGCCCTCAACTTCCTTGTATTACAGTGCCGAAGGATATAAAATATTTCTTGGTACCTGAAATGGGTCCTTTGAATAAGGAATTTAAGCTTAAATTTACAAAGTTGTTAAGGAAATTTTTTTATCATACTGATTTCCGCATCATATTTATTAATAAAACGTCTTTAGGTAGCTTTTTCTCAGCGAAGGATCGAACCCCTGACTCGTTGCGTAGCGGTGTTGTATATTTATTTACCTGCCCTAGGTGTCTCCTTGGGAATTACATTGGCAGCACTGTTCGCTCTCTCAGGGCTAGATTTTATTCGCATATGGGAATAAGTGGCCGAACAGGTAAAATTTTAAAAACTAAAGAAGTTTCTAGTATTCGGGAACACAGTATAAAATGTAAAACTGATGTCACTTTAGACAATTTTAAAATTCTTGGTTGTAATACTTGTCCCAACTCACTCAGAATTTTGGAATCGCTTTACATTAAAACTTTGACCCCTACGCTAAATGTTGACTCATCAGCTGTCCCTTTAAACTTCTTATAATCCCTCCTCCTTCCCCAATTCCTTATAATCCCCCCTTCCCCAATCGCCCTCACCATCTTATCTTATGTTTTCTCGTTTTGCCTCTGCTTAAATCAGTCTAGCCTCGGAAATTGCAGTGAAAGGTTAGTTAGTTTCATTATTCCAGTGTACTATTGTTAATTTTTCCAGTGTATTAATTTCACATTTACTATATGTATTTAAAAATAGCTTCTTAATTTTATATGTAAATCTGTATAACTTAGAATTTAACCCTCTTTTTTCAGTCTTTTAAAATTTGCCTTTATGAATAGGTTATAGAAATTTTCTTTGTCTTGTTTTTCATTCAATTATTGATTTTAATTTCACATTGTTATCATACAGCCTGAAGATGAGCGTATTGCTCGAAACGTTGCGCATTAAAGAAGACTTTTCATGGCATTTACATTTCTCCTTGTCATTGGATTTCTCCTAAATATTATATATATATATATATATATAATTTTATCTAGTGAGGAAGAATCTTAAAATAAATAGAGACATATTTTTATACGTATTTATTTAACTGTAAAAACAAATAAGGAAATGTATTACATAACTCAAGAGTGTAAAAGTAAACATTGTCAGAAACTATTTACAACTCTCTCATGTTTAATATGTAATATAAAACAACATATCAATCAATATTCTAAGTTCCTACTCTATCATATGTCTGATATGCTATAACAGTGGCATATTTCATATCTGACATGTGTACATTATGATTTGATTAATTTTTTGTACCTGGGGGTATATGAGGTTAAGGAACATAGCATACAATTTTCTAAGTTGATGTTTGAAATACGGTTACGGTACTCATTTTTCATAAATACCATTGACGAGAAAGCTGCCTCACAGATATAGGTGGTTCCAAATTGTACCAGAACTTTGATAGCTCGATTTTTAACAGTCGAATGTCTCTCTGCTAAAGTAATCCAGAACTTTTCTACGTCATCATAGATATCAAAATTCACCCTTGCCTCATTGTCATTGCAAAGACACTTGCGACCCCATCGACCACATTGGCTCCCTGCGACCCTTTGTGATGAGGCTTGCGACCCCGGGTTTGGGAACCACTGATCTAGGTGGTGTTGCAGACTTCTGAATAAGTGGTAATCTGAAGGTGCGATGTCCAGAAAATAAGGTGGATGAGGCATTTTTTCCCAACCAAATGCCTCCAATTGGACAGTGGTGATTCGAGCAGTGTGAGGGCGCGTGTTATCCTGGTGGAATAGAACACCTCTGCGATTAATTAATGCAGGACGTTTTTCTTGTAATGCCATCTTCAATTGTTGGAGTTGTTGGCAGTAGACTTCAGCTGTGACTGTTTGGTTATCTGGCAGAAGCTCAAAATGAATAATTCCTTGCATATCTCACCAAACGTATAGCAAAATTTTCTTTGGATGGGGTCCATTCCTTGGCTAAGGTTCAGGCTTTGTTTCACGGCTAATCCACTGATGTCGACGCTTAATCTTGTTATAGAGGACCCATTTTTCATCCCCAGTGACGATCCGATTGAAAAACGGTGCCTGCAGTTGCCGAGAATGCAGTGATGTGAAAATATCAATTCGATGTTGAAGATTGCTTGTGACAAATCATGCGGAACCCATTTTCCAACCTTCACTACTTTTCCTAACAGCTTCAAATAACGATGAATGGTCATATGGCTAACGCCGAATTGCAGGCCAAGTTCTCTTACAGTTACCGTTGGGTTTTCCTCCACTGTTGCTTTCAGCAACTCTTCATCTAATTCATTTGGTCGTCCTGTTCGTTGATAATCTTTCAGACTGAAGTCTCCATTTCTGAACTTCTCAAACCATCTCCTACACATCCATTCGCTCACATCATCATTTCCATAAACTCTATGAATGTTTCTTGCGGATTCACTAGCGTTAGATCCTTTATGGAACTCATACAGCATCACATGTCGAATATGCTCTTTCGTGGGCTCCATGTTTTTTCAATTACTGTAATATCATAGGGGTGGCGTTGTAACTGTATGAAAAACACCAGAGAAAATATTCATTAGCCTAATCCTACACTAGCAACTAGCCTAAGCCTACACTAGCCTAAGTCATTCTGTATCATTCTGTATCGTGATAAAACCTGTGGGAACCTGTCGCCGCGTGTATTTTGCAACATTTCTAAAACTATTTCACATTATCTTGAGGTTATTCTATTATCTAGCGTCCTTTTTCTAATCGAGGAGAATTTACGTTACAACCTGATATTTGGTAGAAAATATTACACAAAGCAGTGAAAGTTGCAAGTAATAGTAATTAATAATGACGATAAAAAATAATAATAATAATAATAATAATAAATATTGAGTAACCTTTATTGATAAAATAAATAGAGTACTTTTACAATTTACAATGACAAATAATTGTGAAACTGGACTATTCTCTTTATTCAAAGTTTACAAAATATTACATAATTTTAAATTAAATGATTTATTTTACGAGTATAGCGAGTAGAAAATAAATGCTGCTTAATAAAAAATATAGAAAAAGAATAGATTATGAAATTAAAGGTGATTAATGAAATTAGCGTGTTTTAAATAGTTAATTACAAAATTGATTACTATGGTGAAAATGGCAGTAGTGAACTTATACATCAGTAGGAGCTAATGAAGTGCTTTTTTAGTGATTTGCGAAATACATTTAGTGATGAAGCCTGCCTCATATGCGTGGAAATTACATTTCATACAGCTGCTCCTTTGAAAGGGAGTGCATTTCTTGCAGTTTCTATTGTATAGTTAGGTTTGTGAATAAAATCACGGGCAGTCTGGTGTTATAAGCAGACGTATTTTATAAATTACTTCCAAAGGGTGTTTTATATATTTCTTGGATCTTCCCCATGTTGTAATGCGATATAATAAATGTGGTTGGATGAAGGAATGATATTGGGTAAGGAGTGCGTTTTGAGGAAGGGTGTTTTTTAGTTTAAATAATATGAAGAGAAATCTTGATATCTTGGATTTGATATGGTGTAACATGACTTTTGAAATTTACTTTTTCATCTAAATTAATGCCAAGTACTTTAACCTCATTCACCCTTGCAAGAGTAATATTCCCAATTTTTATTTGACAGTTTATATTAATATGTCTTGTGGTAATAATCATGTAAGATGACTTCGTCAGGTTCAATAAAAGTTTATTAGCACATCCATTTCTACATGTTTTCTAATTGTCTGTTCGTTTCATTAATCAGAAAGTCTGCGTTATGATGGGAAGAAGTAAGTGGGGTAACATCTGCATATTGTACGCACTTTAATGTGATCAAAAGATGAAAGTCGTTGACGTGAATTAGAAACAGTAATGGTCCAAGAATAGACCCTTGTGGAACTCCACTAGTTAGCATCGCCTTGTCGGATAAAATGGCTTTTAATCTAATGTACTGATGGCGATTTGACAAATATGATTTAAACCAAGGCGTAAATGGAGGCTGTTTCATTCCTCTTACAACATATTTCATACGAGTAGATTTAAAATAGCATTGGAAAGTAGTTAGTAAGCTAGGGTGATAGTTTTTTTTTAATTATCAGGCCTGGGTTGCTGTAGCCATATGAATAAAAAAAAGTATAGTCCATGATCTTAAGAATTATTACTTCCAATTTTCGTTTATTGATTTATTTATATTTTGTCTTTAATTCAAAATAGTTTATAGAAAATATTTATTAATTTTTTTTAGAATTTTTATTAAAAATAGATAAAAATATTAAAGCATGACTAAGTTTCCATTAATAATAAAAAATAAGAAGAATCTAACTGTCAGAACACCTTAAACAAGATCTTTTACCCAGTGGCAGATTCAAGGGCGGAGGGACCAGGGGTTTCTCGGCCCTCATGGGAAAAATATGTATGTATAATGGAAACATCTTTTGCAATATTTCTTATTTGCGTTCTACGGTGATTGAGGAACGATCGAGTGGATTAACATTGTCATACACTCATTGTGACAGATATTGGGAGAGTTGTAGATGAAGTAGTTGATCTTTTTGCTCGCAGTGAACGTAGAATTCCACTTTGAAATGTATAATAATACATGTAAAATATGACCCATAAATTATGGTACATGGTATTTTAATGATTTTAGTTATACCACAAATTGTAGTATTTAAGTTTTGTCTATAACTATCTTATGTAATGGAATTAGGAAATATCCCAAAAATAAAAAAAACAATAAATATGTAGTTAATGTGTGAAATAAAAATAGGTCTGCAATGTTTACTACCGCAGTATGTAAAGTCGTTTTCACGAAAGGAATTGGACCAGTCACCAGCATATCTTAATAGCACGTATTGATATCTAATTTGTTCGTAATTCTCCCTCGATATTTTGTGGTAAATTCGGTGTCAAATGCCTAGAAACTCTACTTACAAACTGATTTTATTATACGAAGCTGAAACTTCCCAATACAGTAGGCCTATGTAAAAATTAGTGAATTCTAAGGTCTATAATACTGTAAAAGATTTACTTAAAATCCAAATTACCGAAATGTTTTATAACTTATTATTATGAATATTATTAAACAGAATATATTTTAATGGGGAAAATATAAACCTATTTAATTTTCTTGTAGAAAGAAGCAATCCCTTCGAAAAACAGACCAGTTCAAAACCTAAAAATAACTCGAGGCCTGTTTGTCGCGCATTTACTTAATTAATATTCATGGCATAAACATAGTGGAAATTAGTGTTTGAGAAACATGCGTGGCTAAACTCTCATAAATCTGTTATGATTCCAGACAAATGAAAATATGCATTGCATCAACAATTTTGGAAAAAGTTTGCACAGAAACGTAGAATTTCTTAAACACCTGAAAAATTACTAAATTGGTATTTTGTTTTTTGACAAAAATAGAATTTCAAAATCAAATCAAAACCCATTCTTTACTGATGAGTAGGGCAGTCAAAAGTTGACCGAAAAAATTAAAAAAGTTGACCTTACGAATTGAAAAAATTGACTTATAAAGTTGCCTTTACTTTCAATAATAAAAACGATACTTTAATTACTTATTCTTGCTCTTCTACATCAGTTGACCGATTGTGGTAAATTATGAAGTATTTGCCGACATTTTCTGGCAAAAAATTGCGATCCTTACTTAATAATTTATTAAGCATGGAGAAAGATCTCTCTACAGCGGCAGTTGTGGTTGACATTGCAAAAGCTGACCATAAACTGTTGGTGAGATTTCAGGTCTACTGAGGTTAATTATTTCACAAATACCATTTGTCTTGAGTCTTGTTTCAATGTATTGTTTGACTGAACACATATCTTCGCCAAGGTTGATAGAAGAAATGGTTTCATATGCCTCTCTAATGGTGCAATCAGATGCTTCCATCCTAGTCACTAAGCTAGCAATCAAACTATAATTCATTTTGATTGACATTAGTTGCTTTGGCAGTTTTTCATTAGCAACATTCTCTTTAGCCTTCTGAACAATGATTCCTTCATCTTCAAAATTTTCCACAATTGTCTTCACATTTGGAAGACTTGTACTTTAAAAGGGTTTGCGTCTTTTCATTTCCCACATTTTGGTCTATACCACGCTGGTGCTTTTGGGTAGAGCGATGTTTATCCACAAAAAAGGATTTGTCATGCTTGACCACAACACAACAAATCTGACAGTATAGCTCATTTTTTCCTGAACAAATGAATTCATTAGGATATTTGGCAATTATAGCGCGCACTTTAGCAATAGAACTAACTGCAACTTTTGGCATTTTAAATATCTGAAATCAAAAGAAATCGAAATCAGTGAAATCACAAATCAGAAAAAATCACAAATCAAAAATGGTAACCAGTAACCACAATACATACAACACAACCACATCCAAAACCAGAACGGACATAACTGAATAAGACAAATACGAGCAGCGAAGTTGCCAGTTAACCAAAAAGATGCCAATTTTTAGTTATTTTAATTATTTATTCCAAAAAATTGACTTTATTTACCTCATTGCTATTTTTTGACCTAACAGGTAAAAGTTGACTTTTGGTTGACCTATTAACTTTGGTAATATACCCCCTACAGGTGTTTTTATTGCATTTTCAGTCGTTTCAGCGAAAAGTGCCCCATAGGAAACAATTTGACTTTATTGACTTTTGACCGCCCTACAGTGATGACTAATTTTTAATTATTTTTCCGGAACTGTTCAGAACTATTTTTCCGAAACTACAGCCGTGGAAATTAATTCAACGAAAAATTGTTTGAAGAAGCTCCCAAATTAATATTTTTTTAATTGTTTTTGCTGAAAAGAATAAAATTAAAAGAAAAAATTTCGGCAACTTCGACTGTATTGTACATGTACGTACATATACATCCTAATACTTGAAGAATAACGATAATAATAAATTTTCAAGAAATTTTGGGTAAAAAATAAAAAACAAAAATTTTGTGTTTGTATATGTGACAAATTGAAATTTGAAGTAATAGTCTCGGTCATATGCCTGTTGCAGTTCATTTTTCAAACGTGAAAAAATCAGTCTGTTTTTAGACTTATTTATGGGACAAATGATACCCCTTAGACCAGGGGTCCCCAACCCTGTGCCCGCGAGCACCATGGTGCCCGCCGACCCTTTTGCGTGTGCCCGCCACTGACTGACTACGATTGATAAGTTTTTATTTAAATTTTTAATAAAATGTTAAGTATGTTACATATTTTAAATATTTAGTTACTAAATATTTAAAATATGTAACATACTTAACATTTTATTAAATTTTAGTAGTTAATTATAGAAACAGATGCTCATTTATTTGAAAATAATTATTTCTTTATAAATAAATTAAGTTATCATTTTGATCACTTTTCTAAGATTCTTAGTTAGCCCATCCTTGTTGTTTTTTTCGTGTATTATGTTCATTATTTTACATAGGAATTAAATGGGTTTTTTTGTGTATTATGTTCATTATTTTACACAGGAATTAAATGGGTTTTTTGTGTATTATGTTCATTATTAAGTCCAACTATAAATTTGCCTTGAAAAAGTAAATGGTGCCCGCCGCACTACCGGTAGTTTTGAATGTGCTCTTCGGCACAAAAAGGTTGGGGACCCCTGCCTTAGACAGATTGGAAGCTCCTGGGTTCATATTTGTAAGAAGGATGGCATCCAAGTGCATCGGACAACCTAAGTAGTATGACCGCAAAAGGAGAGCGTGCCATGCAGTTGCAAATGTTTATCAATGTTGCAAAGGGGAGGAATGTTGCAAGAGGTTATTCAACAAGGGGGAAGGGTTATCCCCCAAGCTGCAATGAAGGGGAACTACTCCAGCAAGCTGGGGGGAGGGCCATCTAACCTCTTTGGGGGAGAAGGTGGACGACCTCACCCCGCAAAGGAGTGGTATACCTAGCCTGAGAGAGAGAGAGAGAGAGAGAGAATCCTCATCCCCCCAAAGGGAAACCCTAACTTAAGGAGGATAGAGATGTTCGCCTGGCTACAGCCAGACGCATTATGTTTGTTTTTTCTGTTTAAGGTGCTTTCAACCCTGCTGGATTATTGACACCATTTTTTTTTTTTTTTTGTAGAGAAAGGTGGTGAAAGAAGTAGTAGAAGAAAGGAGTACCCAGTTAAAGTAAACCGCTTTATGAGAGTCCAGAGGACCAACAACTGTTATATAGAGGGTCGGGAGTTACCAGATACCACTATTTATTTTATTTATTTATATATAGAGGAGTTGGCATTTACCACTATATATTTTAATTATTTCTAAGTTTATAACACACACACACACACACACACAGACACACACCAGTTGGCTTAGAAGCCTGCATATATTAATAACCTTCAATCGAATTAAAAGCGCAAACGCACAGACACTCCCCGACTATACGCCCATAAAGCCCCTATTATTACACACACACACACACACACACACACACACACACACACACACACACATATATATATATATATATAAGATGCATGCAAAGCCCCAGTAGCAAAATATATACGAGCACAATTCGAAATCAGCCAGTTGGTCTAATCCACCAAGACCTACAGTTTAACGGGGAATCCGGACCTACCCGAATTGTTCATTCTGACGACGGTCAAACTTTTCACCCCACCCTAGACCTACAGTTTAACGAGGAATCCATCACCCCAGCATTTTCTCATTCATCTCTTATACAAAATGCCTTCAAACATTTCTTTTTATTACAAGAAAGGCAAAAAATACCCGAATTGCTCATTCTGACGAAGGTCAAGCTTTTCATTCCACCCTATACCTACAGTTTAACGGAGTTTCCGGACCTACCCGAATTGCTCATTCTGACGAAGGTCAAACTTTTCACCCCAGCCTAGACCTACGGTTTAACGGGGAATCCATCACCCCAGCATTTTCTCATTCATCTCTTATACAAAATGCCTTCGAAACAACATTTCTTTTTATTCCAAGAAAGAATGGGAACCCAGGGTATCGTAGTGGTTAAGACGCTGGGCTGCTCGATTCCCCGTTAAACTGTATTGCAAGACTCGGTCATGTTTGTCTTTATCTGTTTGTTTATTCCCCCTCTCTCATATATATATATATATATATATATATATATATATATATATATATATATATATGAGAGAGAGAGGGAGAGAGCGAAATAAATATACATTTCAGAAAATATCAAATACTTGTATTTTAAAATTATTATAGTATTAAATTTGACTCAGTAATACTTTCCTGTTCCGAAGGAATTAGATTTGAGCTGGAAAGAACTGCCAGCTCATTTTTTCTAAAACTGCTAATTAAATTTGTTTACACGTATTTTACAATCAGCGAGACTCAGTTTGGTGGAAAGCGATAGATAATATCGATTTTTAAAATTTCAATAAATAAACTTTGATCTTTTCTGCGATGGAGTTTTATTTCTATTCTCTCGATACCATAAACTTCAAACCGATCACCCTGCCACAGCCAGTTAATTTTTTTTAAATTGCGAAATGGAAAACTGTATTCTCGTCATGCGTGAATTAGTAAGGTGATATATATATATATATATATATATATATATATATATATATATATATATATATATATATATATATATTATATATGTATATACACACACACGCCAATTAAAGATTTAATTAAAATTTAATTGTGGAAGGTTATGGAGAGAATGGCCGTGTCATAAACTGCTTTATTATCTTACCTGTGGTGTGTATATACACAGTATATATGTATATACACTAGGGTGGATCGATTTTACATTTTTTTCGATTTCCATATTCTAATAGAGACAAAAACTTGCGCATGCATGAGAAAATAGCCTCTGCAAAATCTTAGCTTAATAGGTAATCATCTTCTGCCCCCGGCAGAGCGATGAAAATCATATTTTAGTAGTCAAAAACGTATTTTTCTTATAATTTTTAAAATGTTTCAATATGCATCCAAATTATTCCTAATAACTATAAAGTCGATGAAAAAGACCTCATATGATCGTTTTTCCAAGCGCGTTGTCCTACGTTAATATCTTTTGCCCCCGGCAACAACGTCAAATGTTGAAAAAATAGGTAATTTATATACATATTTTCAGATCGGCTCTGAAAATATGACTCTAGAGTAATATCTTCTGTCCCCGAGAAAAGTCTAAATGTGGATTATAATTACGTTAATGCGATGTTATAAGTACGATAAGTACTAAGTACAGCTCCTCGCTTGCTAATTTTATAAAATTAGCAACCCAGAACTCACCACGAGGAGGTGGCTGTACGTCGAGTTCCACCCTATCCAGCCCCAACCACCCTTCCTTTGGCTGCATGTCGATTTACATACGGTAATCTTTCTTAGAATCAAATCGTGGAATTTTTGTTCGGGAGTGAAGACGGGAGCGGATGAATCCGTCCCTCTCTTCTATTCCACTTACACTGGCAGAGGCTTCGGTTACTAATTTGATGAGTCTCTCGACCGCTTGAGTATGACAAGGGAATAGTGGGATCAGTCCATCAGGCTGATCTCCCGTCTCAACAAACTCTTTATTCGGGTATCAGGTAATGTTTTTGTAACGGGGGGTTCGGTCACCTCAGCCGTTTGCCAGTTGATCATTTCGTAATAGTTTTGACTATCGTAGAGCAACTCAGGCATGGCGAAGGCTCGAATTTCCCCCGCTGTGATTGTTTTGATCGTGCTTTTAATATTCTTCTCCATCCCAATTCTCTTATGTGTTGCTCATCGGCATGTAGCATGGAGATCAAAATATTTTCTGGGTGAGCAAAGAAAGATTTCTACGGACGGACTTTGTTGGCGATCGTCTTAGATCTTTGAGGCATGGTCTGAGAGAGACGCATCATTTCGAAAAAATGTTTTGCGCCCTCAGTGAAACTGGAGTTTTTCTTTATCTTAAACCAAATTGGTGCGTAAACTGTCATAATGAATAGCACAATTTCGTTGAAGGTGCTGGAGGGTTCACTGGTTGAAACAGAGGCGCAGAAATCTATTTGCTGTTGTCAGCCACCTGGAATGCGCCATTTTACCTGGATTTCGAGCCGCGAGAGCTAAAGAGCAGCTACCGCTCGACACTGCTCTGTAGATGCCTAACAAATATTTTTGGTCAGTGCTCAACTCGGCATCATCTATTTCAATGTCGGGAGATGGAATGGCATCGAATTCTGTAATTGGAAGTTTTTCGCAGTCGTTCAGTTGTTTTCCAACTGGTCCAGTAAAGCCCATTGGCCCAGTTGTTTTGCCGTCCAAGTCTTGAATGAGGTGTCGCAGTGATAATTCATTACCGTGTAATAGGCATATGATCCACTGAACTGGCCTTTGTAGTTTCATTTCAATCATACGAATGGCTCCACCCTTTCGACCCGTGTTCCACTGCGGTACCATCACAGCCGATAGCCACAATGTCGTCCGTGCTAATATTGTTAGTCTGCTGCTGCTGCTGGCAGCACTCACCAGAGATGACCTTTAAACCCTAGCCTAGAGTCATAAAATTTTGCGTGTGTTATTTCATGCCTAAGCAACGATATAAATGCTATGGGAAATATATAAATGCATTATTTAATACAAAGAGCCGATCTGAAAATATGTATATAAATTACCTATTTTTTCAACATTTGACGTTGTTGCCGGGGGCAAAAGATATTAACGTAGGACAACGCGCTTGGAAAAACGATCATATGAGGTCTTTTTCATCGACTTTATAGTTATTAGGAATAATTTGGATGCATATTGAAATATTTTAAAAATTATAAGAAAAATACGTTTTTGACTACTAAAATATGATTTTCATCGCTCTGCCGGGGGCAGAAGATGATTACCTATTAAGCTAAGATTTTGCAGAGGCTATTTTCTCATGCATGCGCAAGTTTTTGTCTCTATTAGAATATGGAAATCGAAAAAAATGTAAAATCGATCCACCCTAATATACACACCACAGGTAAGATAATAAAGCAGTTTATGACACGGCCATTCTCTCCATAACCTTCCACAATTAAATTTTAATTAAATCTTTAATTGGCGTGTGTGTATATATATATAATATATATATATATATATATATATCACCTTACTAATTCACGCATGACGAGAATACAGTTTTCCATTTATCTTCCAACGTCGTTAAGCCCCTCATATATATATATATATATATATATATATATATATATATATATATGAGGGGCTTAACGACGTTAGAAGATAAATTTGGAAAATCGGGGCAATTCGCATTGGTTTAAAGTTTATGGGGGATTAGGAATAAAAAAAATTACTGCAAAATCTTAAAAATCTAAAACTTGTTCACGGAATTTTATTTCTAATCCCCCATAAACTTTAAACCGAAATACCCGAATTGTTCATTCTGACGAAGGTCAAGCTTTTCACCACACCCTAGACCTACAGTTTAACGGAGAATCCGGACCTACCCGATTTGTTCATTCTGACGAAGGGCAAATTTTTCACTTCACCCTAGACCACGCTCATAGGTCGCCAATTCCTACCATCACTGGGTCTCGAACCCGGGTGGAGAGCAACTCGCTCCTCCACCAAACCATGCCTAGAGGCGGGGCCCCCAACTTGACCTTCATGTGAAGAGACACTAGCAAGTACGAATTGTTCTTCATGTATTTTACAATCAGCGAAACTTATTATTGTACACACACGTACGTACATCCGTCAGTCTGCTTAGAAGGCAGCCACTTGGTATACATATAATTAAATAATAATAATATCGTTTATATATACAATCAAAATAACTAAATAAAACACCATTACATCATTCTGTTTATTTAGACGAATTATTGGAATTAGTTTCATGAAATATACATTCGATAATATAAGAAATACAAACGAGGAATATATATATTAAAAAACAATATATATATATATATATATATATATAATAATAATAATAAAACAAATGATAAAATAATATTGCTTATTTTCCAAACAGAACTTCTCTCTCTCTATCTCCCTCTTCATCTCTCTCTCCCAGCTGAAAACCTTTTCATCCACTTTTCGGGGGTTTGAGTTCAGACCTTTCCATGTCTTAAATGATTAACTTCCCCTCCACCACACTCTCCCGATCCCCAGTCTCCCTTCTCCACAAACATTTTAATAATGTCTCGCCTGTCTACACTAACAACTTACACCTTAAATTCTGTGGTAGTTGGCGAACACTATTAAAAGATGATTTGTAGTGTTAATTATATTTACCTATCAGCGCAGTTTACTGTAACATTTATTTAAGTGTGAATAAAATAAAATTTATATGAGGCATTTCAAAATGAATTTGGTTTAAACATATGAAATGCGCCTAAGTGAAACAAAGGTAGTCTAATTCTTATTTACAAGAGACGTTAGGATCGAAGACAAAAAAAAAGAAATATTGACTAGAACTGTCAATGTTTCGAATTACGGACGATTGTTCGAACACAATTGTTCAAACACAATTGTTCGAAAAACAGTTGTTCGAAGCAACAATTATTCGAAGTTATAATTGTTCGAATGAACAACGAACTAAATAAAATCTTAGTTGCCAAGACGTAAATAAGAAGGTTAGCCTCTTCATTTAAACTATAACATTTATAGTGCTGCAGTTAAACCACCCTTAAAATGGCAGAGTTTGTTTCTAGTGAGAAAGGAAAGCCAATGCTCTTAGTGAATGGGTTTTTATATGTAAGAGACAAGCAAGTGAAAGCAAGAGTGTACTGGAAATGTCAAAATGTAGTAGTGGATTTATTCCGTTTGGGGGCTAGCACCGAATTTTAATGAAAATCGGTATACTAATGTAGTTTTGGTCACTGATTTCAAAAATAACGCTTTTTTTTTGGAAAAATGAAAAACAAACATGTTAGAGCACTTTAAATAATTAATGTATTTTTAACGAAAATATCATGACAACCTAACCAATCGTCAAGGGCGTACAGTTGACCTACCTTGACTCATATGCTTCTATCCTGTTTTATTAATAAAGATTTTTAACTTTGAATAACGTATGAATAAAGATTTTTAACTTTTAATGTTTTTTTAATACTTTTTGTTTTTCGAACTATGGTTTTCGAAAAATTGTGTTCGAACAATTATAACTTCGAATAATTGTTGCTTCGAACAACTGTTTTTCGAACTATGGTTTTCGAACAATTGTGTTCGAACAATCGTCCGGCAACGAATGTTTCAATAGAAAAAAAAGAAGCGATCTTCAAGAGTCAAACCAGAGACTAACCATTTATTGTACACGGTTTTGCCTAATTAATAAACCAAAAACATCTCGCCAGAACCATAGTTACATAAACACCTCAACTCTGACGCATAAAATTAGTAACATTTGTCAGTATCGGCTATTAATTGCTGGGAAGGCAAGTAAACGGTATCATTGTCTTTTTATCTGTTCGAGAGTTGTTAGCTTCCCCATTTACTTTTAACGTGAATGATTTTAACGAGTTCTGGAAAGAATTATAAAAGACCAAATGACAGACTTGAAAGATGTAGTATGTAATTTTGTTTTATGAGATAACAATTTTGATACTTCTGAACATTAAAAAGATTATATTAAAAAGTTGGAACATTATTAGTACCTTGGTTAACCTTTGTTTTCCTCCCACGAACCTGGTCTCCTCTCAGCAATGCTAACCACTACACCGCCGAGATGCGTTGTATATCCGTATAACCGTATGTATATATATATATATATATATATATATATATATATATATATATATATATATATATGAGGGGTCGCGCGTCTTAAGGTACCTAAGCGCCACCACAAGCGAGAACGTGTTTTTTATGGATATCACTATTTTCACCCGTCCTCTATCGCGTGGTTTGGGTTATAATGACCTTACGACACTAGAAATATGGTTGAAAACCTTATGAAGCGAACTACTTTTTTCACCTCTATCGCCAGCCAAAAGTTCACCCAAAGTTCGGCATAAGAAAATTAAAAAATTTGAAAAAATGTATATAAAATATAAAATATGAAAATCTATTCCAAAAACTCCTCAACATCTTCATTAGCATACTTAGAACTCTAATTTTAGCCAAAAATGAACGTTCTAGCTCAATTAATAACAGATACTATCGCTAGAATATTGCTGAACTTTGGAGACGATTTCTGACGAATTTTAATTTTGGCGCTTAGGTACCTTAAGACGCGGGACCCCTTATATATATATATATATATATATATATATATATATATATATATATATATATATATATATATACACACATTCAACTGCAAAGAACACGCAGTATAAATAACGTAAAGAAGGACGCTTGTATAGGAGATATTCCGCGCAAGACGAGAGAGAGAGAACGAAACATGAAAAAATGAGGTAACCACCCGGGAATCGAACCCGGGATCTTCCGATTGCCGGTCAGATGCGATACCATTACACCATGGGCCTCACTCTTCCAAATGCCGTAATTCTTCTACATACTCGCAGATACCAATGCCCCAAGGGGGCACCTTCCGCATGCCGTAACATTATATACATTCAACTGCAAAGAACACGCAGTATAAATAACGTAAAGAACGACGCTTGTATAGGAGATATTCCGCGCAAGACGAGAGAGAGAGAACGAAACAAATGAAAAAATGAGGTAACCACCCGGGAATCGAACCCGGGATCTTCCGATTGCCGGTCAGATGCGATACCATTTTTTCATTTGTTTCGTTCTCTCTCGTCTTGCGCGGAATATCTCCTATACAAGCGTCGTTCTTTACGATATATATATATATATATATATATATATACAGGGGTTGGACAAAATAATATGAACACCTTGATAAATGGCGGTTTTTATTCTTAATATGGAGTTGGTCCTCCTTTAGCGGCAATAACAGCTGCAATGCGTCGGGGAATTGATTCATACAGCTTTTGGACAGTGGCTAGAGGAATCCTGAGCCATTCTTCGAGCAAACCCTGCTCCAGTTCCTCCAAAGACGCCGGCGGTGGGAATCGGCTTCTGACCTGCTGCTCCAACTGACACCACAGATGCTCGATAATGTCAAGATCCGGGGATTGTGGAGGCCAATCCAAGCGTTCTACTTCACTAACATGCTCTTCAAACCAGTTTTTAACGACCCCAGCGGTGTGGATTGGTGCATTATCATCCTGGAAGACGGCGCCGCCATTGGGAAATAGCGTTTGGACCATGGGATGGACCTGGTCAGCCAATATTGACAGATAGACCTGGTCAGCCAATATTGACAGATAGACCTGGGCGTTAACCCTACCATGCAGTACTACAGCTGGGCCAAGAGTATTCCACGATATTGCTGTCCAAACCATCACAGATCCGCCTCCATGCTTAACGGTAGGGTTCAGGCAGTCGGAGTCATAAGCATCTTTAGGCTGTCTCCAGACGTAAACTCGACCGGAACATGGAAATAGCGTAAAGGAGGATTCGTCGGAGTAGACTACATTCTTCCACCGGTCCATTGACCAATTCTTATGGTCATTACACCATTTTCTGCGCCGCTCAATGTTGATGTGCGAAAGGAAGGGTTTGGCAATTGCAGCCCTCCCATGGTATCCAGCTCCATGGAGCTCGCGACGTACAGTTCTGGTCGATACCGGGCTTGCAAGATGCTGGTTAAGCTCTGCAGTCACTTTTGGAGCTGTGGTCTTATGGTTCTTTGTCACAATGCGCTTTAGCATCCGGCGGTCTCGATCACACAGCTTCTTCTTGCGTCCACTATTGCATTTGTCGGTGCTTGTCTTTCCATGGTTTTGGTATGCAGACATGACCATAGAGACAGTTCCTCTGGATACATTGAACATCTGAGCGGTTTTCGTCACCGATGCACCAGCCATCCGCGCTCCGACAATTTGCCCTCTTTGGAAGTCTGACAGGTCTTTCATAACTGCTAATTCATAATTCACTCAGATCTGTAAAAACAACGTGAGGGTTATAACATGACGTATACACTCTCTGTTACGCATTTAAATAGGTTTGCCAGTCATTTGACCGTTTACTTTGTGTCTGAGCAGTCCGGAAAGATAACCGGTGAAATCGGCGGGTGTTCATATTATTTTGTCTAACCCCTGTATGTATATATATATATATATATATATATAATATATATATATATATATTAGCAGCACCGAAATCGAAATTTGAATTTAATTGTTACTCCTACTTTTTCTATATCGTATTTTCTTTAAGAACTTCCGTTCTCTGAAGCTATCAATTAAGGAGTAACTAATAAAAATAGTTTTTAATAATTTCATGGTTTCATAAATTTCTTTCAGTCATTTTTTTATTGGCGAATTGTATGTAACTGGCATTCGGGTAAAAGTCCGTTGTAACATAAACAAATTTACATTCACAATATTTTTTATATCGGCAATTAAGTCATACCATAGTTTCAATTCAACGAAAATGGGTGGTTTTTGCGATGAAGACAATTGAGGTATATAACAAGCTTTGATCTATTTCTGGTCTGATACGAGTGGATTTCTTAATTTTCTTTAAGAACTTCCGTTCTCTGAAGCTATCAATTAAGGAGTAACTAATAAAAATAGTTTTTAATAATTTCATGGTTTCATAAATTTCTTTCATTCATTTTCTTATTGGCGAATTGTATGTAACTGGCATTCGGGTAAAAGTCCGTTGTAACAAACAAATTTACATTCACAATATTTTTTACATCCGCAATTAAGTCATACCATAGTTTCAATTCAACGAAAATGGGTGGTTTTTGCGATGAAGACAATTGAGGTATATAACAAGCTTTGATCTATTTCTGGTCTGATACGAGTAGATTTCTTAATGAATTACAAAATAGCTATTTACCCATTGTAAATAAAAATAAAAAGTGCCAGTTTGATTACATCATTAAGCTTTATTAGGTTTCGCTCTTTAAATAATGCATTAGAGTGATGAATGAATCGCCATCAGATAAATAACCTTATTGCTCGTTTTGGATGACAAAGATACCGTTTAATGCGTTGTTAGCGGGGTTTCCCCAAACAAGGGTGCAGTACTTTATATAATGAAGAACAAGAGTATGATAAAGAGTCAATAAAACATGTTTAGTGACTACATTTCTAAGTTTAGACATTATAGCAACGCTCTTCGAAATCTTTTTCGCGATATATAATTTACATGATCACTCCATTTCATTTACATGAAGTTCATCAAGATATACATTTCTTTTGTTAGTAAAATCAGGGAATTTGTTTTACTGGTATTCAGGAAGTTTATTGGTGGTCAACCATTTTATTACACTGATGAATTCTAAATTAAATACCGGGTGTCCCATTCGAAATGAAATAACTTTGAAACCTTATAATTTTTTATTGAATGATGCAAACAATTTAATATTCACAAAGTAAATAGTCAATGTCATAAAGTTTCATATATGTGAATTATAACATTTAGATACATTAGATACATTGTGCATAGCATAATGTTTCCTTTTGTTAAGATCTTCACATGTTATATGCTGAACAATTTGAAGCTTATATGGATAGAGCTGCAGCCGCTTGCGCACTACTCTATGCACAGTTGAACGAGGAATCTGCAGTTCGACACTGGCACGATGGATGGACTTTCTCGGGCTACTACCAAAGGCGCCGCGTATTCGTTCAACATCTTCCGATCTTGTTCGCCCTTCAGAATGTTCCTTTAGAACACTGCCAGTCTCCTCAAATTTCTTGGTCCATGCATAATTGCATATGTCTCTTCCGGTGGGTGGTTCCTTGTGAAAGGTTGTACGGAATCGCCGTTGCACCAGAGTAGGGGACTTCAACTCAACCCATTTCGCTTTTTCTTGTGGGGTAAACATAATTCAATATGAAACAAACAAAAAACATTATGACAAAAACTTATGCATATGGTGTAGTAACTGGCAAAGTTTCAACATTCTCACATTAATACTTTAAAAATTACAGTTTCAAAGTTGTTTTATTTCGAATGCGACACCCGGTATATTCTTACCTGAATTAACATCTTTGCAAGAAAAAGCCACAGTTGTATCATCTGTAAACATTATGAAGTTCAGTATATCAGATGGGCTTGGAAGGTCATTTGTATATAATAAAAATATCAGTGGGCCCAGAACTGAGCCCTGTGACACACCAAGTTTGACAAGCGCTTTAGTTGAGCAATCCTTACTTACTGATACAAAATGATATCTACTGGACAAATAACTTTTAAACCAATTACTGATTGCTCCTCTAAAGCCGTAACAATATAATTTATTGATATCATTATTTCTTTGTTCTCTAGCGGTATTTGCAATTTCCACAAGATTTAAAATAGTCATTTCCGTATCTTTTTATGTAGTGCTTCTGATGGCTGCCATAACTTGTAACTAGTACCTTGCAGCAAATTCTTACTATGTAATAAGTCTACAGATCTACAGAAGCTAAGGCTAACAAAGACCCTAAGATCCACTCTAGGGTTAGCCCGAGAGTAAGAAGAGAGTAGGGGGTTAAAAGAAGAGAATAAGGGGTTAAGTAAGTAGCAAAACCTATCATTCGTGGGTTAAAATTCATTCGGAAAAAGATAAAGAAAGACTCGCCATCATCATCCGCCGGCCACTGCCGACAAGTCGGAAAAATAGTCGAAGAGAATAGGAAAGGGGTGAAAGATGAAAAGAAGTAAAATAAGAATGCTTACAAACCATGCGAACACAGTCTTAACTCAAACACTATCATACCATGCAAACTACAGACGTGCAAGTAAAGAGGGTTACAGACATACAAGTAAGGAGAGGATAAGAAAAAAAAAGCATAAAGAGTATAACAAAAAGTGGGTTAGTTTACGCTACGAGCTACATCTAAGTTCGTGTTAGTGTATTTTTTTTTTTGCTGGCATATCACACGCTGGCATGTCACAAGCTGGCATTAATCGTCAACAGATTCATCCTCGACCATTACCTCCAGAGCTCCTGTTGCTAATTATTTTTTATTATTTTAAACAACGTTAATATTTTTAAAATGCCTATCTAAACGGTTTTTAAACATATTAACGCTGGTAGAGTTCACGACGAGCGCGTGAAGATTATTCCATTTATCAATTACTTTAAACGTAAAAAAGTTTTTAGCGATATTAGTAATGGAACGTCTGCCACGCAACTTAAATCCGTTATTACGAGTATTGCTATTATCGAAAGTGAACAGTTTGTTATCGATTTTATTAACGATTTTCAAAACTTCAATAAGCTCTCCCCTCCTTAATCTCCTAGTTTCGAGTGAATGCAAGTCTAACTCATTGAGTGTCTCTGTTTTAAGGCGAGATCTAATTTTTGTTTTGATGTTATTAACTATTGAGAATAATCTTTCAGCTGTAGCCAGTGGTGTAGTGCTAAATAAAGAAGTGAGGGAACGCATTTTGAAAATGTTACTCAGATGCGGGGGGGACAATGGCGAGCGCGGCGAGCCCATACAGCTGGGGGTCCGGGGGCACTGTAAGCCCCCCGGAAATCTTTTGAAATCTGACCAATTTCAGGGATATTTTAAGGTCATATGCAGTGGATATTAGGATATATTCCAAGGTTGAAGATGCAGTATTTCCAGTGTCATTAGATATATGACATCCAGTACGATCAATAAAAATAGCTAACAACTGGAATGATTAACTAAAAAAAAGTTAACAACTGGTACCCCGTGGTGACTGTTTCACTAGATCTTTATAGGCTAGCATTGCCTCAGTCGAAGCTAAAAGAAATGAAACAGTTAATGATTCTTTCTCATATTTCTTCTAGGGGTGGGAATTAAAATTTCATGACGTTAGAGATTTGTAAGTTCGGATTTATTTGAAATAGTGAGGGAACGCCGTTCCGACGCGTTCCCACAGCACTACACCACTGGCTGTAGCAGGCGAATGTGGCAAAGACATTAAATCTAGCATTAATCTTGATAGATTAGGAAAACGTGGTTGATCACCACACTTTTCCTGTGAAACAGCGTACCAGTATTTCTCAGGTTCTGTTGTATTTTCACAAGCTGGCATTTTATATAAAGACAGTTCCCCCCATTATTGATTTCTTCAAGATCATTTTCTTTAATGATATTGGGGAATTTTACTACAAGAGGTATGATGGAATTGGGCCTTCCTTGACTCACATTTGAAGGATCTAACGCTTCAAGTAATTCTAAATTAGTAAACATATTAGAAGATAAAAAACGCCTGAACATTTCTTTTGTTAAGGATACATAAAAGTTCAAAGTTTTGAGTTGAAATTCTTCAAGATCTGTTTTTGAAATATTAGAAGTGTGTTCCAAAAAAATTCTTTCTGTTCTAGCTCCACGATATATGTCACCTTAGCTAAGATAGTTTGAAGGATTACAGGGATCGATGTTAGATGTATCTGTGTTTTTTACTACTTCTCTTTTAATGAAATTACTGAGAATAGCCTTGAAGCTGCTGTTAAGAGAGCTGCGCAATTTGTGAATCCTAAATCTTTCTGCCTGAAATTCCAAATTGATCTTACTTATAGCAGGTAAGATAAAAGCTATAAAGGCAAAGTACATCTTTGTTACAGGGTTATGCGATGCTTGCAATATTGAAGAAGCTGAAGCCATGCCATCTTCAAGTGCTACCGACGTGAAATACAATACAAGTGCGGGCCATTGTTCTAATAGTCTTTTCACCACCACCTCCTCTAATGACAAACAGCGAGTGCAACTAGGGTGCAATATCCTTCGAGGTTGAGTTTCAGTAAATTTCGGAAATTCTGCATAGTCAGATAATCTTTTGGGGCTATTTGATATGTAGGAATAAATATTCCTAGCTAATTCTTCTATGTAATTTGGAAGCTCAGAACATGCATTTGAAGCACATAATTGCATTGAGTGGCATACACAGCCCTGTACGAAGAGAGATGGGATTTTCTTTTTTAGTAGGGTTTGAATACCCCCCTTTCCTCCCATCATTACACTTGCATTGTCACTTGCATATCCAATCAAATTTTCAATTGGAACATTATTTTTATCAAAAAATTTACTACTGAGCTGTAAATGCCTTGTGCTGCGTTATCTTTTATTTTTAATAAAGTTAAAAATGTTTTCTGAACATGTATATCGCAGAACCGAGCTAAGAGGACAAGTTGTTTAAGAGCTGAGATGTCAGTTGATTCGCCGATGGTGAAAGAGAATTTGGTGGTCTTTAACTGTGACACAAGATTTGTAAAGTATCACCCATAACATTCCGAAAAATATCTGTTGACTTCTTCCTAGCACATTTAATTTCTTTTGCAATTTTTTAATCTGGACATGCATTTACAAGAAGTCCAGGTAAATTGTCCATTATTGCAATTAGCAGATTATGCTCTGCAATAAAGGCGCAGAGTTTCATTTCTGAGGACGCAACTTTCTTCTCAAATAAGGGAGACACAGAAGGTTCCAAATAATTCGTCACCTTCTTACACTGCCTTTTCAAATTCATATTTTTCAAGTGTTTTTCAGTTTTGTGATGCCTTTCAAATAATGTAACACTACCTGTCAATTCGCAGTTGCACACATGGCAAAATGCTTTGTCATTATTGTTCTTCTACATACCCAGGATTTAAATCTTTCTTCATGTAACCACTTAACTTGGAATTTATGGTCATAGCAAGGATAACGCGCTTTTTTAGGTGGTGTATCTTTACCATCATTATTATTATCTGAATCATCAGATTTATCTTCTACATTTCTTTTGCCACTCATTGTAAAAGGGTTAACTAGAAAAACACAATTTCTAAAGCTTCTAATTTAAAGATAACTCTTAACAACACCATGGAAATTTCACTTGAACGTAGATATACACACAAAGCAGATTTTAAAAGGATTGAGTCACTGAATGTCGGCACGAGTCTAATCTATGCGAAAACATTTTCAAACGATTTGAATCGTTTCTCATTTGACAAACCCCTAAATACTTTTATCGCAAAATTGACTTCGTCAAATTGTACAAGGTCCTTTTCTCATCAGGTGACTTTTCACTATTTAATAGGGCTAACAAATCGCTTTCCATTCTTTTAAGCATACTTTTACGGGGTTCTAGAACCGTGTCTGGAATCTTTGAACTTTGCAATGAAGCATACACCTCGTGCGGAATCACTACCACTTTCTTCATTATATTAATCTAGTCAGTAAAGGACCCAAAACTGAAAATAAGATAGGGAGGAATGATCCCCGTCTTTGTACAATAATTCGCTTTTTCTTCCACACAGTTTGACTTTTACGAGCGTGCGCACGTATTATTTCTTGTAACGACGGAAGCGAGCCTTCTGAGGGGGTTTCATTGGCACATTGCATTTTATAACATTAAGACAGATTTCATAGATGCATTTTAAAAAGTCGGAGTCGATATTTTTAACAAACATCTGTTGCAGTGCCCGAGGCAATCATTGATAGATTTTTATTAATTCACGATATTTCTTCAGCCTATTTGTCATTCTGGAATATACACCGTTTCAGGATCGTTTGGGAATGTATTCGTTCTTAGAAGCACCCTAAACGTGTTTCGCGGGTGAAGGTCACAAAGCAAATATCCGTAACGCTGACTTGTGGCTTCTTTATAAACCTCCAAAAACTCCTTACGCTGATTCGGGAACATTTGATTGGCTAATACCCCAATTTGTGACACATCTTTACGTTGTGCGAATAAGACTAGACATTGTGTATTTAACGACACATCGCGCATGTATCTATTTTTGAAAAATAGATTCTGGTTGATGAAGAATACGCTTATGTTAAGATGGTGGGAGAACACTATAAATGTCTCGGCAAACGTTTTATCCATTTCCAACATGAGATCGTCAATTACAATGACTGTATGCTTATTATTTCCCTTTAACGAATTAACGTCATATACACCTTTGTAGAAGAAAATAGCATCTTGGTACTTGTTGAACACTGATTGATACGTCGAATAGCACCATATTACTTTATGCACAAATTTTGAGAACACTCCCCCGTATCTTTAATGATTTTAAGCATAAACACAGTTTTTCCACATCCGGTAGGGCCAGATATAATGCATGTGGAGGGGCTTGTGAACCTGAATTTTTTCTACAAACCCCATCTCTAACACGTCACACCCCTAAGTGGATCATTTACAAAATATAACAAAATTTAAATGCTGCTCCTTATATTCTTGTTTTTCTTCCACAGAACCGTGAATGACAACGCTGTACAGCTCCCCATCATCGATATCACAGATGACCCCGATGACCGTGTAGCTACAGAATCGTTCCCCGCTGACGAACCCTCACCAGCGATACCTGTGGCATGCGATAATTCAAAGCGGAAGCATAATGAAGAACACTCCACGTCAGGTATAAAGCGTACCAGGATTGCGACGGTTGTTAGACCCCCAATAATAAAGCCCCAACCCTCTACGTCTTACGACACAACCCCCACAATAGTACCTTCCTCACATATACCCCATTATTCCTTTTGAGTTCCGGGTACTTCCTCCACAGCAGCAGTAGCAGCTTCTCGTGCTGTGGAGGAAGGTATAACATTCGAGTTGGTGCGCACCGCTACCCCCCACCCCTGCCCTCACTAGAAGTCGGTACGCGGTCAAGGTTGACCCTGGATCCCTGTATACGAACGGTGTTGGGCTGCGACGCGTAGTTGAACGTATTGTGAAGTTTGCCCTTCAGAACCGCGATGAACGTGAAGTCCGGACGAGGTTGTCCTTCAGGTTCGGTTCAGATGACGGGGACGTAGATGCTTTTTGGGTAGTAATACCGTTCAGACGTTGGGCGGCTGTAGACATAGAATATATCTTGGGCCGTATAATGCAGGCCTCTCAAAGTAGTACAGCCTTCAATATGGACAACTTCATGGTAGATATTGACAGAGTAGAGTATTCCGGGTTGCTGGTCATAGTGCCACACCTTATACTCTTAATTTCAATTCTCCGGTAATTTACAGAAAGCATTTAAACGGCGATCATGGTTGCGGCTTTATAACAATAGTCTTAACTCATGTTCACTGTACTAAATACATGGACGCAAAAAATTTGGTTGCCTACGGTTGTGCAGCGTGCCCGTAAACTGGCTTCAGATTGCAAGCTTGAGTTTGAGTGTAATATGGATCCTGAAGAACTGAGAAGGGTCGAGCGAACAAACTAAGACAGATGCCGATAAGAGGTAATGTACAGTTTAAAGACACCCTGCTGTTCACACCTTGTAAATTAGCAAAGCTACCCAAGTTCATGGGTGTAGCCACTGAAGTTTCAAAAGGGTATTTCCCTTACACATTCCTCACTAGAGAAACTTTAAATTACGTAGGACTACCTCCACCCAAACATTACTTTAACTACACCAACATGAATGATAGTGAGCGTGAAGAATTTGACCGCTACTACAACAGTTTTAATAAAGCTAGTCCATACAATATAGCTGATGAATGTGAACGTTATTGCATAATTGATGTACGCGCGCTTAGAGTATGTTTCCAGGCCTTTAGAAGGATGTACATAGCCCGTTTCAAATGCGATCCGCTGTAAGTTGCAACCACGATCGCCTCATTATGCTTTACGGTGTTCAAGAATAACTTCATGCCTAAAGACACCTTGGCCGTCATTCACAGAAACAATCCCCGCAGTTATGGGCACAAGGCTATTTACTGGTTCATACACCTACAGCAACAGACCGGGGTATACATAAAACGCCCGCAACACGGGGGAAGTACCCATTAAGGTCAATGGTCATGTTTTGGGTTGATGGCCCAAGTGAGGATCCAACCACTGGTGAGAAGACTGTGTACTACTTTAACGGCTGCTGGTGGCATGGATGCCCACGCCCTGAGTGTGGCGTCACAGGGGACCTCCATGGAATATCCTCCGCCGACAGCCTCGCATGGACCCGTAACCGCGATCAACTTATAGGCTTCCAGTTTACTCACAAGATCGTGTGGGAGCATGAGTATGATTCACGGATGGAAACAAATAACCAGTACCGTGAAGAAATAAAGGCCATCAAACGTTCACTGGTGTTGGATCCTCTCAAATGCGGCGATAGCTTGTTTGGAAGGCGTATAAACCCATTCAAGCTGTACTTTCCGCCTATGGAGAGCGTGAAACTCCATTACTATGACTTCTGTTCTTTCTACCCCTATGTGATGAAGAACAATCCGTACCCCGTAGGTGCACCTGAAAAACTGGTGGGTCCCACCATGCCAACCATCGATGAGTTCTCAACTAACTTAAGTGAGCGCTACTTTGGACTCTCGTAGACGTGCTCCCCCCTCGCGATTTATGGATGCCGATCTTACCCGTCGTTACAGATCACAAGTTCATGTTTCCCCTGTGCGTGAAGTGCGCAGAGGAGAACAACGGTGATTGTAATCATACATCCAACCAGCGTAAGATCAGAGGTGTGTATACAAGCCCTGAGCTGGACCTAGTTGTTCGTCATGGGTACAGAATATTGAAGATACATGAGGTGTGGAAGTTTCAGAAGCTACCCAACCTTTTCACGCCATATATAAACGCTTTTCTGAGGGCTAAGGTAGAAGCATCGGGATATCCGCGAGGAGTTGATACTAAAGATGAAAAAACGGCTTATATTTAGCGTTACCGTGCCCGTGAAGGTATACAGCTTGACCGTTCCCAAATTGTTAAGAATCCTGGCAAGCGCTTTAGTGCAAAGTTGTGTCTGAACAGTCTTTGGGGGAAATTTGCACAGAATACTGGCAAAGGGAACGTTCATTTGGCACAAAGTTATAGTGAAGTCTGGGATTATGTCAACGCTCCCGATAAAAAGGTTATGGAGATCGTGAATGTAGGTAATACTTACATAAAGTACATCACCGAACTGGCCACAGATACCTCACGGGTTACAAACATAGCTGTAGACAGCTTCACAACGGCCTACGCCCGCATCAAGCTTTGGGGACTACTGCACTCTCTTGGGCGGGTGGCGCAGATAGCGTGATGTTCACAGAGAGGGAGGGTGAATATATGCCTGCTATTGGGGAATTCCTCGGGGAGTTAACTGACGAGATCAAGGATGAGTATGGTGATGGTGCATACGCTGACTCATTTGTATCAACAGGGCCAAAAACCTATGGGGTACGGGTGAGGGTGGGGGAGGATATGAAATATATCGTGAAGGCTAAGGGTATCACGTTTAACCATGCGAACCGGCGAGTCATTAACTTTGACTCGTTGAAGGATCTAGTGTGCTTGGAAGATGAGGGCGACCAGCCCCCCAACTGACTGTGGGGACCCACAATTTTCGGGCGCAGAAACTAGGGTGTGTGAAGGAATTTAGGGCACGACGGTATGCCGTAACACCATAGGAAACGTTACCAGATGCCTGGTACCTATGATACCGTACCCTTTGGATACCTTAACCCTTGATTGTATTTATATATATATGTGTATTATTAACGATATGTTTAATTATTACGTATATTTGCTTCAATTAATGTTTCATTTTCTCCTTTGCGTGCGTGCGTGTGTACATTCCTAAGCTCCGTCCACTGTAAGATCGGCCACGTGACTCCTGCCACTACCTGAGCATATCTCTATCCCTGTGTGCTCAGTTGACCTCTGCAAACTCGAGCTCAGACGTGTATTTTCTCGCTTAGACGAAAAATAGTGATGGCTACTTTTGATATTGTGTTCAACGTTTATGAAGTGGTATTCGGTAAAGTCGAAAGATGTAGTGGATACTGAAAGACTGCCTACCCCCGCTTTCCTTTGAGACTTTTAAGGATACATTGAATAGCGCGAGGGAACAAGATGTTCAAATACTCTATGGATATTCTGGCGAGAGTACTGCCGGATTTCGCAGCACAAACGATGTGATGGACTACGTTGTAGGGCTAAACTGTATAAAAGCGTACATATACCGTGAGGTGAAAGAAACAACGCGTGCAGAAGAAAAACAGCGGGTATGGATAATGTGTCTTGTTGATGAGTGGTTGACAGGCGGTATTATGTCATGCTGCATCACACCGAGTACGCGTACCCTGCGGTGGAGAACGTAAACCTTGTCATCATGGACTCGCTAAAGTACTTTTACCACTACATTCATATGTATCACGACGAGGTTCGCAGTGAGATTGTGGCTAAAGGCCTGTGTGAGTTTTTGATAGAATTTAGAGACGAGTATCGACTGTTAAACACAAAAGAAAAAATACGGTAACATGTTTCTCTCAAATAGTGCACCGGTTTGTGAATAAAATGTGTTTAGTTCGTGAAATTCCCCCTAAACGAAAATGTCTGGTGCGTGTTCTGGGGAGTGGGAGCGATAAAACATTAAAACTGATATTGCCTCATGTCCCCGAAAATTTCTCAAAACGCCTACCCTGTATAATGGGCTACAAGTATTCACGTTGGAACAGCGCCGTACACATTTCATCAGCTTATCGTGTGACTCGCTACTCCCGTCGAACCGATCCGCCCACCCGTGGCTCATAGTCATCTCAGAGCTTGAACCGACTGGACGTACACTCCTCGAATACGATGGAACTTCCTTTGAGAAGCATTCTCAATGCCTCGTACGATGTGTCTGTGACGAAGTCATTGCGCGTGTTCAGGCGTGAAACCGGTACCATTAATTATGTACTGGAAACGACTTGTAGGCAAGCAAACAAACGTAATGTTATTTATTTAAGTATTGAGGAGATGAATAGAGTCTTCGTGATAGTTGAGAAGTGGGGTGAGGATCGTTATAAAATACCTGCACGTGTAGGTACAAGAAGAGAACAGATTAGTGATGCCCCCTCATATGCCGTTGTTTGTAAGTTGTGTATAAATAACGATCAGCCATGCATTGATATACGACTGATGTGGAAGAATGCATCTGATAATAACGTTTTTGTCCGTACGCGAAACCGATTCATCCTCGACAGAATATTTGAAATCGTCAGATTCCGCAAGCTGAAGCCTATATTAGACGCTTGTGTTACGGATATGTTTTATTTTGACACGGTTCTTGAATACGCATACACCGCTCTGCTCGACGGCTTTATCGAATGTAGGAATGAACGAGGCGAGAATGGTCTAGAGGTGGATGCTTATTTAAAAGGTTTAGACTCTTCGAAATATCCCGAACTTTGGTACAAAGGACTTGAGTGGTACGGGGCAGAGCTCGCCTACACTGTTCACCCTGAAGAGTTGTATCTCTATATAATGAGTAGCTGTCGTTACGACTTAGAAGATTATTTCAATTGTCGCTATGCAGAGTGAAGAAGAGCTCACGATTGAAAAGCTCGGGTCGATAAGAAAAAAAACCTCGATTGGAAAGGTGTTTATAAACTTGTATTTAATAATGACGTGATAGCTAACGATGCCCTCTTTGTGCGTGCTTTTGAGTGTATTCTAGCTGTGTTTAAAGATAGCTTACCACCCGAATGTAAAGTGGGCACAAAATTAGTATTGAACGATATGAAGGCCATTTATATTGAGTATAGGTATCCCTATAACTTGAGCGGTGAAATAATGTTAAATAGTATTTACTGCGTAGTGCAAAGCAATAATGATGTGACTGTAGACTCGATTACGTGTGAGTTTAGTGTTTTGCGCAGTAGAACATAAAGTATTTTGATGTATATTTATTTCAATATATTTAATTATTTAATATAATTATATATATATATATATATATATATATATATATATATATATATATATATATATTTCCTGTACTAATATGTTGTTTATACGCCATCGTTTTGTATTTTTAGATTATATATATATTCCTCGTTCGTATTATATTATTATTAATTTTTATTGCATATATTCCATCGTTTGATTGTATATTTATTTTCTATATATTTCGTGAAATTGATTCCAATAATTCGTCTAAATAAACAGAATGATGTAATGGTGTTTTATTTAATCTTTTTGGTTGTAAACGATATTATTATTTAATTATACCAAATGGTTGCCTTCTAAAACGGCTGACGGATTTCCAAGCCAACTGTCAAAAATATTTGAATAGTGCAATCTGGTAGCTGAAAAGATAATATAAACACCTTCCTTCTAGGTCTACGTCAACTGGCTGGTTAACCCATCTGGTGGATTAAGCCAACTGGCGGATTATGCTAACTGGCGGAAAGCCGGAATATATGCTTTAATTAATTAAATAGCGCAATCTGACAACTCAACCCTAATAATGTACACCTGAACAAGCCATTTACGCCTTCTAAGAAGCCTTCTAAGCCAACTGGCTGATTGGGACCTTATAAGACAGCGGGCGCTCGGATGAACTCTCAATATGCGCTTGGCAGGAGCTAGACGAACATTCCTCTCTCTCCTTTCTCTCTTAGGTTAGGTATACCTTTTTGGGGGAGGGGGGGAGGCCGTCCCACTTTCTTCCCCAAAGAGGTCAGGTGGATTCCCCCAGCAAGCTGGGGGAGTTCCCCTTCATTGCAACTTGAGAGATAACCCCTCCCCCTTGTTGCATAACCTCTTGCAACATCCCCCTTTGCAACATTTGCAATTGCATTGCATTCTCTCCTTTTGCGGTCATACTACTAACCTAAACCAGAGGTTATGAAACTACTTCCGACCTTGTTTTTTTCATAATGTTATGTTGCTAGCGTCTGTAGCTCAGTCGGTAACACCGTTTGCCTATAAGCGAAGCGAATGCACTGAAGTCGGGATGTAGTGGTGTTGGGCCGGCCACTCACCCTGTTTCTGCTCGGGCTCAGGTGACCCTTGGCGTACATTCACTCGTGCGTACTGGGGGAATGAGCTTCCTTGATGTTACTTTTTTTTTTTACCTTTTAGTTAGCGCAATGGGCCGCATTAGTCTGGCCTAATAGCTATGCCTTACTGATGATCATAGTATGTTCCAATTTTCCCCCAGAGGCCTCGCTACCCTCTGCTACCCACTCACAACCTATAGTCTGAGACAGAGCTGGGCATTTGCGGCATATTTTGCGGTACTGCGGTACTGCGGTACTACCGCAAACCGCAAACCGGAACCGCATAACGCAGTACCGCAAAGGATCGCTGAAAGTACCGCAGTACCGCTACCGCATTCAAATTTCCGCGTACCGGTTTGGTGCCGGTTTGGTAGTTTGGTAGTACCGCAGTACCGCAAAATATGCCGCAAATGCCCAGCTCTGGTCTGAGAAACGCTGATGTAAATAGGAAAATGGGACAGAGGTCCTATTCATATGAATGAAAGTTCTTTAATTACAGTTCTGTACTGATTAGGCCGTTCACTTACAGTAAAATCCCTATATATATATATATTAATAACAATATGACGCTTTGAACGAGAGAAATGACCCGTGGCTCTAGCAGTGCTATTTGACCGTTTAACTACGAATGCTAAACGCTGGATTACTTCTCCATGGTCCCATTCCCATTCGTGAATTGATAGTGGGAATTCCTGAAGTGAGAAAGGGTTAAAGAACTTCTGTTTCGTATTTGTACTCCGAAGAGTATTTTCTATACAATTTGTAACTTGGCAGTAAATCGTGTAGAGGAATGAGGATAAATCGATGTGAAAATGTACCACTTCGAGATTCTCCCTTCCGGTTTTCCGTTCTTGAAGAAATCTCAAATAGGAATGACGAATATTTACAATCTTCTGACGTTATTGTAATGTCAGAAGGATTTTCAGACCTTAATTTAAGAGGAAGTTTTTTTTTTGTTCTTTGCTGCGTATGAACTTTCAATTAAGTCTTCCGTGCGTACCTATAATGGCTTAAGCCTAATTATGTTTTACTTTTCAGAATTAAATTTTGTTTAGAATACACGTTAATCTTTAAAATTTCCTTCAAATGTAGGCCTTTTCGAAAACAATAACGTTTTCATTTATTCATAATTCAGTTTATAATGACTTGTTTTGGTTCACCAGAGTCCTTCCAAGGACAGTCCTACACCAGACTCAAAAAAGAATGCATTAAACGAGGTAAGATTATTATTTAGAAATCCCTCACTTTCCCCAAGAAAGATTTTAAGATTAGTATCAATGATGCCATTCCGTCTCTGCTGTTCAGGTTACCGAGATAACGACATTTTGTCGACAATATTTGGTGCTACAGCGTTTGCGCCAAAATGTGTTTTGTGTTAAAACGTACTTTTCGATTGCGCAAATAAATACGCTAGAAATCTACCCGTGAGTTCAACTAACCTAACCTAACCTAACTCTACATAATATAGAAATATAAATGATCTCTCTCTCTCATTTGGCATTTGGCACAGACGAAACGAACATATGTTGGCGCAAAAGCTATAGATCGCAGTTCTTGGGGGAAGTGTTAAAGTTATCGTAGGTTAAGTTAGAGTACTATGGAGTTGGGTGCTCATTCGATTATCTTGACACTTTCACGGTTCAAAGAATTTATTAACGTCTCTAACCAGCAAAATCTCGTTATTATCGCTTCATTAAAGACTTTTGAAATGTATTATTATTATTATTATTATTATTATTATTATTATTTAACTTAAATATAACTAAATAATCAAAGCAGTTTTATTATTTCTCTCCAAAGTTATCTTGAAGATTAAACATTAAAGCGAAAGCTACTTTTAGGAAATTAGAAAGCCAAAACTATGGTATTTATTTAATCGTGCATTGCTAAAATATGCTATTTTAAAATTTTATATTTAACAAAAAGAAAATATATTTCCTCATTCAGTTTAAATAAACTTTTCACTTACTTCCTAAACTTAAAACAAAAATTTTAATTTTTCTTCACTCTTTGTCTGTTTGTCTGTTGTTAGCCAAACAGGTACGATTGGTTCGTACCGAGTGGCCAAAAATCTTTCGCGTCATTGTTATATCATAATCAGCACAAATAATAATGATAATAACAGTGGTGGTGTTGTGGTGGTTAGCTTTGCTGTCTACGAATCCATCGGCCCCGGGATCGAGACCCGGTGACGGCAGGCGGCAAAAACCCAGCTGTTCATCCTTTCACACAATAAACTAAATTGGTTGGTAGATAAATGGGTACCCTGGGTAGCCTGGTGGTTAACCCTTTGCCTGTCCCGTGCATCACATGTGATACATGCATCACATATGATACACAGAGCGCATCATAAATAATATTTAGTGTGATACATTCTATGATCACATATTACCCACCAACTAAACCAAATAAACCTCCTATAACCAAAAGCCTGAAAACAAGCATGGACGTTTGGACCAAACTTATGAAAATGCTTTGGACAGGCAAAGGGTTAAGACGCTGGGTTGCCGGTAGGGCGTGGTTCCGATTCCACGTTAAACTGTAGGTCTAAGGTGGAGTGAAAAGCTTGACCTTTGTCAGAATGAAGAATTCGGGCTTGTACTGGCTCTGTAGTTTCTTCATCCCCAATCAGTTGCTGTCTCTGTACAGGGGTGTTGTCCGCCCCTGTATGAAGTACGCTTCTCACGTGTTGGGTGGCTCAACCCACACAGCCCTACTTGACGGGGTGTAATCAAAGGCTTTCGGTCTCATCAATTCCTCGCCTCTTACTGACTGTCTTCAATCCCTCTCACTTCGCCCCAATGTTACCTTACTCTCTCTTTACTATCGCTTCTGAACTCTGTAAATGCATACCTCCTCCTTTAAGGAGAGCACGCAGCAGTACCAGACTTTCGACACAATTTCATTCCTTTTCTGTCCAACTCTAACGCAAGGGTTAATCGTTTTTTTCAATCGTTCATCTACTCAACCGGTGAACTCTGGAACAATCTTCCTCAATCCATCTTTCCCCTTATCTATGACCTCCAATCTTTCAAACGCAGATTGTCCAGGCATCTCGCAAACCCTGGACCTTGATTTTGGCTCTCTTATACTATGGGAGCGGCGTTTTTGCGAGCGTTCGCCCTTGGCCCCTCCTTACTTTAAAGAAAATAATAAAAATTAACTTTTGTACAATAAAAGACATCGTTTAGAGTAAAACAAGCGTACTTTTACTGTAATAGGTCACGCCGTCTTTCAGGGTTAAATCTTACTCTAGAAGTAATTAATGAAGAACTGAATTTTCAGGTATTAATAAACTTTCAATTACAGAGCGAGTTGAAAGAGTGCTCAAATTGATTTACAGGTTTTTTGTTCTTTTAATTGGCTCATCCATCAACATATGAGATTGTATAGTATTTTAAGGAGTTCATATTATTATAATTAGGTGATAAATTGGGTATTTAGCAAAATCAGTTCAACTTAGCTTATTCATATCTGATGACACTAGTGATAATGACATCGTTTTCCTAAATAAACGTTGTTTGTAAACTGTTAATCACTTATTTAAAAAAGTTTCGGGTTATGTCATTGGCGTGCAGTAATCATTATATGTAAATTGTTAAATATCTTATTTAAGCTTTACTGTGGTTAAGTGATTTATTTAAGGGCAAAATATAATGTTGGTTAAAAAGGAAATATGTTTTACAACAATTAACTAATTTACTTTTTTACGAGTTTTTTTTATAAACATGTATGAATGTTGCATTTTATGTTAGATTAACCCGTAAATGTTTAAACTGGGACCCCTGAGATTGAGGTTATATCCCCTATATTCCTGTCCGTAATAGGGTTGGAGAGTGGGCTGAGGTCCCATCTCCAGAGAAAATACTCTCTTCACGTACAACGTAACGTACCTCGAATTTAGGTAGCGTCCCTGCCAACATTGTCTTCGGCAGTTTTCGCGGACTCGTGTAGCAGTGTCATATGTTTCTATAGACGTACGGTATAAATGAGGGTGTAAGTAGCCAAGATTTGTTGGAAACGGACGTTTTGACTGGCTTGGTCTGAGCGAAACGAAGCCGAAAGGAAGAAATGAAAAGGAAGAAATGAAAAGTGTGTAGTTGGATATGGAGTATTGTTTTGCTAATAACCTTGGTTAACCTTGGTTTTGCTTCAGCCCGAATTCTTCATTCTGACGAAGGTCAAGCTTTTCACTCCACCTTAGACTTACAGTTTAACGTGGAATCCGAACCACGTCCCATCAGCAGCCCAGCATCTTAGCCACTAGGCTACCCAGGGTACTCATTTATCTACCAACCAATTTCTTTATTGTGTGAAAGGATGAATAACTGGGTTTTGTTGCGCGCCGCCTGACGTCACCGGGTCTCGATCCCGGGGCCGATAGATTCGTAGTCAGCGACGCTAACCACTACACCACTGAAGTGATACGAACGTGTATAAATGTGTTAATGGTAGATGTCTGTACGCTATGTTTGATTAAGTTTAAGAGAGTAGAAGAGATTGTGCAGATATGACCCCACCCATCTTACGATTTTGAAGTCCCCGGAAGTGGGCAGGGCTTTGAAGTAGAGGGAAATTGTGGGGTAAAAGAGGGCGTGCTCATAGCCGTAGTGGCACTACCAAACCTAAAAAACCTAACCTAACGTAGGCCTAACGCCGTGCTCCTAGCCGGGGACTCCAGACTCAGGACCAACTTCTACTTTCTCATTCAGGTCACCCATTACAACCACTATACGCATTCCTCATACTTCCAACCACATCACTTAGCACATTCCAGAATCCTTCTCTTCTTCACATCTATCATCATTGGTGGAATACGAGAGGAGGGGCGACAAGCATGACCTTCGTAAAATGAGGAATCATCGCACAGAACATTTGAAAGGTTGAAAGGTATAAGGAAAAACAATTACTGTACTTTAAGTATTGGCATTCAATTTATGAAATTAAAATTAAATTACTTTATCATTTTACTGAGTAATAAAACTTTTTAACATCTATTTAGCTACGGTATATGAGTAACAAATTTGAAATGTTAAAATATGAAAATTCGCATTAGATTAGTAAAATTTATGAAGGGAATTGATTTTTTAAAATATAGGCAAAGAATTGGTATCAGCATCGGCTAAATTTTGGAATCGGTACATCACTAGTGCAAACGGCAAAAAAAAGCAAAATCAGCACGAATTAGTGGGATAGGCCTATCGAGTGAAACAGCGACTTTAGGGTATAGATATTGCGCAGTATACACAGTTCATCCCATAAATCATTGGTTCCCAGCCTTTCTGAAACCCTTTCACCAAATAGTATTTTTGAACGCCTCCTTTATGGATATAAAGCTTAGCAAACAATACAATGATTAGTAAAAGCAACTTTATTTGAGAAATAATCACAATATAATGAATACAAAGATATTTTTTGCTCTAATAATCTAATTTTACATTACATTACAATTGCTACAGTAGAATTAATACTTAAGTTCATGTCATTCAGTCCTTTCCCCTAGCACCTCCCCTTACTCTCAACGCCCCCTAAACTTTACAAACGCCAACTAGGGGGCTGTACTGCCCCTTTTGGGAACCACTGCCATAAGTGCTAAGTTGGTGAGTAGTTGTTATTTACAGTTTGGACTTCAGTGAAGGGTCTATCTTGTGTTTGGTGACACACACACACACACACACACACACAACGTGTTTGCTCGTCGGCGAGAAGTATGTGGTTATTGCATAAGTGTGGGTTGATTAGTTGGTTGATGCAAATTGTAATCTGCTTTAAAAGAGGCGACGAAATTAATATTTACGTTGGTTAAGGCTAATGATTTGGCTAAGTAAGTTTACAACATTGGATGTGTAAGCAGGTCTGTGTTACAGGAGGTACTCGCAGTTTCGCCAAGCGGAATATCATCAAGCATTAGGCCAGAAATAATAAAATATAAAGATAATTCTTTACTTTTTATATTATTTCTGCAACAGTTATATGAACGTGTTAATATAATTATCGCAGAAGGTTTAACGAGACACGGATAACAATGGAAGCGGTTTGTAGTGTGTGTAAATAGAGAGGTTGGTCAGACCTGACGTACTACTCCCCCAACCCTTTGTTGAAAGGTAACACCGCATTCTTGAGGTTGGAGGGGGTGGGGGCAGTTCTGTAATGGTAACTCTTTTCTTGCCCATACGCTGCTCCCACCATTGGTCAGCGAGGAAGGAGGAGGAGGAGGGCTTGATGCCCTTCATAAAAAAAATTGTCAATCTAAAATCTTTATTACCAAAGCTTACAAATTATAGAGCTTGTATCCCGCACAGTCTAAAGCAATGCCCTTTCATAAACAAATTACTTAACTAAATAATATTTTAATACTACCCAAACTTACAATGTATTAAGGTTCTCTCCTCCATACGCCGTATACCTGCGTATGGCCAGGTATAACTTTGATATGTATAACTTTGACGTTTTACATATACAGGGTGTCCGAGAATTATCTGTACAATTTTTGGCTGTTATTAAAAGTCAACCATGAAGTGTAGAAATTCCAGTGTTGTCCCATTTTACAGAGAATCTCATTAAGTTTTTTCTGATACCACGTTTTGAAAGTTTTGTAGAAATGTACGCGGGTGACAGGCATTGATGATTTAAAAGCAAGAATCACAGCTGCTATTGAGCGAATTGATGTGGATATGCTGCAGCGTACATGGCAACATTTGGAGTATCGATTGGATGTTTTGCGAATCACTAATGGTGCACATATCGAATGTTTGTAACAACGTTACTTTAATAAAAGAAACTTTTGAAAATACAGATTCTAAATAATCTTGTTTAAGAATTTTACGTGTGTTATCAAGAATTTTATTAAAAGATGAAATTGTACAGATAATGTTCGGACACACTGGAATTTCTAAAAAACTTGTCAAAACTTGGTATCAGAAAAAACGTAATGAGATTCTCTGTAAAATGGGACAACACTGGAATTTCTACACTTCATGGTTGACTTTTAATAACAGCCCAAAATTGTACAGATAATTCTCGGACACCCTGTATTATCTGAATCTCAAGTGGCTATAATAAAAATAGCGATTGGCGTTTGTATATGGCCCTTATATTTGTATCTGTATCTATAGCATCTATAACGAAACCAAAATGAGGTTTAAAAATTGTAAATAGGTCTGACTTTTGCATTAAATAAAAATTAACTTCATTGTTGCAGGGGAGAAATTTTCTGATCCAAAGTTTCCGCCACATGACTCATCATTATACTTCTCCAAACAACCACCAGCAGTCATTACTTGGAAACGGCCTCACGTAAGTTAGAAAAATGCATTTTCATTCTAATGTATTTAAGTTTCACTAACAAGTTCAAACTTTTCAAATAAGATAACAAATGACAATAATGAAAAAAAATTAAGCTTGACGTCGATTACCTTTTGTAAATATAAACAATGTGAATCACTCAAATGAGTAAAAGAGATGACTACTGGAAAGACAAAAATAATTTTGCCAAAGTAGGCCTTACTTTTGCAAGTAGTTGTCCTTTCCTCAGAAATGGTGCGCAAACTATTAAAAATATTGAAACTAAACTGTTAACAACGGAAGAGATGGCTAACGCTGAAAATGGGAAGTTCTTGAATAAAATTTGGGCCTGTGGGCTTTTCTAATCTCATAAAAGGATTAAGTAAATGGCGTTTCTCAACCTCAGAGCGGTTTTATGCATTTGACCGACCGGAATTATACAGTATGTTTAAAAAATCCTGTTTTGATTGGTGCTTTTCATTATTTTCTACAGTGTATTTATTCTGTTTGCTTTACGATCCTCAGACTGGACATTCATCAGTAGTAAAAAACGTTTTAACGTGAATAACAATAATTTTTTTTGCCTCTACAGACGATGCCAGTTGTAAAAGCACGAAAAAAGTTAAGAATAGTGGACATTTTTGTTTTATTTAAAAAATAATAAAATGATCAATAAATTCCAAGTAGTCTTTTATGCCATGAGTAAGTGGTTTTTATAAATAGAAATTGTAAATAAATCTATAAATAATAGTTAAACGTGGGACTAGTTGGTGTAGCGTATTTTATATATTAGTTTTTACTTCATTTAAGAGTGTTGGATATGCGTTCCAAGTAGCAAGGTCTAAGCTAGTGAATTGTTATTATGGAAGGTGTCACTTTGAAAATGTGACAAATTATGCAAGAAAAAAAAGGGAATTCAATTAATGAATTACTAAAGATGAATGTATTAAAAGTCGTATTTTGTGCGAAAGACCTTGTAGAAGAAGTAGTTCGAGAAAATTTTTAATTTAACTTAACCTAGCCTTACCTAACCTAACTTACAAAAAAAAAAAAACACGGACCTTTTCCTTTATAGCACCCCGAATTGTTTTTGTTAAAACTAACGAATATTTTAACGAAAATATCACGCCTTAACCTAACTAATTGTCAAGGGCGTACAGTTGACCTAATCAGGAAAGAAGAAATTGGGGTGGTATAAAGGGAAAGATCCAAAAACACTTACATGTGGTTATATGCTCTATTGAAAGTCTAATAAGCAATTTTTTTTTTAAATAGAACAAAAAATTATTCACCACAGTATTCTTAACCTTAGCCTTAGCCCAAAAGCACTAATGGCCCTTGGCAGTATATGAAATAACCCTACTTTTGGGATCTCAAGGAGTAGAATTGGTTAGGTAGTGTATTTGACTAGAGTTAGATTATAAACGTTGCAAGCGATATTTCATTACTGGCCAATAGGATCTTGGTGTTATCATCAGTTGATATTTATTAAGAATTCTCTATTTGCTTATGCATTATAATCATTAGGTTTTTAGCATTCTTTTGTGTCAGTGTAGTCACGTGACGTGGTCGTTTTTATTCCAGGAATTGGTGGATAACCCTCGTCTGTTCGTAGAAGGTGTCAGTTCAAATGATGTGTCTCAGGGGCAGCTGGGCAATTGCTGGTTCGTAGCAGCCTGTGCAACACTGGCCGGTGTGAAGGAACTGTGGCAAAAGGTGAAGTTAAAATGTTAAGAATGAGCTGTATTAGTTATTAACGTCAACGTGAAAACAATAAATAAGTAAATAAATAAATAAATAAATAAGTAAAATAATGTATATGTATCATATATATAATTTCCGTGTTGAGTTTAGTGTTTACAATTGCTTATAACAAAGTTGTGAAACCTTTTTAAAGGTGATTCCAGACTACAAGGAGCAGGAGTATGGCAACGGAAACTTCTTCCACCCAGGCTTGTTTCACTTTAGGTTCTGGAGGTTCGGTGAGTGGGTAGAAGTTGTGGTTGATGACCTGCTGCCAACTATCGATGGACAACTCATTTTCGCCCACTCCAAAGAGAAGGGAGAGTTTTGGTGCGCTCTCCTGGAGAAGGCGTACGCGAAGCTACACGGCTCCTACGAAGCTCTTGAGGTGAGTGAAGCTTTAATCGAAGTGAAAACGAAGGTCAATTCACTTGCTCTTCAGTTGCGCTTATAAATCGTTGCATTTTTCGATTCCATATTACACTCGTAATCTCGACCTCGTAGAGGTCGTATAAACTATCTTGACTCAGTGTGTTCGAGATTGAACTCAGATTCTGAAGGCACGTGTTCGACTCTCACCGTCGCCGCGGTAAGCTCGGGCTCAGCTGATTCTCGGAGTTCATATCCAGATCCTCTCCGTGTGGGGAAGTAGGGTGTTTCGGATGTTTCTTGTTTTTACCTCTAGATGATTCATTTTATGAGTGGTGGTGTAGTTTATTGGCGAGTTTCAATCAAATAAAGTTCTAAATTAAGGTCCCAAATGGATTGCGCCAGTTTATTTTTAGGTAATTTAAGGTATGCGAAGATCATCGTAGCGCGGGTATTTAGCTCTTGTAATAGAACTTTCACTCCATTTTGAATATAGGGAAAGATGGCACCTCTGTAATATATTTTCCTTCTCGTAGATGCAGTTGAACAGAGTTGATGAAATTTAAAAGTTTGGGCAATTGAGCATCTTTTCACGTATGGTGTTACGTGATTCGAGCCTTCAGTACAAGTTCGCACTTAAAACATAAATACACTGGAAATGATAGTCTTTGGGAAGGTGTTCCAGTTTTAAAACTCTTAAAGTTCTTAATAAATTCAGACTTTATCGCCGTAGAGTATATGTTGATTTTCACTGACTTTTAATATAACCTCGAGAATGAATTTCCATTTCTTAGTCAGTTTACATGACCAAAATAGTTATACAGTACTCTATTTTTAAAAATTCACGATTTCTTTCAGTTATAAGAACTGGTCTGAAGAACTTTAAGAAGTAGCGGATTTATGGATTTACCATTCCCAAGGCCGTTTACTATATGCCATCCCTAATATCGAGACTAAAAAAGTCATATTTAAAAAAAAAATTATTTCAATTTAAAAACAAATTTGAAAATCCCATTTTTTTAAAGGAACTCAAATACATTCATTTTAGGAACAAAACTTAAAAATAAAAAGACGAAAGTAAATAAATAAATTCAAATAAGTTTTTTCTTCTCCCTTTTGTTTTTTTTTATAATTTTTTACAATTATTTTTATACTTTTTCCGCCGCTGAAACTTTGCCGTCCCCTACGCCTAGGCCTTTTTGGCTTCTACGCAAATCCGCTAATGACTTTAAGTAATTATATACAAAATGGCGGTCATGTTTTGGCATCATTTACACACCAAAAAAGTGAATTGTTTCCCGGTTCGAAAAGCCAATGAATGTAGTAGAGACGTTTCATGACCACTAGAAACGAACAAAACTGATCTCTTCAGTTATATCCATCGCGGAAATAATGTGCTAACCATCACGTTGTCTTCAAAGTGTTTTTCTCTATAAGTAATTGCTGAAAATAGTGAATAATTGCGTTTTAAATATTTGCATGAAATTCGGTATGGCAACATTTAAGATGACATAAAAATAGAAGTGTGTGAGTGTGTTCCTTCAAATGTATGTTGCTTCATTTTTTAAATAAATATTTGCCTTGTACTCGAGTCAGTGGCACTTCCTGCTCCCTTTCTCCCTCCCCCAAGTTAATCTGTCTATTGGCACTTGGCACAGGGTGGCAATTTGAGCGACGCCCTTGTGGACTTGACGTCTGGCGTGTCTGCCCATCTGGAGCTAACCACGGGGGGATATTTAGACGATTTTGAGAAGAGAAAACAACTCTTCAAGATGATGCAGAAGGAACATGAAGAACACGCGCTCATGTGTTGTACGATAACTGTGAGTTGGAAATTTTCCTTTTTTCCGGGTTGGAATAAAATTGTGGTCGCGCTTGGCTATGTTTATCGCTTGGCTATAATTATCGCTTATTTTTTAGGAAAAAATTAAGCGATAAACAGTCGAGAGATTAATCTCAAGGAAAAAATGTAGAAACTATTTACACTTTTCGTACAAAATTGGCATTCAACAATTATGGAAAGAAACTATTTCAGTAAACTGTAACTTATGTCAAAGAAAATAGCGAACAGAAACTTTATATAATTTCTCAGATTGGATCCAAATTAATAATAACTTTAATTCGGTGTAAATGTTTCATAGTGTAAATGGATTTTTTTTATGAGTGGCATGTACCGACGCAGATGTCATACTTGCCAACCCGACCGATTTAAGCGGTAGGCTACCGATTTGAAGGCTATTCTGCCGAACAACGTGCAAATAATATCAACCCTTTTATGCTCAGAATGCACTAGAGTGCATTATTTAATGCTAGATTTTCAAAAATTTCCCGGGGAGGAGGGTGGAGGGAAACGTGCTCCCGGACCCCCTGGCATTGATTGCGAATCCTACCGCTTTTGCTTTTCAATTTCAAAATGTTGGCAAGTATGAGATGTCATGACTTAGAAACTTTTGAATTTGCAGCATGCGTTCGGTGCCATAGCTCTATTTAGAACTGCCCTCTCTGAATCGGAAGATGCCACTCTGATTGCACGTTTCGGGCTCGCATCCGCTAATCTCTATTTTCCCCGATCAAAACAAGTTTTTGTTTTTTTTTAAATTTGTCTCATGCTTTATATTTGGTTGATATTCCTTCGTGAATTCCTAAATCGCGTATTTCCTTTATTACCTCTTCGTATCCTTCCTTTCACACCATTTAACAACGCAAAATATGAATTGTAGGATAAATATTTTAAATTATAAATTTATGAAATTTCATATCGAACGCTTTTTTGTATACAAATTGATATCAATGTAAGGCCGAAAAAATTTTGTTTCTAGAATTCCTTTCAACAGCGTTTGCACATTTTTTTTACCATGTGTGTATTTACTCCTTATCGATATTTGTCATGTATACTCAGAAATTCGAATAGTTTTATATTATATTTTATATATACATTACTGTATATTGGATATGTAACAAAACATCATGAAAAAGAAAAACTATGGTATTTGTCATTTACCATTACTTATTCGGACTATAGTGGATTTAATTTTCCCAGAAGAGTTCCTTGTTCCATGCACGGTCTGTGTTTAACATATACAGTAAGTTTCTCAGGGGACCATTCTGAGTTTGTGTGTATATATATATATATATATATATATATATACATATAGAGGGCGATCCAAAATAATGTAGACACATTTAGAAATTATTTATTTTGGATACTAATTTCTCTTTATAAATAAAAACTTTACTATGTACATAAATAAACATTTAATAATCATTTTGTTAAATGTTCTAAATGTCCACCATTTACGCGCAAACACGCGGCGCAACGTCCAAAAAAAGATCGGCACACAGTTGTCTTCTTATTAGATGAGATTTTGCGTACTTCCCGAACAATCGCTTCCTGTAAGGGTTGCGCATTTTAAGGGTTAATACCATACACTGTCCTTCAGGTACCCCTACAGATAGAAGTCTAGAGATGTAAGATCGGGTGACCTTGGAGGCAGGGCCGGATTTACCCTCTCTGCCGCCCCTGGGCCAAATTTTCAGAGCCGCCCCACCCATACCCAAACCCTACCTTATTATAGACTGAACAAATCGAGTGTTTGGTTTTAATGCTGTAAGTTTACCAGCATTACAGGCTTGATTTACAAGCGCAGAATTATAGTGAATTAAAATGTTTATAAAAAGCTCTACTGACTTTATATTTATTATGACAATGCCTCACAGACACAAAAATAAATTGAATCAGATTATTAGTACACGAGTGGACTGCCCTCTCCTATCCACATTGTGGCTACATGTACCATAACAATAACTAACTGGATCACATTTGAGACCCGGTCCCATAATATTATGCTGAATGTCAGTGTGGATTTACGGTGTTTACCACGTTTACAGACTTGACAAATCAGTAAAAAACGATTATTCACCAAAACACAAAATAGAAAAGAAAAATACTGAATCCATGCATATGGATTCAGTACAGGGTGTTTATAAAGTCCCTATCTATTTTAGTGAAAACGTAGCAAAAAGGGTAAAATTCAATAACAATATAATAGAAGGCATACATTTGATGAATACTTAAGCATATGATTCTACATGAGCACCATCAGTATCTCTACAGAGTTCGAATCTGTCAGCAGCATTGCGGAACACATTTTGGAGCATGACAGGTGTTATTTTTGTAACTGCTGTTACGTAAATCTTGCAGATCTGTAACCCTCGTTTGATAGACGTTTGATTTGATAAAGCCCCATGCAAAGAAATCCAAGGGCGTTAGGTCAGGAGATCGAGCCGCCCAGGGCCTGTTGTCTCCACGTCCAATCCACCGATTTGGAAATCGTTCATTTAAGCACAATGTTTGCTTAATGACAAGGTGCCCCATCTTGTTGAAAGACGACGGGGTTTAAAATGCCATCTGAATGAAGCTGGGACATTTACGTGCTCGTATCGTAACAGCAGTTACAAAAATAACCCCTGTCATGCTTCAAAATGTGTTCCGCAATGCTGCTGACAGATTCGAACTCTGTAGAGATACTGATGGTGCTCATGTAGAATCATATGCTTAAGTATTCATCAAATGTATGCCTTCTATTATATTGTTATTGAATTTTACCCTTTTTGCTACGTTTTCACTAAAATAGATAGGGACTTTATAAACACCCTGTACAGTATGTAGTTAATCCATAGTTGTTAATGATAATACTCTTAATATTAGTTTCTTAGAATACACGTTTAATTAACATTTGAAGATAGTGGTGACTTTATAGCTTTATTTTTTTCACATAATTGTGCACGACAAAGTAAACAGTTATAAAACTTAGTGGCAAATTTGCCGTCCCACTGTGAGCTGCCGCCCGAGGCCATGGTCTAGTTGGCCTATTCGAAAATCCGGCCCTGCTTGGAGGATATTCATTAACAGTTCCACGACGACCTATCCACAACATAGGAAACTGTATCAAGAAATGTCGCATGTTTGCGTGTAAATAGTGGACATTTTGAACATTTAACATAAAATGACTATTAAATGTTTTTACACGCTTACCTATGTACATAGTAAAACTTTTGTTTATTAAGTGCAAATAGTATCCAAAACAAATAATCTCAAAATGTGTGTACGTTATTTTGAATTGCCATATATATATATATATATTTTTTTTTTAACTGCAAACGACACAGTATAATTAATGTAAAGAATACGCTTGTTTAGAAGAGTGTCCGCAAAAGAGGAGAGAAAACGATCAGTGCCTCATTTTTCATTGCTCGTTTTCTCTCCTCCTCTTGTGCGGACACTCTTCTAAACAAGCGTCGTTCTTTATATATATATATATATATATATATATATATATATACAAAGTGGGCACCCGGGCCTCAAAAAGAACCGACGGTCCCGGTCCTTGCCTCAAACTGGACCGACGGTCCCGGTCCCGGTCCTTTCTGAAGATAGGACCTAGGAACGACTCGGTCCTCGGTCCTTATATATAATATGTGAAAAATTTGATTAAAATGAAAAATGAAATTAAAGACACCGGAAATCTTTAATTTTATTGACGTAAATTATAATTAATACAATACATAAATGATGAAAAAAAGTTATTAAGTTAAATGCTTGAGTTTCCCTTCAAGAAGACTAGCATTTCAAAATGGCTGTCACTGAGCCCTGACCTTTTCGGCTTGAGGACGTCCTTCCCCAAAGAGAAGAGCCTCTCCACGGCGGCACTGGTACGGCCAGGGATTGCCGGGATCAGTTCTTCCGCTAGGAGCTCCAGTTGCTTGACTTGAAGTTGAAGCACTAACATCAGTAGATTCTTCGTCTCCTCCAGGTGTTGAAACAAGTTTCAGTTCAGTCTCAGTCTCTTTCTGAGTCTTCTGGAGGAAACGATCCATCTTCTTTAGAACTTCAAATAATCATTAAACACACTAAAATCACTAAAAAAGACCGTCCGGAATTGCTTAAAAATGGACCGTCGCTCCTCATTTCGGTCCTCACTGAGAAAAGGACCGATTTTCCCGCTCACGGTCCTTAAAAAGGACCGAGTTCCTGGAGTTCGGTCCTTTTGGAATTCGGTCCTGCCCACCTTTGTATATATATATATATATATATATATATATATATATATATATGGGATGAATTTCACAATTAAACACGTGAAATGAATGAATGATGCAAACCTTGTGGGTTTTCATCATATATATACGCACCTTTGGTTAGCTTCGGTTAGCTTCCGCCCGAATTCTTCATTCTGATGAAAGTCAAGCTTTTCACTCCACCTTAGACCTACAGTTTAACGTGGAATCCGAACCACGCCCCATCAGCAGCCCAGCGTCTTAACCACTAGACCACCTAGGGTACCCATTTATCTACCAACCACTTTCTTTATTGTGTGGAAGGATGAACAGCTGGGTTTTGTTGCGCACCGGCTGCCGTCGAGTCTCGAACCCAGGGCCGATGGATTCATAGTCAGCGACGCTAACCACTACACCACCGAGGTGCATATATATATATATATATGAATAGAAACGACGTAAATAAGGAGCGTCTCTGCACACGGGGAAGAGAAATAACGAATAAATGAAAAATGAGGCGAACCGTGTGCAGAGACGCTCCTTATTTACGTCGTTTCTATTCATTTATATACTGCGTGGTCATTGCAGTTAAATGCATATATATATATATATATATATATATATATATATATATATATATATGTCTAATTTTATAAAATAGATTTCGTTGTTTTTTAATTAGAAAGTTAAGAAGAGTTGTTTTAATTTTAGTGCATTTTCTTTTTTCGTGTAGGTTTTTAATGTTTAAATTTTAACTAATGTACAATAAATGTTGAAGTGGTGTACATTTTTAATTACGTTTATAAGACAATAAATAAAAATAAATCCTGATTGTTAACTACCCATGTGACTCGTCATTCCCTTATTGATTCGGGTTTTATTAATGCGTTTGAAGGTGTTTCCTATAATAACCCTTCCACAAGGTTATTACGTGTAACTTACTTTGAATATTTGCTCCTGTGGTTTATTTTTGGCCCTCCCTCTTAAAATGGCTTAACCTGATCTATTGATTTCAGTTAAAATTTCGATTATTTTTTAATTCCTTCTTCCTGTTTTTATGTTTTCGCCTGATGTGCTGCTTATTAAAGACAGGAGAAACGTATCCTAGGGTGAGTTACGTGTGCGTGTGTTTCTCTTTCTGTGTGTGTTTTTCATTAACACTTTGTGCGTGTTGCGTGTTTTCAACAATGAGAAGTACAAAAAGACATTTCATGATACTTTTTACACGAGAAACTCTTTTGACTTAAACAAAAAGTTTCAGTTGGAAACAGAGTAGGTTTTGTCTCTGTGTGTATATATATAAGCACAATGCGTCAATGAATGTTTATAAACGAAATTGTTTAAAAATGCTATTAATGCTTAAGCTTTATTTCTATTTCCATTCGTAGTTTAAAGGTGACCTTTATGTCAAATTGTAAGTCTGTTATAGCTTCATGGTCGTACGTGAACTTCACAAAATTTGTGTAGCTGTACTTTTACGTGTACCTCAATACCGTATACCCATTTACCATTTAAGGTCATAAGCCGTGTTTTAGAAGCCTTTTATGTACATATTCTTTGGGATGTGAAATCTTTTATTATTTATTAGTCTGTTTAATGGACATCCCGTCATTTGTGTAAACGATAACATCGGCTCCAGTTTGTGAATCTTTATGCCAACGAGGTTAGCATGATAAGTAGCATATACATCATTTACTTTATACGCCAATCGTTATACCTTCGTCATAAAGAGCTTCTAAACACGAGAATTGACCTTGATTCATTTTACAGATACATTTCACGGCACACCAGAAAGAAATGATATTGAAAATGTATAAAAAACTGGGTTTGAAACTGCATTCTGTTCCCATTTCTGCATGTTGCATAGTTCGGCATCAATGACAGTCGTTTGATTTTAATTTGATTGAGATTCCTTGCTTCCAGTGGCACAAGTCTCTCAACCGAACCAGATATGCCTTTCTCAGTGAGTCCAGAATGGTGTCTGTAATTTGTTTAGCATGCTTTCTGTTTGGGGCGCAGCAATTTCACGTGCTTTGTTTTGAAATGTAATCACTTCGCACACTTTTTTTGTGCTTTTAATCGATAGCAACAGTTGTCCTGAATAATTCAAGGCCTTTTACTTGTAGAGCAGAACCATTTGTTTATTGCCTAGTTGCGTGCGTAGGTGCTTGCTTATGGCTGGTATTTAGATCGTAACGTTCCTTTTAATCAGTTTAAGCTGTATAACCTTTAATTGTTCATAGCGAGAATACCGTTTTTACAGTTAATGAAGTTCACGAGATTCATCGATCGCATTCCAAGAATTCGCAAAAACTATTAAGGCAGGAAATCCTCTCTTAATTTGCGTCATGTATTTGGAAAAGGGAAGGATTACTGCCGACTCAGTGTAACAAATTGACTAAAACTTTTCTTTAGGAATAGTGACGGGATTTACCAACGCTTCTATTAGCCTTGCCTCGTGCTCGTTCCAGTATATAAGAGTCCCTCCTCACTTTAAAAGTTAAACGAAAATTACGCCAATCGATTTGTTCTTGCCATAAATCGTTAGAGCTTCGGTGGGGCGCCTGTTATATCGCTTTATTCCTTAATTTAGCTGCATGTGATTATGTTAGTTGGCGACTGTACTCGGACACGGAGACTCCATTCTTTTTTGCGAACACAGGAAAAGAGATTGATCAAATGCTCCTTATCCGTGTTGGAAGGGCTAAAGAGGTCACGAAGATTCGTTCTTTCACGCCATATTGATTCCTTAACTACCAAATTAAATTTACAGTTTTTCTAATAATAATAACAATAATGATACGTAACATAACATGAAATGCACAAATAAATTTCATTGGTGCATATTTGTCTATTATTATGACAAACACGCTAATGTGTTTTTTTCGATGCGCAGGATGTCCGAGGAAATCCTGAAATAAAATAAAACTTCATATCTATGAAGAAAATTAGTGACGTAAACATAAACGCTTTGCGACACCTAATAGCTAGACTCAGCAAGTTTGAAGCCCCATTCACACTATCGTCAACAACAACAACAACAACAACAACAAAACAATAACAACAAAATTTTGATTCTTATCAAAAACCAAATAGGAGCCTAGGGTTGTTACAGGCTGAAACTGGTTTCCAAACCGCTAGATTGGAAAACGTAGCCCCATGATCTGGGCCCCAAGGTCACCTGACCTTGGGACTTTGTGAAAGAAAGTGTTTGCCATGAGAATGACAATTTTACGTGACCAAATTGTCGCTCCAATTAACACCATCACCCCCGACATGCTGACAAAACACTTGATGAGATGTATAGTACCGAATGAACGTGTCGAACACAAATGGTGCACGTATCAAGATTGTTTAACTCCCTCAAACAATTTGGTGGGTGTAACTTTCATATGTTGTAAATCTCTCATAAATATATTAGTTCTATAGATGTAAATTTTTTATTTTATTTCAGACCCTTCTCGGACATCATATATACTGTACAGGCAGGGCTACGTCATGTCCAATATCGTAACACCGCTTCACGTAGATTAGCAAAGTTAGGCGACATTGGGTCTGGGTAGTAGTTGGAGGGATGATCGTCATCCGCGTCCAGATGATGTAACGACCCATGGTTCAGATCTCGCGTAAAGCCATTGGTCCCCTTCGTTATATGACCTTTGCTGTTATACAAAGGAAGTTAAATGACCCCTCCCCCCAAAAAAACGAAAAAAAGACGACCTTTCGACCTATTTTAACCCATATTTCATAACCTAACTATCATATACCTTTGGTATAATTTACCTTGGTTATGAAATAAGGGTTAAGATATTCATCGAAGGGTAAATTATTGTCGTCTTCATTCAGACCATCTTCGAGAGAATAAAGAAGCGATTGAGGATTATGATGAAGCGAATCCAACATATAATTCGATCACCTGAAGATCAGGGCCCCCAGCCTTCGTTAGTTAGCCTTATAAGGCTAACTAACGAAAATATAACAACTTAACCTAACCAATCGTCAAGGGCGTACAGTTGACCTAACGATTGGTTAGGTTAAGTCGTGATATTTTCGTTAGTTAGCCTTATAAGGCTAATTAAAGAAGGCTGGGGCCCCAGATCTTCAGGTGATCCATAAATTTAGATTTCTCGTAACCAGACTGTCTATCACGAGAGAGTTTACTCACATCTCTTATATTAATCAGTTTAACTTTACCTATTTCACTTAATTTAACGTCCACTTTATTTCATTTCGAAAGTTTAACGAGTAAAACTTAATTTTGAATTATTTTAAGAAAATTTAAATTTGCTCAGTTATTTAGTAATTAATCTTTTTACGTGATTTTAGGCTCACAGCCACGATGAAATTGAGATGCGAACGGAGAATGGTCTAGTGAAAGGCCACGCTTACGGAATCACCGCTTTGAAGAAGGTTCATATCGGGGAATCGTCTCTCTTTTCTTTGTTTAAGTGAGTATTGTGAATTTTCAAGTGAAATTCAAGGTTAAGGAAAAGACTTTATATAAGTTAACCGGTGCTGGTTAAGTATGCGGTCTACCATCTGAGTTCTGGTTAAGTGTGCGGTCTACCATCTGAGTTCTGGTTAAGTGTGCAGTCTACCATATGAGTTCTGGTTAAGTGTGCGGTCTACCATCTGAGTTCTGGTTAAGTGTGCGGTCTACATCATCTTAAATTACACTTTTATAAATGTATTTAAGGAAAGGAATTAAAATATAAGAAATTTAGCTCAAGAAATATATTTAATTACAAAATTTTATTTATTAAAAGAAACCAAAAAAAGTTTGTAAAAAATTTGAGTTTTGACAGAATATTTTTGTTAAAACTAACGAAAATATCACGACTTAACCTAACCAATTATCAAGGGCGTACAGTTGATCTATTAGTAAATAGTAAATACTATTCCAGAAACAAACAATGTTATAATTAATAATAGATCAACTGTACGCCCTTGATAATCGGTTAGGTTAAGTCGTGATATTTTCGTTAGTTTATATTCTGTCAAAACTCAGATGGTAGACCGCTTAATTGTGGTAGACTGCTCGAAGCTAGGTAGACCGCACACTTAACCAGCACCAGTTAACCTTTGGATCGATTTTTACACACACACAAACAAATATATATATATATATATATATATATATATATATATATATATATATATATATATATATATATATATATATATACATATATATATATATATACACACAGGGTAGTTACAAAGCCTTTTTGCAACTTTAAAATTTGAATAACTTTTGATGTACACATCATAGAAACAAACTGTAAACAGCATATGAAAGCATAATTCTTAGTTTTTAACACACTAAATTACAAATTTCTAGGCCTCAACATAACCGCCATCTTTCTCCATACATCGTTGAATCCGATTCTCCAAAACCTGAAAGAATTTTTGTTTCTGTTGAGTGATTTCATGAATTACATTTGTGAACTTGGCCACAAGTTCATCCGAAGAATGTGGTTTTGATAAATAAACAACAATTTTAACATGGTCCCCAAAAGTAGTCCAATGGCGACATGTCAGGTGAACGAGACGGCCAAGCAATTAGTCCACTTCTACCGATCCTCTTGGCTGGGAGGACTTCATTGAAGATCTGTCGCAGATTGAAAGCATAGTGGCAGGGAGCACCGTCTTGCTGAAAGAAGGTGCTATCTGAAAGATTTAATTGTCTTAGTTAGGGATAAAGAAATTTGGCAACATTGCAAAGTAACATTCACATTTGACTTGGTTCTTCAAAAGGAAGACCAATGATGCTTAACTTTGAGAGTGCACCAGACACTGATGTGGAGTCTCTTTCATGATACCAAACTTCGTGAGGTTTCTTTGGCCCCCAAATGCGACAACCGTGGCGTTTGATTTTGCCATTAATGCAGAATGTTGCCTCATCAGAATGTCAACTCGTTCAGAAACCGAGGGAAATTCTTGATTTATTATTAGAACTGTTCAGGTCTTTGGAAAATCGGATTGAACGATGTATCGAGAAAGATGGCGGTTATGTTGAGGTCTAGAAATTTGTGATATAGTGTGTTAAAAACTTTAATAATTACACAGGCCTGCGATGGTTTTGTTGTCCGAAATATTTTATTACTTATATAGTAATTTTTGCACGCTGATTCCGAAAATAATAATAATTTTTCGCCATCACGTACAGATTTTTCACAAAATGTCATATTTCATATTACATATGTAAGTAATTTTCATTAAAATTGACTCATTTAAATTTTGATTAAAAACTACTGCCTATAAATACTTCCAGATCAGAAGTGACGTCATAGCGTCTTCTAGAACATTCGAGAAACGCACCGCTAGAGTATATAAGTGATTGACGAGCCACGAGATGAGTCAGTCTGTCTAGTGCGTGCGAGATTATAGTTCTTTATTATTCAAAGGTGCGCGGTGACTATATTTCTCTTTTGAAATTTGTTTATTTGTCGCTATGACAACCAGAGGGTGTGTAAATAGCCCAAACATTTTCTGTTATATTTGTGAAAAATTACTGTGAAAAACAAAGGCGAGATATTACAGACTTCGTCAAAAAAGCATACTATGCGTACTTCGGAATGAAACTTGGGGATCAAGACAAATCATGGGTTCCACATAAAGTTTGCGGTGTTTGTGTTGAACAACTTAGACTGTGGAGTAAAGGTAAAAAGGATTCTTTACCTTTTGGGATTCCAATGGTCTGGCGTGAGCCTAGAAATCACAGCAATGACTGCTATTTTTGTTTATGTAACGTGCAAGGCTACAATACTAAACATAATTACATAAAAACGAAATTTCTTATCCAAACTTTCAGTCTGCTATACGACCTGTTGCTCATGGACCTGGTATACCTGTACCTACTAAACCAAATACTCTTGATATAATTTCATCTGATTCGGTGTCTGATGACGATGGAAACGATGATGTTGATTGTTTTCAAACCGAAACATCTGGTGAACCCCAATTGTTTACACAAAGTGAACTTAATGATTTGGTAAGAGATTTGTGTCTCCCGAAGGATTCTTCAGAGATTTTGGGATCGAGACTTCGTGCAAAGAACTTGCTTTCTCCCGGGACGTCATTTTACTGGTACATAAATCAAGAAAAAGAATTCATCCAATATTTTTCTCAAGAAAATTCACTGGTATATTGCAACTGTTTCGGAACTAATACTTAAGCTAGGCGCTGCAGTCTATGACCCGAATGAATGGAGGCTTTTCATTGATTCCTCCAAAAGAAGTCTAAAAGGCGTCCTCCTTCACAACGGTAACTTATATGCATTCGTTCCTGTGGCTCATTCGGTTCACTTGAAGGAAACGTACAAAAATCTTGAGCTTCTTCTAGCTAAGATTAAATACAAAGAAAACGGTTGGCTACTTTGTGGAGACTTAAAAGTGAATTGTATTTTGTTAGGTCAACAACCAGGTTATACGAAGTGTCCATGTTTTTTGTATGAATGAGATAGCCAAGCAAGAATAGCCACGCAGAGTCAACCTGACACCTGGTTCTAAAAACATTCAGCGTGAAAGTTTGGTTTACGCGAAGAAAGTCCTTTTACCTCCGCTTCACATAAAATTGAGCTTGATGAAGCAATTTGTTAAGGCCTTGGACGAAGATGGAGATTGTTGTTGTTGTTGTTGTTTAGCCGATCAGCCCACCCTGATCGAGCAAGCCGGTGGCACGCAGGTAAGATTGGAGATTGTTTTAAGTATCTGTGTGGTAAATTCCCAACTCTTTCGGAAGCAAAATTGAAAGCAGGAATTTTCGTTGGTCCCCAGATTAGAAAACTGACTTTGGATGAACACTTTGAAAGAACAATGAACAATCTTGAAAAAGAAGCGTGGATTGCTTTTAAGGATTTTATCAGCAAATTTTTGGGGAACAACAAGGACCCAAATTACCAAAACATCGTGAACAACATGCTAAATAAGTTCAAAGAGTTGGGTTGTAATACGAGTTTAAAATTACATTTCTTACATTCACACTTGGATTACTTCCCTGAGAATCTCGGAGCACTCGGCGAAGAACGAGGAGAACGGTTTCACCAAGACATCAAAGAAATGGAGAAGAGATATCAGGAAACGTGGGACATCAGCATGATGGCTGATTACTACTGGATGTTGAAATGGGATACTTCAGAATTATCACATAAAAGAAAATGAACAGCGCGTACATTCGAGACTAAAAGGCATAGATCTCGCAAGAAAACTCAGGACAAATAAAGATGAATATGTAATTGACGTTAATAGTCTTTCTTTCTTTTAAAGTTGTTTGCATTTGTAATTAGTATAACAAAGCGAAATAGGCACCTAATGTAAATTGAAATAAATAATATTTATTTATGTTGCTGTTTTTTCCCTTCCAGTTTGCAGAAAAAATGGACACCTTATTCGAAATCAGCGTAGTTGAATTATATAAAATCAGTTATTAGTAAGAAAACAACTCTTGCAAAGTTCTCATAAGCAGGCCTGTGTTATGCTTTTATATGCCGTTTACAGTTTGTTCCTATCGTATGTACACCAAAAGTTCGTGAAATTTAAAGTTGTATAAGGGCTTTGTAATAACTATATACATATATATATATATATATTTTTTTTTTTTTAAATTGGGGTTGTTTAACCTCCTTCGCAACATCTAAGGTCATATGACGGAGGGGACCTACAGCTTTACGTGGAATCCGAACCACGAGTCACTACATAATTTGGGCGCGGAGGACGGTATATATATATATGTCAGTGGCGTGCGGTGGGTACGTCTACAGGGTAAGCGGTATTGCGTGCGAGCACATGCACTGTATGTACAATTTGTACATATATAATTATAGTAGCTAGTTATAAACTTTATACCTGGCTAGTAGGTATGTATTGAAGACTATTCTGAAAAATACGGTACTGTCTTTAATATCTTTAATAAGATTTTTATTATGGTAGGCGGCCCTTACCTAGCTTACCCTGAATGCACACCACTAATATATATATATATACACACACACACACACACACACACACACACACACAGGGTGTTTCATAACATGTGGGACCCACTTTCAGGATGGACTCTGAAAACAATGAAAAAAGTTTATATAAACATATGCCCGAAATCGCTTTGTTTCCGAGTTACAGCCCGTTTTGTGTTACAGCAATTCTTTCCGTAAACTGTTTACAAACACTGCTTGCCGACAATGTTTGTGAGTGTGTACGAGACTTATTTCATATATGGCCTTGCCGATTGTAATGTTTCGTACACTCTATGACGTGTTTCAATATCGTTGAGTGTAGAGCCGTCAGTCAGTCAGAGGTGCATCGCGGTGTTTCACTGTTCGTATTCGTAACTTCTTACCTTGAATAAGTGCAGTCCAGTAAAAAAAACTTAAAAGTTTTTGTGCTATTCAGTGATAGTGTGCATTTGAAGTGAGAATGGAGGCTTATTCAAACAGAGAAATGGCAGACACGCCTCTCATGTATGGACTTGCCGAGTGTAATGCGGCCGCAGCAAGACGTCTGTTTGCGGAAAGGTTTCCGAATCGCCGTCTGCCAGATAAGAAGACCTTTCAGAGAGTAGACGAGCGTCTTGGTGATACAGGATCATTCAACAAGCGAGGCCTTTCAGATGGTGGTAGACCAATCAGCGCCAGAACTGTTGAGTTGGAGGAGCGGGTCCTGAATCGCGTGGAGGAACATCCTGGTGTCAGCACCCGAAGGATAGCAGCAGCAGAGGGTGTAAGATACACAACTGTGTGAAGATATGAAAATAAAAACCCACTCTAATAGACAGAGTTTATTTCCACAACAGTTTCGATGCCCACTGGCATCCTCCTCGGGTGGATACAGAAAAACGAATGAACCAAAACAAGAGGGAAAATCAGTCCAGGGACCAACCGTTAAGAAATTCGCACCTAGGTTAGATCCCGTTCTCCCGACACCGGAAGGGCATTTTCATTAAAGGGACCCGCTTATAAGTACATTCGCACAAATTTAAAACTATCTTCCTGTTCTAAACATACAGATTCTATTATTTTTTTACATTATTATTGCAGTTATTATTAAATTTATTACATTTAATATTACATTATTATTTGTGCGAATGTACTTATAAGCGGGACCCTGTAATAAAATGCCCTTCCGGTGTCGGGAGAATGGTATCTAACCTAGGTGCGAATTTCTCAATGGTCTCTGGATTGTTTCCTTCTCGCCTTTTTCATTCGTTTTTCGGTTTATAAGTTCTGTATAATAAACAACAATGTAATAACCAATGTAATAATAAATTTGTAATTTCTGTAATAAATAATAATGCAATATTAAATGTAATAAATTTAATAATAAATGTAATAATTATGTAAAAAAATAGAATCTGTATGTTTAGAACGGGAAGATAGTTTTAAATTTGTGCGAATGTACTTATAAGCGGGTCCCTTTAATGAAAATGCCCTTCCGGTGTCGGGAGAACGGGATCTAACCTAGGTACGAATTTCTTAACGGTCGGTCCCTGGACTGTTTTTCCCTCTTGTTTTGGTTCATTCATTTTTCTGTATCCACCCGAGGAGGATGCCAGTGGGCATCGAAACTGTTGTGGAAATAAACTCTGTCTATTAGAGTGGGTTTTTATTTTCATATTTTGACCTTTACGTAGAAAAAAAGTGGAGTTTTTTGCATTTACTGTGTGAAGAATTTTACGGGAATAACTTTACCCATATCACATTTAGAGAGTACAAGGCCTTACTGAAGCTGATTTCCCACCACGAGAGGCTTTTTGTACTTGGTTCCTTCAACAGTGTGCTCACGATCCTCTTTTTATGTCCTCCGTGTTGTTTTCTGATGAGCCTGCTTTCACAAGAAATGGCGTGATCAATTTTCACAACACTCATCACTGGGCCGAAGAGGATCCGCATGTCATCATCCAGTCGAGGCACCAACAACAATTTAGTTTCAATGTATGGGCAGGACTTATTGCCGACAACTTAATCGGTCCTTTTGTTTTGCCTGGAAGATTAACAGGAGAATCCTATTCCATTTTTTTAAGGAATGATTTAAGCGATTTACAGATGAAGTTCTTCTTGGTTTCCGACGTCGTATGTGGTTTATGCATGACGGCGCTCCCCCTCATTTTAGTCAAGTAGTCGGGGACTATTTGGATGACCATTTCGCAGATAAATGAATAGGCCGTGGAGGACCCATTTCGTGGCCTGCTCGCTCCCCGGACCTGAATCCACTCGATTTTTACCTGTGGGGTCATTTGAAATCCATCGTTTACTTGACACCCATTGACAACGTTGAAATGCTTCGCCAACGTTTAGAACAAGGATGCCAAAAAATCCGAGCAATACCTGGAATGTTTGAACGCGTCAGGCAGTCTATGACGAGGCGTTTTCAGGCGTGTATTCAAGCGCAAGACGGTCATTTTGAGCACTTCCTTTAAAGGTAAGGCGGATACTTGCTGTAACACATAACGGGCTGTAACTCGGAAACAAAGCGATTTCGGGCATATGTTTATATAAACTTTTTTCATTGTTTTCAGTTCCTGAATCCATCTTGAAAGTGCTTCCCACATGTTATGAAACACCCTTTATATATATATATATATATATATGTTAAACACAGACCGTGCATGGAACAAGGAACTCTTCTGGGAAAATTAAATCCACTATAGTCCGGATAAGTAATGGTAAATGACAAATACCATAGTTTTTTCTTTTTCATGATTTTAGCCCGACGTGGGCAACGGGTCTCTCGCAAAGAGATCCCATAAATATAGCTTCCCTTACCAGCTATCTGCAAAGCAGACAGGATCCAGCTTTGGGACATGGATCTAGGGTTTAAAGCAAGCCTAGATCCCTACATTCAGAACCTCTATATAAGTAAAAGACTCGTTGCATTCACGTCGTGTTGAATAAATCAAAGAAAAAGGGGGTAACTATTGTATTTTTAGCCAAAAAAACCAAAACTTAAACCTCAACCGGGACATTGAGCGTCCACTTTTCAAGGCACGAAACACGTCCGTTTAGTATACACAAACTCAGAATGGTTCCCTGAGAACATTATATGTTAAACACAGACCGTGCATGGAACTATAGTGGATTTAATTTTCCCAGAAGAGTTCCTTGTTCCATGCACGGTCTGTGTTTAACATATAATGTTCTCAGGGAACCATTCTGAGTTTGTGTGTATATATATATATATAATATATATATATATATATATATATATATATATATATATATATATATATATATATATATATATATATATATACATATATATATATATATATAGAGAGAGAGAGAGAGAGAGAGAGAGAGAAGAGAGAGAGAGAGAGAGAGAGAGAGAGAGATCGGTTAATAGCCTGTGGGTCTTTCTTATTCAAGTGTACCAAATTTCTTTTAATTTCTTTTCAATTCGTCCATTTTATTCGAACCAAGACGTCATTTGATGGGAATCCTGATTTCCTTTTATCATGACGAAGGGTAACCTAATTTGATGTAGACGTTGATCTCTTCCAATAATTTTATCCCATAACGTTAACCTTCGCGAGGTCTTGAACGGGTCTTTCTTTATTCATTACCTAACGAGAGTCAAACTCCATTTCTTTGAATCGATATAAAAACAAAAATGTCTGAGAAATCGCTGTTTTCTTTAAATGTTTCGATCAAGGATTGAGAATTCTTTTAAATTCATTTTTTTTTAGAGTTTATTATTGCTCTGATACGTTGTATTTTATACGTTTTTGTGTATAGACCTTTTTTTATCTCTTACATTTGGTTGGACAGCAAAATCGATCCTTATACAATCGCCGATTACTTCCCCGATGGCTGGCCCTACATCAAGAGGTACAAACGTAATTAATGGTTCTTAATCACGCAGCCCCACTTGCCAACACCTTCGTTTAATGTGTCACTACGTAGATGTAGTCACTTTCTTAGAGATGCGAAGGCATCTGACCAGAGAGTAGAACGCGCGTATAGTCGTATACACTTTCCTTATACCAACATCCTGCCGCAGACGAAATATTAAAATCCGCTTTACTATTTTGGAAGTTAACGTACGTATACGAAAATGGATAAGAACCCACTCATGAAGTGCCATTGTACGCAATACAAAATTGAAATTAATCTATAACATTCTTTTAATTGCGTCAACAAAACTCTTCATTCAAATCTTCAAGTCTTCAAATCTGGAATGAAAATTAAACACAAAATAAGGGTCAAAAAGCGCAAAATTTATTTTCCTTAATTAATTGTAGGTCATTAAATGGTAAAGCTTTAACTGCCTTTAGATATAAAAGGGATCTTGAGACTTCTATGAAAAAACTGTAAAGCCTATATACAAATTACGAATTCGCAAAAACTTTGATGAAAATGAAAACTCCGACAACTATAAAAAAAGTTTTTTCTCTCGTAAACCACGCTCGCAAATATACTGTAAATGAGATATACACCAGGGAAACAGACAAGTTTATTTCCTAAAGTAGCCAAGTCATTCGAAAAAAATGGATCACCTGAAGATCAGGGCCCCAGCCTTCGTTAGTTAGCCTTATAAGGCTAACTAGCGAAAATATCACGACTTAACCTAACCAATCGTTAGGTCACCCGTACGCCCTTGACGATTGGTTAGGTTAAGTCGTGATATTTTCGTTAGTTAGCCTTATAAGACTAACTAAAGAAGGCTGGGGGCCCCGATCTTCGGGCGATCTGAAAAATGTAACTACACTTAAAAATATCTCCATAAAATTATATAAAAATATATAAAATAAAAAATGATTATTTTTTGACATACTAACGCAATTCTCTTAATTTGGCTGTAATTTTACCTAAAATGTTTGAAGTTGCGCGCAGTTTGGATATAATTTAAAATAGTTTTTAACCTTTTCATTCACAGTGGGACTCTCGGCTCCCTAACAAATAATAATATATATTGTACTAAAATGAAACTTTTCTACAAATACTTCTCATTATTATTTAATATAGATTTAGTTTTGTTGAGAGGAAAGGAAGCCAAAATGTTCGTAATTTAAGGGACGATTGACTGAAATATTTGGTTATGAATAAAAATAAATCCGATACTTTTTGGTTTAAAGAAAAAATATTCGTGAACCAAATGCGTATAGGTTAATAAAATTCTTAACGAAACCTATTATTGAAGAAGGTAAAATACTTAGATTGCAAAAATAAAAAAAGAAACTTAGCTATAAAGTGGCCACAAAGTCCCTTTGCATGAAAAACAAGGGCAACGTGTAATTTCACTGCAAATGGACTTTGTGGCAACTCTGTACGTTATTTTCACCATTTTTCCTCATCTCTTACGTGACACGTTTGAAGGAAGCGAGTGTTTCGGTGAATGCCCGTAATTTGGTTTAGAAGATCGGAATAGGAAGGTATACTGTAGAGTAGTTGAAGAGAATAAAGGAAAGGAATTAATGCGTAGAAATGAGTGATGATGATCGTATTGATTCACTTGTTCGTCATTGTTCTCGCAAAGGTCACACGTCCGTCGCTAACCTTCACTTTCGTACGTAACCCAGTTTCACTCTATCTTCCGTATAACCTTATTTATTTATGTATTCTTACACTTTTTGTCTTACACTCACTTTATTCCGAAATAAACTTTTTATATTTAAATCTACCTTACGTCCATAGTTACTCCTTTTACTCCTTTAAATGTCACCGATGTCCCGTTTTCTAGAATTATCCTATATTTCTGAGTCATTCCTGGCTTTCTCTCTTTTTTACTTAAGGTCATGTACTCATTCAATATTCACATTATTGCGTTTTATAACTCTTACGAGTAATTCTTAATGTTTTTCTGTTATTCTTTCTAGGAAATCCTTTTATTTCATGGAACATTTATTGACATATTAATGGTAACTTCCATATTTTTTCTGTTGAATATCCCACCTATAATATTGACATTTTAAAAAAATCCTTTTTAATGCTATACTTACTCTAAAATTCTTTCTAATTTCGTTTCAAGATAACTGAATCTAGATTTTGCCTTTTATTTTTCGTTTTACACACATTAATTGCCGTTTTGTCCGACAGGGGGCGCCAGAAGATCCGGATGGTGCGACTAAAGAATCCTTGGGGGGAGAAAGAATGGACTGGGGCCTTCAGCGATGGGTGAGTTCATGGAACAGATACGTTTTGCGCATTTTAGACATACATTCATAAATTATGAAAATTACTTTTACCACTTTTTTTGGAGTGATCGGTGCAGTGAATTACGACTGACAGTTTTGCTTTTCATTTCTAAAAAAATTAGGGTAATTCCTTCGGTAGTGACTTACAATTTTTATCCACCGAATTTTGTTCTTGCTCTATAGTACAGGATCTGGCCTAGAGTTCGTATAAATTTCTGGGTGCAGAGGTTTTGACGACTGATCTAGACTAATTTTGGGGCGTAGAATCCGAATTTTTCTATGCCATCGCACCAAATTGGTGCGAAAGTGGCCAAAAAAATTGGCCAAAATGGCAAAAATTTTATCAGTTTTTCGTATTTTTGTCATATTCTTGAGTTGAAAATTTTTTTAAGGGCAATTGTTTGTTTGAGAATCTGTGTTTGTAACATACTGCTGCCTGAACCAAGAAAACTGACAAAAATGTCAAAAAATAACAGCAAAAATAACCGCAAAAATGAAATTTTTGGCTATTTTGGTGCATAAACTAGCTCTAACCAATCTTATCGAACTAAATAGTCAAGAAATTAGATATTAATAGCTCTACTAAAATTTCCTAATACAAAAACATGTACAAATGTCTAAATTTTGGGTTACAATGATTAAAAATGATTGTAGAATATTTGAAAAAATAGCCAAAATATAAAAAATAGTGCTAATTTTATAAAACTCAGGTTTGCATGTTGTAAAAGACTGTGAGATAAGATCATGTATTATTTCTGATGATGAAGTTGACTGAAAATCTTGCAAAAGTGGCAAAGAGTTTGGCAAAAATGACAAAAACTGTCAAGGCCGCTTATGTGATTGAGAAAGAGTGTTACCGTCACTCAGGTGCATCTTCCCAGTGCAGCACCACGGCAATGGGCTAAGTTATAGCTAACTTAGTGGGAACGACCTCATTTAATGATGAGGCCCCATTGTTTTTTTTTTGTTCTTTTTTTGTTTATTTGAAACTTTTATTGAAACATTATTTACAAATAAAAGCACTATGGCTTTTGTGGTATCATCTTCCGACACCATGAAAATGAAACAGAAGTACAATGTACAGATTTGTTCATCTGTAATTTTATTCAGTTACCTGCTGAAATTCAGGCGTTAGGATTTTGGCATGTTCTTTGATTGCACTTGCAGAATGAGCAGCATGGTATGGATGACGCAGTGCAAGGGCATTTTGACCTCTTGGTACAGGTTTTGCAGCTGCAAGGTTCAATCAAATCCTGAGGTTTATCTGGGTAATCGGTTAGTTGAGGTTCCAAAAGTCCCTCATCAGACTTTACGTAACCATAGTCAAGTGGATTTAAATTTTCAGATATGGAGCCATATGGAGAGTCAAGCCAAAGTTTGCACTGAAGATATGCCCGTTTAATATGCAGTCTAATACTTTTTGAAGAGCAAGGAAGCTGAGTAAAATCGATTTTGTCCCCAGTTTTGTAGTATTGCTCAGATCTTAGTTGATCAAATGATATGGATTTTGACTTGGGTTTGATGCAATGAACCAGAAAGTTTTCGGCACCTTCGATTATTTCCTCTGTAAGTGGTTCCTTGCCAAAGTCCTTAATTTCATCAAAGTAGTTTGACTGCTTCAGTGCACTAGATTTTGTGCCTACTTTACTGACACTGTCACAGCCAGTTAAAGCATGCAAGGCAGGTAAAACTTGGATCAAATCGTTTTCAAGCTTTTGATGCAAGCCATGCAGAGGAATGATTTTGCGACTTGTTCCAGAGCCTTTAACAAACCATAATTCCTTCAGGCCATGCTCAATCCATTTTGTTAAATGGTAGATGAGGCACACAAAGATATCAGTATCACTGGTAGCTACTGAAACTGTAGCTCCACCACCAGGCATTGCTTTATCCACCACATAGTTTACATGTAACATCACTTTGTCATCTGCTTCTTCTTGTGAAGAACAAAGCTCAGGAATTTCGCAGACCTTCCCATTTTGGAATTGGACACAAACTTCAGGTTTTTCAAGAGTACCACCTCCCAGTACAATTACTTTATCTCCATGGTAGTTTTCCATGAAAAAGCCGACAAAAATTTTTGGAAGTTTGCCTTGTTATCTGTGGAACTCCAATACTTGTTGAAGTCAATTGGAAGCCTCTGCTCAGGTGATGTTATGGAAATTTGTATTTTCGAATGCGCAATTGATCGTCTCATCCGTTCTCCAGTCTTGATGCTTGAAGCCTTGTAATTTTCAAATAAGATATGAATTGTGGTTGACTTGGATCCCATACTCAAAAACATATTTAAAAGTGATTGTGCAAATTCACCAAATGTTTTCAACATTGCTTTTTTCACCGGGAATTTCCTTACTTGAGCCATAAAATCTATGATCATTGCATCATTCCCTTCTAACAACAATGGGAGGTCTTCACCCAGTTTCTTTTCAAGTTCCGATCCCAATTCCGATTTCTTAGATTTCTTCAAAAAACCATCACTGTCTACAAGAAAAAATGGAAGAGGTGTAATTTCATGGAAAAGTAATTGATTCAATGGAAATTCCCTGAGCTGAGCAAATGCAATGTAGTTCAGTGCTGCAATGGTTTCTTTTTTTATGTCATATTCCTTTCGTTTTCTGGAAGTGTTCCTCGCTGTTGCGGGTTTTTGCCTCTTAATTGCTGCAAACAAAGTTTCTGTTTTTTTCTCAAGCCGTTCGGTTTTGAAATTCTTGTAAGCAACATCTCCTCTATCCAGGCAAGTAATGTGATATGTATAAGACTCTTTATCCTCTTCACCGGTAGCAATGTTTCTGAATGGTTTGCCATCTAATGTTTTGCTCAATGTGTTTCCAACTTTGTAAATGTACTGTTGAATAGCTTGGACATTACTGGAGCTCGATAAGGCATGGCTCTTGGAGTATTCATGATGAATATCATACTCGTCACGATTTTCAAACTGGCCGGAACCTCTCATTTGTGAAGAATATAAGTCCTTCTCATGTTTAATAATATTCCACAGTGCCACTGCTTCCTTTCTCCGAGTAAAGCCAATTAATCCTCCGGACACTTTTGCAGGCTTATTATAATGTTGCTCAAGTGCCTGGTCCATTGGAACTCCACTACATTGTCGTGTCGTTCTCCTCACTACAAAACCACCACTAAGGAATGATTTGTGGAGATCAGGAAAATGTACCTCAAGGTTTAAACAATCCTCAAAGAAGATTGGTGCCCATCTGGCGTAGTTGGTTCTATTGTAGGCGAAGAAAAGTGGGATTGATCTCTGTATGGAAGAAAGAAATAGTGACCAATCACCTGCCCGCATTGAGTAGGTTAAATCTCTGATGATTGGATACAATCTATTGGTAAAATGATACCAGTAATGAAAGTTTTCATTACTATCAGACCTCTGCTTTATATATTGTTGAAAGGATTGAGACAGAGTATATATCGAAGACTTAAAGTCGTCCCATTGCTCTTGTTCTGCAACCATAATTGAAATTTTAGTTGCAGCATCTTGATATAAGTTACGGTGTTCATCGACACTCAAAAACCCATCGAACATAATGCTTGTTATTGCTTCGTGCACGAAAGATAATCCTTGCTTGGCTCTCACATAATGATTGCCATTCATAACGGATTTTACTGTGTCTGGACCGAAACATTCGCTTTCAACCAAAACAGATTCAATTCCCGATATATGAAGATAAGATCCAATACAAGCAAGTACAATCTTCTCAAAATGGAATCCACCCAATCCGATAAACAAATTACTGAACAGATCTTTTTCAGGAGCTGAATTTCCTTCGCAATAGCATAAACTCCTTCATCACACCACAGTGCACCGTATGGCTTATTCTGCTGCTTAAGCACGTCCTGAAAGTTAATCATTGTTGTAAAAATGGTATCAAATTCAGTTGCTTTGTATGGCAGTATGGGAGTGAACGCAATAGTTGTAGGCTTCAAGCTATCTCCTACAAAAGGGCTTTTGACAGCAACAAAGCTTGGAACAAAGTCATCATTATCAGTATTTGAGTTAGTTGAAGAGCCCTGTATTGTGGTTGTTCTATGTTTGTATCGCATCACAAACCACAGGAAATGGTCGAGATTAACAGTCTCTAGTAAATGATCGTTTGCCTTGTATTCAGAGACTTGGAAATCTTGACTTATTGTACCTCGTTCATGTCTTGGTCCAATCGAGATAATTTCTTGGCAAGGAAGAACGCTTTGTAACTTGCCAAGCCGGAGGGTTGACTCTGGAGCTTCACTGATCTTATTAGTATGCTGTTGTGTTGGTGCAGAGCTTAATGGAGCATTTTGGAATAAAACTAGCACCGTATCGTGTGTCGAACCAATTCCAGACAAGGTATTTTCCAAGGTGTCAAAATTATCCATTGCTGCTTGAATTGGATGGTTTTGATCAAATACTGGAGGAACTGGAACTCTATGTGAACCACATAAAGATATTGTACGTTTTGCTAGTGCAAAATTTATTTTGCGAACTTCTTGATATCCTACACAAATGCTCCGTTTGTTTGCAATTTCAATAAGATCTTTAGACTGTGACAGGTTATGTATAGTTTGAGCAAATCCGACATGCAATGGGGTGGGCTCCAAACCATTATGAAGGATGTAAAACAACATCTGGAAGATAGTGTCACACTTCAGCATCAACTGATTGTTGCTATCTGATACATTCCGGGTGGAAAACAAATGCTGAAGAAATTCCATCCATATTGGAGGACGTTCATTTTGGAAGCGTTTTAAGGCTAGATCAAGATCGTTTGGATCACAATAGCTAGAGCGTAAACCAAAACTGTAAGTTTTTAACTCTTTCCTTAGGTCCTTAGCAACGTTTTCGACAGATGATTTCCGCAAAGTTTCAACAATTCTTGCACTCTCAATCTGGACAGAATAAACCATCTGGGATTTTCGTTTGTTGCTAGGATATGTAAAATAAATGGTGTCCTTAAATTTGTCTATAAGCAGGCTCTTAACCAAATAGTTACTGATAGATTCATCCTGGTTCAGCTTTTTATTGATCTCTTGTCTCAAGTAGGTGACACTGTATCCACAGCTTGTGAAGTCTATTTTTGAGACTACATCATTAAACGCTTCTTGAACCATGTCAGTAGAACCCATAACTTCATTTTCTTGCTGTCTGTTTTCCAAAATCGTCTCTATTCTGCGATCATAGGCTGCAAAATGCTTCTTTATACAATTATTATGATAGAATACATCTGCAGCGAATACATCTTTGTATTCGTTCAACATCGCTACTCTGGTAAAAACATCGTCTTGGAACAAGTGAGCATAACTCAATAACTTTTGGGCACGACCTGGAGTACATATCCGAAACAAATCATGGTCAATGTTTCCACCTTTCAATTTGACTCGAGCTGAACCACAAAATACACACACTTTCATATCCTTGATATGCTGTGTTTTAATCCTTTTGCTTGAACTATTTTCTGGAGGAGTTAATGCTTCCCCTAAGGAGGAATCGGAGGGTTCAGATTCAGCATTTTTAGACTTCTGGCTACGTTCAACGAACTTTTTATATGTTGCATAGCACGAAGTGCTGTGATACTGGATATAAGGAGTCTGACTCTCAGTAAGAGCTTTCAAACGCTTGCTTCTGTCATCATTTGGGTACGCAGAAGCCAACTGAAGCAAATTTTTTATTCCATGTTCTCCGCTGCTCAAATATTTCTCTCCACTTGGGCTTTTGTTCTTCTGGCACAAGATACATTTACCAAGGTTTGAGCTATGCTTCTTTTCTGGCACAAGTTGACATACATCCTGAAAAAAAAATATACTAAGACTTCTTGCAATTGCAATTATAATAAACTGGTTCTATTCTATACATATAAAAATTCATTTGTAACACGTTGGTCTTTATATTTATGTTTTAAATATTCAATTCGATTATTACTTACCATAATCTATCATCTGTTGAATCACATAATGAATACAGGGATCCTCAATTTGTAGCTACTACCAATACTAAACCTGAACCCCAATAAATATGACTTAGTTACTCTAAAGAAATCAAATAGATCGATTCTATAAGAAGTTCAAGCATTTTACAACAAGCAAGCCTAAGAATAATATAAAATTAGTACTATTTTTTTATATTTTGGCTATTTTTTCAAATATTCTACAACCATTTTTATAGATTTATACCCGAAATTTAGACATTTGTGCATACTTTGTTTTAATAAATTCTTGCAGAGCTATTAATATCTAATTTCTTGACTATTTAGTTCGATATGATTGGTTAGAGCTCCAAAATAGCCAAAAAATTCATTTTTGCGATTTTTTGACAATATTTACTTAATTTTTTACTATTTTTGCTGTTATTTTTTGACATTTTTGTCAGTTTTCTTGGTTCAGGCAGCAGTATGTTACAAAACCAGATTCTCAAACAAAAAATTGCCCTTAAAAATTTTTCAACTCAAGAATGTGACAAAAATACGAAAAACTGATAAAATTTTGCCATTTTTGCCAATTTTTTGCCATTTTGACCACTTTCGCACCAATTTGGTGCGATGGAATAGAAAAATTCGGATTCTACGCCCCAAAATTAGTCTAGATCAGTCGTCAAAACCTCTGCACCCAGAAATTTATACGAACTCTGGGCCAGATCCTAGACTACTATTCACCGAGTGTTCATTTAATTAGGAGTTTCTTACAATCGCAGGGTTAAAAAAGTAGCGTATCTCTTTTTTAGGTTAAGGACAAATACGACAGTGTGTCCAAATAATTTGTAATGTCGAGATTATTAAACTTAGACTTCTTTCAGTTAAATAAAATACGTTTGAATTTTAATTAATTTTACAACGAAAAGGACAACGAGTCCAAATATAATTTTTAGACAAAAATCATCTTCAATTTAAACCATTTCTTGGTTTTGCGGTGATTATGATTTGGAATTTGGAATACGTCGTGGCCACGTCTCCACACCGCTTCCCGTTAGATCAACGAGGTTAAGCGACGTTCGGTCTGTTCAGTATTTGTATGGGTGATTGTCCTTTACGTTCAGATGATGTAGCGACCCGTGGTTAGGATGCCACGTAAAGTTATAGGTCCCCTCCGTCACATAACCTATGCTGTTAATGAAGGGTTTTTCCTTAAAAAATTATTATTATTATTATTATTATTGGAATCATACCACCGAAGTTATTTGTTGCTAATAAGATTTTATCCTTTCCACCACAGCATTTTTCAAACAAAAAGGTATGGTAAATGTAGCTGAAGCAGCGATTAAAAATCTACCACACTTCACGAGTCTCATTAAAAAGAAAGTGTTTTCTTACACCTAAAAGCTTTAATAAATCTCTGTCTTTTGTAGCTTAAAAACTATTCTGTCGACGTCATAAAATGGACGTTGAAATAAATCCTATATTTACATTTATACAGTTTTACAGTTTTCCTTTTCACCGATTGTAAGTTGTTTTACGAAGTAAAGTAAAATTCTCTAAATTTGAGTCCGTTTAAGTTTATGACGTCATTAAATTTCAACGTAATTATCGTGTATACTTTCGTTGCACGTTTATTTAATAACTAAAATTTTGCACCGATACGTGGTTTATCCGTAACCGATTTGTTCGTCTCATATTTCACTCAAAGGATATTTTATGCACAGTTTTGCAAGGACAAAAACCAGATTTTGAAATGTCAAATGCCGTATCGACTTCAGATGTATATTTTGGAATGAACTAAATGTCACAATGAATCACTAACAATGAATGAATTATTGAAGGGAAGAAGAAGAATGTAATCAATTCACCTTACAATTTATTTAGGACGCGACTGTTTGGTTCCGTTTTTGAGTGTGTGGGCTGAGTAAGAAGGTCGGGTTAATAAATTTACTAGTCTTCTTATAGGATTTCATCGTCGAACTAATTTCAGAAATACTCAAGTAGCCGAGTGATTTAGAGAGTCTAATACTGCACTATACTCTTATTGTTATTTTTTGTTAAATTCGAACTTTTTCTTATCTCGATCGTGGATATTGAGTTGCGTGTTTAGTTTCATCTATTATATATTTTCGCCTGTCTGTTCGTCCGTTTCTCTGTCCTTTATGCAAGCGCAAACCATTTGACCTAGAGCTACCAAATTTGGCACGGGAACCTCTTACGGGATGAAGAATGTCAACACAGAGTCGGTCAGCCTGTCTGTTTGTATTACGGGCGGAAATGTGAAGCTCAAGATTTTCATGACTGTGTTCTTTTCTATAGTTTTATTGACCAAATAATTGAACCGACAGTAATTGGGTTTTGGGGGATATCTGATCAGATTCAGAAATCTTGACACAATGTGAAGCTCAAAATTTTCACGGCTGCGTTCTTTTCTGTAGTTTAGCCTGTCTGTTTGTGAAATTTATCCCGGGCAGTAATGGGGGAAGGGTGGGGGTGGGGTAAGTGGGGGAGGGGTTGGGTAATGGGTGAGGGGTTAGCCCCCAAGTTGCATAAAGGGGGGTGAGGGGGTTTTGGGGAGCATTCAGTTGACCTAACCGGGCATTCATTTAACCCGGGCAACGCCGGGTACCTCACCTAGTACTGTATATAAACTGGTTTTCACTTATTCCTTTAATCTGCACATGAATCTCTAAGATCCGTAAAACTTTGCGTATTTGTAAGTCTAATGCAGAAAGTGTACGGCAAAGCCTTCAAAGAGTAACTATGTGTATGTGCTTGTCTTGCAGGGCCTTTGTTTACTCTACTTCGCAGCTGACCAAAATGTGTTCCAGGTGAATAGTTGAATGATAGACCACTTTGACTCGATAACTTTAATATTAGGAAGATCCTTTGTGAAAACCTCTCCCTCTATAATATCATTAATACTGTTAATAAAATAGATGTTAACGCGTGACCTTAGAAAGCTTAGATTGAAATACGCGGCCTTTTTGTTGGAGTTGCGTTTGCAGTTTCTTTGGAACACGATAGTTTAGTGTTAAATAAAGCACTAACGAACGAGCGAACCAGGTATTAGTTTCGAAAACGATGGTATCACATTTTCCATCACAAGCACCAATGAATTGTCACCTCTTTAAAGGAATGCTTTGCAGCACCTCAAATTCACCGATTTTTAGTAATGTTATTCGTGTTCGAATAGGTTTGCAGTATGGGTTTACAGTTGTACACGATAGATAATCTAGATACCGTAGCTTCAGTTTACGCGGAATACTTTTAAATTTAAACAGAAGAACGCGTATTCATTTCCACTGAATATTTTGCATGTTCAAAATGTTTACACGGTATGCAGTAAGTAATTAACGTCGAAATGACAACACGATTAATCGGCATTCTCTTAAGAAACTTAAAGGATTGCGAGAAAAAGTTAAAATATTTTCCAGGGTTGTACAAACTTTATCGCATTTTGTTATTTTAAATTTTATTCTTCCATGCAAGGAATGACAGAGCGAGTCTAAAAAAAATAATAACTTTTAATCTTTATTCAAAATCTTTATATATTTTGCATTTTATTACTTTATTTATAAGCTTATTTAGCTGAAATTTTCGGCATTTAATGTAAACTTTGGGAGTGATAGTAGGAAAACGTTATTGTGGTTACAACGATATTTTAGACTAACTCGATACTGGCATGGCTTTTCTCGACTGTTTAATGTAGCTGGTAACCATTTTACGATGCTTTTGTTTACATGAAGTACATTATTACTATTTCAAATATTTTGGTACTTATTTTGAAATAAAGTTTCGAATTTAGCACTTTTTTTCTCATGAAAATAATTTTAATGATAACATTTTTTAAGTAGTTCGCGACTAATAGCTTTTGAATCCGTGAATTTAAGATCTTCCGAGTGGGCCAAAGTAACGACAGCAGAGAGAGAGAAATTAGGATTGACATTTGAAGACGATGGAGAATTCTGGTGAGGTTAATTACGGTGAAAATTTTGAAATTATTATCAATACCAATACTCGTAATTATTTAGCAAATTCATTCGAGTAGTTTAGGATTTTTGGAGCTACCGAAGAATAAGGACCCCAGCCTTCTTTAGTTACGCTTATAAGGCTAACTAACGAAAATATCACGACCTAACCTAACCAATCGTTTGGTTAACTGTACGCCCTTGACGATTGGTTAGGTTAGGTCATGATATTTTCGTTAGTTAGCCTTATAAAGCTAACTAAAGAAGGCTGGGGTCCCTATTCTTCAATAGCTCCGGATTTTTTTTTCAGTTATTTGCAAAGCAAAAGAACATAACTTTTTCAGTTCTATCAAAGCCTACCTGTCTAGTCGGTTCATATTCGCATTACACTGGTCAACGCAGAATCTTTAACTGACAAAAGAAAAAAAAAATTACGTGCATCTACCTAATTTTGATATGTTGATTCCAGAAATACGATAAAAAAATTTTGTTGTCACGTGTAGATTTCGAGTTAACACCCTGGATTAAATTAATAGGTCATTTTTACTGTGCAAAACGAAATCACGTAGCACACGACACTTTCCAGCTTAGAAGTCTAACTAAACTCTGTCTGCATTGACTATTTCACGATCTTTTTATCATTTATCAATTGCATTTTGAAATATAATCCACTTTGTAAGTATTCTAAAAGACTCGTGTTCCATTTAATGAGAAATAAAAAGTTGTAGAAAACTGTTCATATCTGAAATATTTGTCAGTGTTATAACTAAATATCTAGACGTGATAGAGAATTTTGAGTATTGTCATTGAAATCAGCATGTCCAAATTAACTAATTGAAAACTCTTGTGTGTCAGTTAAAGACAAAAAGTTGAAAATTGTTGTCTACAGTTATTAACATTTAAATAATTTCATACACAAGATTTGAAACAGAAATATTTAAGCCCGTGAGACCTTAATATTTACTTTGAACTCTCAGCCACCTACATTTTTAGTTTAGCTTCACAAATTTGGTCTTGGTGGCTTTGAATACGAAACTCTCTCTCTCTCTCTCTCTTCTCTCTCTCTCTCTCTCTCCTTCTTCTTCTTCTTCTTCTTCTTCTTCTTCTTCTTCTTCTTCTTCTTTTTTTAGATTGATTGGCTTTTTTTCGATATCCCAAAATAATATGAAATTTTTAACAATCGTGATCTGACTAGATATAGGTAAACTTTGGTGCTATTTGGGCTGGAATATTAAAATCACAATTTGATTTGAAGATTGTTTATTAAAATAACTTAAGTCGTGTGTTGCGAACATTTTGTTTATGATGTTGACGATTATCTATTTCGACTTCGTCAGGATGACGTTTGAGGACTTCGTTGAGAACTTCACTGACCTCTCCATCTGTTTCCTTATCAACACTAGTCTCTTCAGTCTGAGTAAAACTTGGAGTGAATCTCAATTTCCGTCTGCGTGGACGATTGGGGTTCGAGGGCACTACTCTGACCGGGCGGGGGGATGCCCCAACCATAAAGATTCCTTTCTCAGGAATCCACAGTTTAGGTAGCTTTCAGTATCGTCAAGCGGTTCCCGCCTTTGGCATTAGATCCAAATAGCTTTGGAAATAGACAGAGGAGTGGCACTGTTAGAAAATCTAAAAGAGGAAGATCCATTGTTGTCCCAAGGCGATATGATGACTAAGCTGATTGATGCAGCATTGCTTGTATATATTAAGTTAAGGTGTATATATATCCATCTCATAATTGTAAGGTTAGTGAAAAATTTACTTAATTTAGAACTAGCATTTTTGGGCTCTCGTGGCATCATTTTTTGGGGTACTGCGAGTCCTTCCTACTCGTTTGTTGAATGCGGCACTTACAGGGCGTGGTCTTATAGAGAGCGCTCTTGCAATTCGGTTTGGTTGTTTAGATACAAGATTGTTGCGTCGTGCAATGGTGCAGGTTGTGTTGTTGTTGCATGGTTTAGAAAGAAGACCATAAATAGTGCCCCTTTTGTTTTTTATCTTAATTTCATGCAACTGAGGCCTAAGGTAGGCCCATATCGAGTCAGCAACCCTGAGGTAGGACCTAATAGGACCTCCAAGTCCGTAAGTTTTAGTCTAGCTTAACTTGGGCTGTAGGTTAAACTGGCCCTTCAGAGCTTGGCCGTTCACGGTTCAGCTGGGATTCTGAACCCAATAAAATAAAAAAAATAACATGGTCCTTCGAATCGGATTCTAGCCCAAGACTGAGTCAGTGACTATTTTCCGGCAAAGTTCTGACTGTGCAAATTGTAGCCCAAGTTAGGCCTAGACGGGTTGAGCATAATTGAGCTAACCCTTTAACGACGGATGGTACCTTAAGGTCCACCAGAAATAATAATATAAATTGTACTACAATGCCTCGTTTCTATAAATGTTTCTACGTGTTTATATATAGATGTCATTTAGTTGTCGGGAAAGGAACCCAAAATGTGTATCATTTCAGTGACTAGTTACTAAAATATTTAGTTTTCAATACAATAAAACCTATACGTTCTGGTAACAAGAGTGACCGCATATGCTGCGAACTCGTCCGTAAAGGGTTAAGGTCCCAGGGTAGAAAGGTTGGTCGCTCAATTGCGAAACTTGGCCGCTCGTCTGTCGTTGTTTTGGGCCTACATTTTTACCGGTTTGGTTAATTTTGGTTTATTATTCGTAGGCGAAGGTTGCAGACTTCAGTGAGCCAGTTACTTGGGTGAAAAATTTGGTATTCCATATTGATGGTTGGTCAGTAACCCCGAACCAAACAATTCAGTTTATTTGAAAAAAGAAAAATTTGAGTTTGATCAGTTTGGTTAAGTATTTTTGCCAATTCAGCCTATTTGGCATTGAGCCCAATTGTTGTTTGCATTGAAGATGAGTGCAGCTGAATTGAACAAGTTTAGAAAAAGGAGAAGCGCCTACAAAGGTCTAATTACAAAAGTCATTGCCACTATAGATTCTGCCATAGAGCAAGAGGATTTAAGCTTAGTGACTGCGCAGCCTTCCATATTAGAAACTAAAAAGGTTGCTCTAAGCGAAGTAAATGTTAAAATTGAGGCTCTTACAGTCTTACAGAGGCGGCTCGTCGGTAGGCACTGCGGAACTGCAGTACCCCTAAATTTTTTATTTACAATTGAAATAATCAAGCACAATATAAGGATGAGCTCACTGAATAACTTTTTCAATAACTTTTGAAACTTTTATTCATTGCTGAATGCTCATCCTTTTATTTCAGTAATTATTTCAACCCATTCTTAGAGACAGCACCCCTAGAATTTTTAGTCACGAGCCGCCACTGGGCCGCTCTTATAGAAGAGGATGAAATAGAAAATAACATAATTTACTTTGAAGAGATTATTGATGATATAATTAAAGTATGCCACAGAGCAAAAGAGTTTAGCAGCTCAGTACAGTTAGAGACCAGGTCTAACAATGAAACACAACCCTCAACAAATGGTGTTTGTGAAGTTAAGGTTAACAGATCTGCAGTTCAATTACGAAGGCTTGTACTCGAAACATTTTCTGGGAGTATTCAGGAATGGCAAGGATGGGCAGACCGTTTTCAATCAGCAGTTCATTCTAGTCAAGTGTTAAGTGCGGTGGAGAAGTTTAATTATTTGCAGTCCCTCTTGGAAGGGGAGGCAGCAAAGACAATAGCAGGATTAGCATTAACAGAAGCTAATTATAATGTGGCTTGGGATATATTAAAGAAACGGTTTGGTAAGCCAGAGATCTTAATTAAAGGCCACCTCCGCGAACTTTTAGCTATACCTCCTGTTAATAATCCCAATAGTGTCAAGGAGTTACGGCAGTTATATGATGAATTTGAAGTTAGAACTAGGTCCCTGGACAACTTGGGTGTAGGAATGGAAAGGTATGGTATAATGTTGGTCACTATACTGGAGTCTAAATTGCCTAGCTCAATTTTGCTTGAATTAAGTAGGGGACACGCTACAGAACATGTGTACATCCCCCTTCAGCAGATGTTAAGTCTTAAGCACAGAATTAGCAAGACGAGAGGGAATTGAGTTTGCACAGTGGGATGTTAAACAAGGGGACAAAGGCAGGCACAGCACCAAAGTTTCTACAAAAAGGAATAGCCCAGGTACAGTGTCAGCTCTACATGCGTCCTCTGAGAATAAATTAAAGGGAATCAAAGAATGCATATTTTGCGAAGGCAACCACAAGTCATATAAATGTGAGGTGGCTGAGGCTTTAGCTGTTGAGGAGAGAAAGGACAGGGTAACTAAGTCCACAGCATGTTTTAAATGTTTTTTGAAAGCTCACAGAGCAAGGTTTTGTAAGTTTAAAATTTTGTGCAAAAAATTCCATGGCTGGCATCAGCCATTATTGTGTGAAAACACTCCTAGTAGGCCTACCCCAGAAGTAGAGACATCAGTGGCACATGCCACTGCTATGAAAGGGAGTAAAAGTAAAGGAGGATTATTGCAAACAGCTGCAGCATTATTAATTGGGAATGATGGAGAAGCTACTGTAAGAGTGTTGTTTAATAGTGGTAGCCAGTGTAGCTTTATTAAGACCAGAATTTCCAGAAAATTGAAGTGTAAAGAACTTAAGAGGGAAAATTTAAGAATTTCTGGGTTTGGGGATTCCGTTCAAAACCGAACCAAAGTTCAAAAAGGTAGAAGTTCTGGTTAAGGGGTTGTTACCACAAGGTCCCACTATCAAGGTCCAAGCTGTAGAGATTGAGGAACTTTGTGCCCCAGTCACTACTTGTTTAGATATGGCATGTGTCCAAGAATTGCAAGTTAAAGGAATTAATTTGGGCAATAATAAGTTTGAAGGAACGGAAGATATTAGTCTTTTGATTGGAGCTGACTATTACTGGGACTTCCTCACTGGTAATATTGCCCGCACATCTCGAGGTCCGGTAGCTATTGAAAGTAAGCTAGGCTGGATGCTACATGGTAGCTATTGCAATGAAATGGAGTATAAAGCTCTTTTTGTTAAGATTGAGGAGAACGGCCATGGTTTGGAAAGGCATTTAAAAGCCTTTTGGGAGTACAGTGAACAGTGATGTTTTAGAGCAATTTGAAAAAGGGATTGGGTATAGAGATGGTTGCCATGAAGTTGGCCTCCCTTGGGAGGATTCTTGCAAACCGAGTTCAAACCTTCAGCTAGCTAATCGGAGGTTGGAGACTTCATTGCACAGGCTAAGAAAAAATGAGGAGTTGTTAATTGAATACAATGAGGCCATCCTAAGCTATGTAAAGGACGGCTATGCTGAAAGGGTGCAAGGTGAGCTGGTGAGCCAGGAAGCACATTATCTGCCACACCATGTAGTGATACGGCGAGACAAAACTACCACCAAACTGAGGGTAGTTTTTGATGGCTCAGCCAAGGACAAAAGTGGTTTGTCCTTGAATGACTGTTTGGATGCTGGGCCAAATTTAAATGCAGATTTATTTTCCTTGTTACTGAGATTCAGGTGTGGTAGAGTAGCATTGACTGCACATGTGAAGCAAGCCTTTTTGCGGATAAAGTTAAAACCAGAGGACAGAGATGCAGTAAGGTATATGCGGATGGATACGAAAGCTTGTTGGAAAATGAACCTAAGGTTCAAGCATATAGAATGAAGTCAGTGTTGTTTGGCCTCAGCTCTAGTCCATTTCTTTTGGCAGCTACTATGCAGTACCATTTTAAGAAATATTCTGAAGTCTATCCTAACACTATTGAACACGTAAGGAATATTTTTTATGTTGATGATTTGCTGTGTTCTGTGGACAATACAGAAATGGCTAAACAGATATTCATGGAGGCTAGAGCTATAATGAGGGAGGCTGGCATGGAGCTTAGAAAATGGCAGACCAATCATTCTCAGTTACAACAGTTTATGAGTCAGTCCTGTGTAGTACCTGATGCAGTAGAAAGTATTGAGGATTCTGGTATTAAGGAGTTGTGGGCAATAGACACAAAGGTGCTAGGCATTGTTTGGCAGCAAGGAGAGGATTTGTTTACCTTCAATGGGAAATCTTTAGTAGAGCTGGCTGAGAATGAGAAAAGGTGGACAAAATGTACAGCTCTTAGTTTGGCTTCAAAGGTCTTTGGTCCTCTTGGATTCCTGGCTCCATTTGTGATAAAGTAAAAAATTTGGTTTCAGAGCCTCTGGGAAATTGGACTTGGTTGGGACCAAGAGTTACCTGATCATATGGTGGTAAGGTGGAAATATTGGTTTAAAGAATTGGCACATCTTGGAGACATTGAAATCCCAAGATGGTACTTTGGAGAGTTGAACAATAGTCCAGACAGTTTGGAGCTGCACATCTTTTGTGATGCAAGTGAGGAAGCCTATGCAACTTGTATTTATATAAGAGGCACATTCAAAGAGGAAGTAAGTTGCAGGTTGGTTGCTGCAAAGAGCAGAGTAGCACCTTTGAAAAGGCTTTCTATTCCAAAGTTGGAATTGATGGGTGCAGTCAGTGGCGTGTACTCCTAAGACGCAAGGTAAGCATTGCTTACACTATAAAAATTATTCCCTTCCAATTTAACAACAAATATTATTGAGGGGACATTCTAGCATCAGAATGCTTTCCACAGCATATTAGATTGATCTGAATCTTATTTACATGGATTTGGGAAAAAAGGGGAGTAACATAAGTTAAATTAATAGTTTTCATCTTACGTCTGGCAGTGGCATATCATTTTATTCTGCAAGAGGCAGAACGAGGTTACTGCAAATTGAATGTTGCGTATTTGAGGGACAGATTTTCAAGCGGCAAACGCCTGTCTTGCAAGTTTCAAAAGTCTGGACTCCTATTACAGCAGGTATAAATTCACTGAGACTTAAATAAAAAAAATGCAGAATGCTCTATATACAATTAAAATAAATAATATGTTAACTAAACAAAGATATTTTAATTTGGAAGGGAATAATTTTTATAGCGTAAGCAATGCTTACCTTGCGTCTTAGGAGTACACGCCACTGGGTGTAGTTATTGCTAGTCGGCTTGCAGTTACAGTGCAAAAGTCTTTGGCCCTCTATGAACTTCCAAGCTATTATTGCACAGACTCCACTATAGTTTGGCACTGGTTAAGAAGCCAGGCAAGGAAATGGAAACCATTTATTGCCAATAGGGTGGAGGAAATTCAAGCACACACAGATCCAAAGCAATGGAAGCATTGTCCAGGCACCCAAAACCCAGCTGATTTACCAACACGAGGAATTTCGGTGAAAGATCTTGCACAGTCAAGTTTGTGGTGGAATGGGCCAGAGTGGCTAAAACTTGGAAGTGAAAACTGGCCTTCTAATGAGCCTATTGTAGGAGATTGCCAGGCTCAAGAAGAATGGGTGAGTGAAATGAGAAAATGCACTGTGAACAGTTGTCAAGTTATGCAGCAGGACCCCATATTGAGGCTTGAGGACATTAGCAGTCTGAAAAGGTTGTTAAGAGTGACAGCATGGGTATATAGATTTACAAACAATATTAAGGGAGAAACAAGAAGGGAAGGAATTCTGAACAGTAAGGAGATTCAGCAAGCCAGGCAACACTGGGTCGTATATGGGCAGAAGGAAAAATTTGGTGAAGAGAGGGAACTGCTCACCAGCAATCCATTACAGGTTCTGCCAACACATTCTGCTCTCAAGGGTTTGGATGTGTTTTTTGGATTAGGACTTATTGAGCGTAGGAAGTAGACTACAATTTTCTGGGCTTCCAGAGGAGAAAAGACATCCAATTTTTCTACCTTTTGGGGGACACTTCGTGGAACTTTTGATCCTGGATACTCATCATAAGTTGTTACATGCTGGAGTTAGAGAAGTGATAATAGAGATCAGATAACAGTTTTAGATTCCCAAAATTAGACAAGTAGTAAAAAAGGTCTTGCATAAATGTGTGGTTTGCAAGCGTTGGAGTGCAAAGCCTTATTATGAAAAGGTGGCCCCACTTCCAAGACAATGGTGTGTCTATACTGCCCCATTTGATGTAGTTGGAGTAGCCTTCGCAGGTCCAGTCTATGTGTATGAGCAAGGGGAGTCTAACAAAGGTTATATATGTCTTTTCACATGTGCTACCACTAGAGCAATCCATTTGGAGTTGGTAAGTAACTTAAGTAGTGATGTATTTCTTTTGGCCTTTAAAAGGTTTGTGAACAGAATGGGTTTCCCAAATAAAATCATATCGGATAATGCAAAAACCTTCAAAAGGGCTGCAAAGGAACTCCAAGAAGTTTGGTCATTGCTAAAAGAGGAGGGATTCCAATCGTACTTTTCACACCATGGGGTACAGTGGGAGTTTATTGTTGAGAGAGCACCATGGTGGGGAGGATTTTGGGAAAGGCTAGTGAGAAGTGTAAAGTGTCCATTAAAGAAACTTTTAGCTAATGCTCATTTGAGCAAAGAAGAATTCTGCACTGTTTTGTGTGAAGTAGATGCAATGGTGAACAGTAGGCGTATCACCTTTGTTTATAACAGTGTGCAGGATGCTGAGCCATTGACACCAAATCATTTTCTTTGTGGTAAACGACTAACATCAAGCCCCATTTGCCAGAAGACTTACAGCCTATCCAGAGCACTCAAGAAGAGTTAACCAGAAGGTTCAAGTACCTTGAAGAGCTACAAGATCAGTTATGGAAGAGGTGGCAGATAGAATACTTGCCAGAACTCAATTATTACCCGTCAGGCAATGTAAAGGGCTCCAATGCAAATTGTATCAAGGTGGGAGAAGTGGTAATGATTGGGGATGAAAGACCAAGGCAATGCTGGAAGCTTGGCATAATTGAAGAGTTGTTTGTTGGCAAAGACAATTTAGTTAGGTCTGCACTGGTAAAGACTTCAGGAGGAAAGTTAAAGAGACCTATACAAAAACTCTATGCTTTAGAAATCAGCAAAAACACGGATAATCAAGATGAAACATTTGAGTTACAGCCTCATGGAGAAGGCTTGGCTAAATTTGCAGAAGGTTATGACAACAATGCCTCTTCGGTGGGGAGTGTTAGAAAATCTAGAAGAGGAAGAGCCATTGTTGTCCCAAGGCGATATGATGACTAAGCTGATTGATGCAGCATTGCTTGTATATATTAAGTTAAGATGTATATATATATCCATCTCATAATTGTATGGTTAGTGAAAAATTCACTTAATTTAGAGCTAGCATTTTTGGGCTCTTGTGGCATCATTGTTTGGGCCCTCTTGTAGCATCATTTTTTGGGGCACTGCGCGTCCTTCCTACTCGTTTGTTGAATGCGGCACTTACAGGGCGTGGTCTTATAGAGAGTTCTCTTGCAATTCAGTTTGGTTATTTGGATACAAGATTGTTGCATCGTGCAATGGTGCAGGTTGTGTTGTTGTTGCAAAGTTTAGAAAGAAGACCATAAATAGTGCCCCTTTTGTTTTTTATCTTAATTTTATGCAATTGAGGCCTAAGGTAGGCCCACATCGAGTCAGCAACCTTGAGGTAGGACCTAATAGGACATCCAAGTCCGTAAGTTTTAGTCTAGCTTAACTTGGGCTGTAGGTTAAACTGGCCCTTCAGAGCTTGGCCGTTCACGGCTCAGCTGGGATTCTGAACCCACTGAAATAAAAAAAATAAGAGGCACCGTATAAATGGATTTATTCCCGCTTTTGTTCGTTTTAGATTCGATGTCAAGGAGGAAGAAGATGATGTCCTCATTCAGTTGATGCAGAGGGACGCGAGAGAGAGACGGAAGGAGGGATTGCTGAATCTGGTCATTGGTTTCCACATTATGAAGGTGAGAGGAGCCGTGAAAGATGCGGTTCTGTTGCTCTTTCTCTCAACGTCTTCCTATCTTCATTTTAAGAAGTTGACAAAGGGGTGCAGAGTAAAGGAGCATTTGAATTATTATTATTTATCTCGTACCAGATGACGAAACGAACTATGATGCCCAATATGAGAAACGGTGAAGCTCGTTTCATATTCATATAATTTTTCCGAAATATAATTTTACTATATTCGACTTCACTCTGCATAACATCATAATATAAAACGGATATAAAACTACTCTATTTAACATCGTCTAACACGAAACGTTGCTGACAGTTAAAACAAAAATTGTTTGAAATTTTTCATATCTGAAATGTGAAAGAATCCTTTTTGGGTTTTCTATTTTAATACGTTACTATTTTGAATATTTTTACTCTCAAGCATGTTCAGACCAGACAATCATTGAACCAAAGATACCGAGTTCTCCATCATTGCTGCGGATATTCAAGGTACACACTGTTTACTTTTTGCTTTTATAAATTTTGAAAAATTTTCTTTTAATTTCCAGGTTGAAGCGAACCGGCGTTACCGTGTCCATAGCGTTCACGAACCAGTTGCAACGTCGGATTATATCAGGACGCGATCGATTTTCTTGAGAGAACAACTTAAAAGAGGTCGTTACGTCATCGTTCCAACCACTTTCAAGCCTGACGAAACTGGAGAATTTCTTCTACGATTATTCACAGCCAAAGTTGCAGAAGCGAAGTACGTCACTGTTTCTTTTAGTTTAGCATCGGAAATATTCTTTGGTAATAGTTTTATCATCTACTAAAAGAGGAAAGAAATATATTGAGAACGATAATAGGCTATGAGTAACAATCTCTTTTTCTTTGACAAGGAAATTTTGCGCATTTTTAGTTACATAAAATATCCATGAGTATATCCGCAGTATTATCGTATAGACTAATAACTAACACCATTCTATATACCTCGTAACCTCGTAGCAGTTCCGTGCGTTGGTCTCTCTTCACACGAATGTCAAGCTGGTGGCCCCGCCTTTACGCCTGGCTTGGTGGAGAAGCGAGTTGCTCTTTTGCGCTCTCCACCGCACGTAGCCAGGTACACCCGGCTCATCTGGTACCATCCTGAGCCAGGCATCTAGTCTTCTTTTGAAGACTTCAACTTTGACCCCTGTCACGTTTCTGAGGTCCTTTGGACACTGGTTGAAACATCTTAGCCCTCTGACAACCAAGCTGTTTTCCTTCAGTGTTGAGGAGGTCCCTTGTCGGGCCTTCAATTTGGGAACACTACACATTCTGCCTTTCCTATTTTCCAACGTTGTTTGGATGGTAATTGGGTTTAGTTTGAGGTTTGGTACCGTTTTTCGATAATTTTTCACACACACACACACACACACACACACACACATATATATATACAGGTTGTACATAAAGTCAGGATCTATTTTTGTGAAGCACTTGGAAATTATATGGAATTCAATCATAAAATGATAAAGTGGTAACATTTATTAAATAATTAAGAGTAGGATTCGACGTGACGCCCATCAGTATCCCTGCACAGCTCAAATCGTTCCGCAGCATTTCTAAACACATTCTGGAGCATTTGCGGGGTTATGTTATCTGCAGCAGTTCGTATACGTGTACGTAAGTTTTCAAGACTCGTAATCTTCGTCTGATAGACGTGCGACTCGATAAAGCCCCATGCAAAGAAATCTAAAGGGGTTAAATCTGGTCATCTCGCGACACAAGGTCTGTTGCTTCCGCGTCCGATCCAGCGATTTGGAAAACGTCCATTTAGATAATCCTGAACAATTTTGGCATAGTGACAAGGAGCACCATCATGTTGATAGACGACGGCACTAACAATCCTATCCCCAATCAGCTGAGGTTCAAGGAATTGCTGCAACATGTCCAAATAAATAAGCCCCGTAACTGTAGCTTCAGCAAAGAAAAAAGGACCATAAACCTTAGATTTTGTTAAACCCATCCAGACATTAACTTTAGGTGAGTCTCTTTCCCAATTTTGGACGAAATCATTCGGTCTTTCATCTGCCCAAATTCGACAGTTATGGCGATTTACTTTTCCACACGTATGGAAAGTGGCTTCATCACTAAAGAGAATGCTGTCCATTAAATTATCACTCCAGATTTGTTCTACGAGATCAGCACACACAGCACTTCGTCGAGGGAATCTCCCTCATGTAAATCATGTAAAACCTGCAAATGATAGCTTTTCTTCTGCAAATTAACTTTCAGAATTTTGTGCACAGATGACGTCGGGAGGCCGAGTCTGTGTGATGCAGCACGAACGGACGTACGTGGCTCCTCAGTGATAATTCCGCGTACTGCATTCACGGTAAGATCTGACATACACGGTCGTCCTGATCTTGCTTCATCATTTACAGATCCCGTTCGTTTAAATTTGTTCACCAATTTTCGTATTGTCTTGTCTATTGGCCCCGGCTTATGAAATCTCCTTCTAAACTTCTCTCTGATGTCATTGTATTTCTTTCCCTCGATTCGCCAAATTACTATTGCCACACGCTCTTCTGTATTCATTATAAGGGCTTCTGAAAAGAAAAATAGAAAAAAATAATTATTTCACAAAAATAGATCCTGACTTTATGTACACCCTGTATATTAATGGTGGACCGGATATCCGCATCATTTTTAACATCCGCATCCGCACTTCTGACTGCGGATGTTATGCGGATATTACCTCTAATAAATTATGCAATTTACAATTAAATTAGCTTATAAAGTAGCTTTAAGGCCCAGTCATGCACATTTCATTTCGTGTAAAGTATTAATTATTAATGAACAAACAAATATATAAACCTCAAAATATAAAAACCTAGTAACACAGAAAATTGAATGAAACTTGTTTCATTGAATTTTCTGTGGCTGAAACTCTTGAGAAAGTTATTATTTTTATCATAATGAAAACATTAATATTAATTTTAGTTCTTATGCATTGCCTGCCATAATAGTAATATCACGAAATTTGAAAAATTATGCATATATTCATAATCTATATTATATTGATAGATTAACTAAATATCCGCATCGCGGATATTGAAATTAAAAATCTGCATCCGCATCAGCAAATGTTGAAAAACTGATATCCGGTCCACCACTAATATATATATATATATTATATATATATATAATATATTACAGGGTGGGCCGTAAGTTTCCATACATAGGAAAATTTAAAACGTTTGTTTTTATGTTTCAGATACCCTAAGAATATGCGTTTGTAAGATCTTGTTACTGATGAAGCAAATTTTTACGTCAATGGAGAGGTTAATCGGCAAAAACATACGTTATTGGAGTAATGCTAACCCTAACTGGCTGAGTCCGACGAAGATGCAAGGTGCCGGTAAAGTGATGGTGTGGGCCGGGATATGGGGTGACAGAATTATTGGACCAATTTTGTCAGTGGAAATCTTAATGCCGAAAGGTATCTTAACATGTTGCAAGAAGAGATTTTCCCATCCCTCTAAACGAGGAAGGTAACTTCCCAGTTTACTTCCAGCAAGATGAGAGCTCCACCTCATTATGGTCTTCACGTGCGTCGGTATTTGGATCAGCAGTTTCCGGATGCTTGGATTGGTCGGCGTGGTCCTGTGGAGTGGCCTCCCAGATCCCCAGATCTCACCCCCCTTGATTTCTATCTTTGGGGGCACTTGAAGGCCATGGTGTATCAGGAAAAGATACGAGACATAAATCATCTAAAGGAACGTATCACCAACGCCATTACAAGCATAACGTCAACTGTGCTAATGCGTGTTCATCAACAGTGGGGAACACGTATTGAAATGTGTTTTCAAAACAATGGCAACCATGTAGAGCATATTATATAAATAAAAATGGTTGTCCATAAAAAAATGTTTATTTTTCCTATGTATGGAAACTTACGGCCCACCCTGTATATATCTTCTTCTTTCGAGGGAGTACAGATTTAGTTTACATAATCTTTCCCAGTAGTTGAGTTCTTTCCAGCCATCGATCTTGGCTGTGAAATGTCTCTGAATATCTTCGTTTATTGATTTCTGCCTTCTTGTATGGGGACGTCAAGACTGAGCAGTATTCAAGTTTTGTTTGGTGTGACCAGTGTTTACAGCAGGGGAGTCATTACTGTCTTGTCCCTTCTTTTAAAGGTTGTTCGTACCTGCCCCGCGACTCGCATCATATTACACCTTGTTAACCTTGTTAGGGTTCCGTGCGTCGGTCTTTCTTCACACGAAGGTCAAGCTGGTGGCCTGGCCTCTAGTCCTGACTTGGTGGAGGAGCGAGTTGCTCTCTTGCGCTCTCCACCGTACATAGCCAGGTACACTCGGTTCATCTGGTACCGTCCTGAGCCAGGCATCTAGTCTTCTCTTGAAGACTTCAACTTTGACCCCTGTAACGTTTCTGAGGTCCTTTGGAAGCTGGTTGAAAATTCTTGGCCCCCTGACGACCAAGGTATTTTCCTTCAGAGTTGAGGAGGTCCCTCGTCGGGCCTTTAATTTGGGAACACTACACATTCTGCCTTTCCTATTTTCCAGCGTTGTTTGGATGGTAATTGGGTTTACTGTGAGGTTTGGTACCAGTTTTTCGATCATTTTCCATATGTAGATTATAGTATACCTCTCTCTTCTTCTTTCCAAGGAGTACAGATTTAGTTTACGTAGTCTTTCCCAGTAGTTCAGTTCTTTGCAGCCATCAGTCTTGGCTGTGAAATGTCTTTGCGTTTCTTCTGATTTATTAGTTTCTTCCTTTTTCTATTGGGACGTCAAAACTGAGCACTATTCAAGTTTTGGTATGATCAGTGTTCTCAGCAGGGGAATCATCACTGTCTTGTCCCTCCTTTTGAACGTTCTTAGTACCTGTCCCGCGACTCGTTTTGCTTTGTTTATTGCTATCTGATTTTGTGTCTCGAATTTGGCATCATCGGTCATTATTACCCCCAAGTCGACCGCTTTCGTGCTTCTGAATTTCTTGTCTATCTGGAGCATAATATGCAGTCTGTTTAAGTTCCTCATTTCTACCATATCTCAAGAGCTGAAATTTGTCGGTGTTAAATGTCATATTGTTGTCTTCTGACCATTTGTATATTTTGTTCTTGTCCCTCTGCAAGGCCTCCACTTCATTTGCATCGCTGATTTTTCTGCTGATCTTTGTATAGTCCGCAAATGATGTTACTATACTATTGCTCTTTACTCCACTTCTATGTCTGTTAGCATGATAATGAACAGGAGTGGGGCCAGCCCTGTACCTTGTGGTACTGAGCTGCGTACTTCTGATTCTGATGATGATACACCTTGAAAATTTGACGACCTGTAGTCGTTTTCTGAGGAAGTTGTAGATCCATTTTCCCACTTTGCCTGTTATTCCCATATGTTTCATTTTATGTGCTATTATACCATGCTAGCATTTGTCGAAAGCTTTAGCAAAATCTGTGTATATGACATCATAGTTTTCATTGCCTTCAACTGCATTTAGGATATTGTTATAATGCTCTATAAGATGTGATGGCATGATCTTCCTGATCGGAATCCGTGCTGACTTTCGTTGAATCTTCCCAATGTCTCCGAGAAGTCAGATTTTCTCTCTGACTATCCTTTCAAACATTTTGGTGAGGTGGGACGTCAGGGACACTGGTCTGTAGTTCTTTGCTTGAGATCTATCCCCATCTTTATATATAGGGACAATGTTTGCTCTTTTCAAGATGCTCGGTATTTCCCCAGTGACTAGGGATCTTCTCCATATCCAGTGTAAAGGTGTAGCCAGGCCTGGATTACCCAATAGGCAGACTAAGCACGTGCTTAGGGCACCAGCAAGGCAGGGGCACCAAAAAAAAAGAAAATTTTTTTGAAAGAATTTGATATTTGATATTTCAAAGAAAGCATAGAAGTAGTCATCATGTGAAAAATCAAAACAAGGAAATGATGGCAGTGCACCAGAAACAGCATTGAATCCTAGAGACAAATTTCGCGTATCGACTTACTACGCTTTAAGCGATACACTTAAAGCTCATATGAAGAGGAGAGGTGAAGTGTACAAAGAAGTATCAAGTAGATTTTCTTTTCTAAACGATTTCGACTTATCTAACGAACAATATTCACAAGGTTCCCAAAAGCTAGTTGACTCATACCCCGTTAACTTGAACATGAATCTCTGTGGAGAACTACGGCAGTTCCACTGTTATACGCGCTCAAAGTTTAATGAAACGGGTAAAACGAAATTCAGTCACATTGATCTTCATGATACCCTAGTGAAAGACAGGATACAATGTGTATTTCCAAATGTAGATATCGCACTACGTATTTTTCTAACATTAATGATTACTAACTGCTCCGCAGAACGCTCTTTTTCTCAGCTGCAAATAATAAAAAACCCTCAGAGAACAACAGTGTGTCAGGACAGACTTGATTCACTTTTCCTACTGTGTATAGAAGCGGACATGCTTCGTCGAGTCAGCTTCGCTGAAATTATCCAGGATTTTGCAATCAGAAAATCTAGAAAGAAGCTATTTTAATTTCAGCATACATGGAAGTTTTGTTTCATTTCGAAAGATAAAAAATTATTTTATGGTTTAGTATTGTTTTTATTTTGAATTACATATATATATATGGGGGCACCATAATCTTTCCAGTGCTTAGGGCCTCTAAAGGCCTTAGTCCGGCCCTAGGTGTAGCTATTTCATTTTTACAGTTTTTAATTAATAGTGCGTTCCATTTGTCCGGACCTGCAGCTGAATGTGATATATACCGGTTGTCCCAATAAAATGTTTACACATCATATTAACATATATATATATATATATATATATATAGTCATGCGGGTTGCTTCTACAGAGCTTCAATTTAATATTTAAGAGAAATCCAATGACAAGGAGAAATGTAAATGCCATGAAAAGTCTTCTTTAATGCGCAACGTTTCGAGCAATACGCTCATCTTCAGGCTGTTTAATAACAATGTGAAATTAAAATCAATATTGAATGAAAAACAAAACAGAAAATTTCTATAACCTATTCGTAAAGACAAATTTTAAAAGACTGAGAAAAGAGGGTTAAATTCTAAGTTATACAGATTTACATATAAAAAATTAAGAAGTTATTTTTAAATACATGTAATAAAAGTGAAATTAATACACTGGAAAAATTACCAATAGTAATAGGTTATAGTAATAGGTTATAGAAATTTTCTGTTTTGTTTTTCATTCAATATTGATTTTAATTTCACATTGTTATTAAACAGCCTGAAGATGAGCGTATTGCTCGAAACGTTGCGCATTAAAGAAGACTTTTCATGGCATTTACATTTCTCCTTGTCATTGGATTTCTCTTAAATATATTATATATATATATATATATATTTCAACTGCAAAGAACACGCAGTATAAATAACGTAAAGAACGGCGCTTGTATAGGAGAACATTCCGCGCAAGATGAGAAGAGAGAACGAACAAATATATATATATATATATATATATATATATATATATATATATATATATATATATATATGCACACTTTAGATGATAGTAATATGCGCTGATGTATTAGTATATTTATAGTACTTAGTAATAGTAGTATAGTAATGGTGTATTGTACTTAAATAACAGTAGTATCCCTTGTTACAGGAAATGGCGGCACTGCAGTTATCGTTTGAGCAACGTAAGTGGATTCTGAAGCACTACTGGAAGACGGAGAATGTGGCTGAGGTACAGAGACATTGGAGAAATGAGTTTGGAACATTACCACCATCACGGGTAACAATTACAAGATTACGTGATAAGTTTGAGACTGATGGAACAGAGCAAAACGTCAACAAAGGCCGATCTGGAAGACGTCGCACTTCAACTGACAATGAAAGTGTTGAGACCGTGTTACAGGCCTTCACAAACTCTCCAAATAAGTCTACAAGGCAATGTTCTCGTGAAACTGGTGTTTCTAAATCCAGCGTTCATCGCATTTTGCGACGTGAAAAGTGGAAACCGTACATACCTAGACTGCTCCATGCAATGAATGAGGACGATCCAGATCGTCGAAAATAATTTTGTGAGTGGTTTTTGCACATGTGTGATGAAAAACAATCTTTTCCTGATTTCATTGTTTGGTCCGATGAAGCCACTTTTAAACTTAATGGTACTATCAATCGACACAACTGTGTGTACTGGGCCACCGAAAATCCAAACGTAACAGAAGAACGAGCACTTAATCAACCAGGAGTGTCAGTGTGGTGTGATCTGTCTTCCAGAGGACTGATAGGGCCATTTTTCTTTGAGGACACTGTCACAGGTGCTGCTTACTTATCAATGCTGCAAGACAACATTGTACCTTCAATCAGAGCTTTTTTTTTGGAAGAAGTGTGTTACTTTCAACAGGATGGCGCGCCACCACATTATCACAATGACGTTAGAAATTTCCTCAATGTTTGTTTTCCTAGAAGATGGATAGGACGTAGGGGATGTACGGAGTATCCACCACGATCTCCTGACTTAACACCCTTAGACTTTTACTTGTGGAGCACTCTGAAGAACACTGTGTATGCTGAAAAACCAAGGACACTACAGGCCTTGAGACACGAAATTGAAATAGCCTGTGCCAACATTCCACTCCGAACAATCCGAACAGTATGCCGATCTGTTGCGCGCCGTTGTCAAGAATGTATTGATGCTAGCGGCGGACATTTTGAACATTTAAAACATTAAAGTAGGCAGCACAACCATGAAGGTATTGACGCTGCTGGCTGATATTTCGAACATTTAAACATTAAAGAAGCCTATTTGTTATCTATTTACTATCCGCCTATTTTGCTCATTGATATATATGTTGATATGATGTATAAACATTTTTTTTGGAACACTCTGTATATATATATATATAGATATATATTACAAAGAGTATTCTTGTTTCTTTCACAGGGAACTGACGGAAGACCAACCGAAGCTTCCATGGTATTCTTGCATGAAGAAACCTTCAATCCTTACAACCATTTCCATCAAATCGGCCTCCAGTTTGGAGAAGCAATCTGCCTTTGGAGGTGAGGACAGAATTTTTACAGAAAAAAAATAAAAATAAATAAAATATATATATATATATATATATATATATATATATATATATATATATATATATATATTATTTCGAGAATTGATTGAGCGATTGAAAATAATAGATCTGGCGTCACAGCATCGGGGTCATTGACGCCGTTTTGAGAATTTCAAGTTTGAAGCTGGTTTAGGGTAAAAGCCTTGCTATGAAAAAACTATATAGGGCTATGGGTTGATTGCCTGATACCCTCATCCGTTGGAAATTTCCAGCAGACTTTAGTGGAGAGTTAACGACAAAAGCCCTAAGTTTTTTCGTTAGAGAGTTATGTATATGTAGGTCTTCAAAGGACCTCTTTTTATTTAATTGTTTTCAGGATTTGGATTACCCAGTGGCAAAGAAAGAAAGCACATCTTCCCTGTTTAAAGCATTCGCTGTCACATAAAGAGCTCCGAGAGAGCCGCTATAATATAATCTTCGTATTTTAGTATACATTGCTGATTTGGCAAAGGTTGTTGACTCCTTCTCTCTTGTAATTTTCATGAGTTATTAATGGAAAATTTTGATCACGTGAAATAATAAATGTTTCTTGTGGTTATGTAGGCCGGATGCCTACATACGGGTTCTATGTATGTATGGCAATCATTTCATTCCAAGTAGGCTATGTCGCCAATCCCGAGGCAATTTTGTAGATATTTAATTCAATTAATTAATAATTTATATTTAATTATGAAATAAAGGTACCACTTACGATACCATGTTGTAAGCGTGTATTGTTTTTCCATATTTGCCATATATACAGTTGCATGCAAAAATTTCGGCACTACTTCTAAATCTTTGAAAATGTTTGATTTGTGGTGCATCCAGAGAAGTATTTTTTTTTTTTTTTTTTTTTTTTAAGTTCGGGAAGAACCGATTCGCCTCTATTTAAAAGGGCATATCTCAGCGGAAAAACAAAGAAAAAGTGAGAGGAAAGACAGAGGAAAAAGAAAGGGTGGAGGGGACAGTCGAAGTGGAAAAAGACCAAGGATGAGAAAGACTGCAGGGTCGAGCCCCATCATCCTTGGGTGCTAGGGCCGGGAGGGCGCACATGAAACCTCCAGGAACAAGCACGTACAAACGAGCACAAAGAGCACTCAAAAGCACGAGCTTAGAACCCCCTTGCGGGGCCAGAGAAGTATAAATGCTCAGATGTAGTAGGTATGAAGGTATTTATTGTCATATATTGAATAAAGATAAATCGACGCCATATAAAAATAAAATAGACGTTTCTTTTTCAGTCATGAAAAACAATTTTTGAGTACGTCTCAGATCAGTAACTCGTAGAATTTCCAGTAATTGCGAATACATCACAGGGATATGAAGTTATCATCAAAATTTACTCTTATTCATATCCACGCAAAGCCTAGTCTTAGAAATATGTACTACATATACTTTAATGGGTATATCCTCAGCATTTCAGGCCTGAAAGTATCGATTTTCTAATTCAGTGTCATATCATTGATTGGCTCTTCAAGAAAGCTTTCGAAAGACCTGAAACAGAAGAATATCAATGTGTATAAGTCTTGAGAAGGCTACAAGAAAATTTCCAAACGTCTCGGCCTACTTGTTACTACGAACCGGAACGTCAAAAAGAAATTGAAGCAATTTGGTATTGCTGCATCCTTATCAAGATCAGGAACGCCTCCAAAAACATCCCCCTAAGCTGCAAAGAAGATTGTCTCAGATGTCGCGGGAATCTCCAACTCGCTACCAAGAACTCCCAGTTATCACTTGAAGCAGCAGGTGCAGCGCACATCTCAAAGGTTCAGAGAACACTTCACAATAATTGTCGTAGTAAGTGTCGTTTACGTTCCCCTGACGCAAAAGGGGACACAAACTACACCAGGCTAAAGTTGGCGAACGTAAACTACACTAGGATCTTTAGGAGACATTTTTTAAATGAATCCATCAAATAAAACGTTAAAACTAAAAAAAATATTACGACTTAACCTATCCAATCGTCAATTTATATATATATATATATATATATATATATATATATATATATATATATATATATATATATATATATATATATATCACACACAGTATATATATATATATTGACGATTGGTTAGGTTAAGTCGTAATATTTTCGTTAGTTTTACGTTTTATTTGATTAGGTATACGCAGACAAAGTTGGGGAACGCAAACTACACTAGGATAATGTAGAGGAACGTAAAGTACACTAGGATAACGTAGGGAACATAAACTACACTAGGCACCACAGGGGGATGTAAACTACACTTGCTCCAAATTGTCTATATGGGAGGGTTGGCAAAGAAGCTGTTTTTGCTTCCTCATCACAAAGCTGTACGTCTCATGCATGCCAAAGGACAACGCGATGATGATTCGCGAGAGTCTTGGAACAAGATTCGCAGGTCTGATGAGAAAAAAAATCAGACCTTTCGGCTACAATTCAGAAGCTCGTTAAGAGGAAGAAGTACAAAGCATTTAATGAAAGGAATACTCTCTCGACAGTGAAGCGCGGTGGCGGCTCTATCATGCTTTGAGTCCGTGTGTCGTCTACAGGTACGTGCAATTTGGTTTGAATTGATGCAGCATTGGATTCAGCAAAGATCAGTACTAGGTTTCGGATAAAAGCTTTGTGCCTTCGGCGAGAAAATTGAAGATGGGCCGTTGTTGGATATTCCGGCAGGATAATTATTCGAGATATACATCTAGAAATACTGTACTGTACAGTAAAATAATTGCAACAAAAGAAACCAGTTTTGGAACGGCCCTTACAGTTTCCGTACCTCATTATCATCGAGCATCTTTGGAAGAATTTTAGAGTTGGAGGTTACCGAAGGAACGAATCCAGAATATGGTATAGGGATACAGAAAGCGTCTACATGAAATAATCGTAGCAAAAGGAGATTTTATGACTTCTGATTTGAAGGGTGTCTGAACTTTTGTCTTGCATTCTTGAGGAATAAACATCATTATCCATTTTTCTGTGTTGTCGATTTTGCTTTACTCATTATTTTTTTTACAAATATATAACAATATATTTATACATATTATATCTGAGCATTTATACTTCTGTAAATGCAGCACAATTCTAACATTTTTAAGAATTTAATAGAGGTTCGCGAACGTTTGCATACAACTATTTATTTATTTGTGTGTGTGTATGTGTGTTTTTACTGAGCTTGGTGAGTGTATAATTCTGTTTTCCTTCCAAGCACGGAGAATATAAGGATCGCTAATTCTGTTGTTTCTGCTGTTCACACAAAAATGTATTTAATCGCATTCTTGAAATAATGAAGGTAAAAATCTGCTTTTGTATCATCACAAACGGTCAAGGACTTCGTATTCATTCCGTGTTCGTTCTCAAAATTTTCAGTATAACACATTCACGACAGATTTTCATAAATTTTCCACATCCAAAGTTTTTTTTTTTTTTAATAACGAATTGCTCATCTAAATCTTTGTCGGTATTCGCTCGAATCTTCAAAAGAAGAGAAGAGAAATGTAAACTGTATTTCTTCGTTTAATAAGTGTTTATCGCCTTTCTTGATGCATCATTTGGTTATCTCAATCGTGAGACTTCATTCGGGAGCTGAAAACACTTTTTATATTTTAAAGAAATGAAAAATCAGTTCCACCAAGTGAAGGCTGACTGGTCAAAAACATCAGTGCGCAGAATCAAACAGGTGCAAGCGATAGATGAACCCTTAAAGAAAGACGTCAGAAGAGGTGACACTCCTCAGAAAATGCACTCATCAGCACCACTAAAATTAATAATTGTTACATATATCATATTTAATTTCTTTATAGCTATTCTAGTTGGATGCTCTTTATTACAGTTACAGTAGTACGTATAAATAATGTCATCATACAAATGTCACCATAAGCTTTCCTCTGCAAGTTTTTAGTTTAGTAGCTTAAATATTAATATCCTTAGGTTGATATTTCGTAAAAATTATTATTTTGCATGCCATGCTAAAAATAGTGTCTAATAAAGAGAGGTTATTTTATAAAAATTGTAGCTCATTTGCTTTGTAAAATAGCCTTCATATATTTTTATAACATGAAAAAGAAGTTTTATTTGGCAACAGTGCAGTTCCGTTGGAAAAATAAATATGAAAAAGGTTTGAACCTTGAGTATTTTGACAAGTCGGAATTGCAAACAAGAGATGTAATTATGACATCATCAACATTCGGAAGCTGAAACTTTGGTATTGGTAACTTTGATGGCTGAAGCTGAAAACTTTTGTTCCCAATGATAATAAGAAAATTCATCAATTTATCCTCAAAAGGAGCGTTTTTATTGAAATGAAAAGATGTTTATAAAGAATATGAAATAAAATACAAATTACGTATTGAAGTTATACAAGAGTTTTTGGATCACCTGAAGATCAGGGCCCCCCAGCCTTCTTTAGTTAGCCTTATAAGGCTAACTAACGAAAATATCACGACCTAACCAATCGTTAGGTCAACTGTACGATCTTGACGATTGGTTAGGCTAGGTCGTGATATTTTCGTTAGTTAGCCTTATAAAGCTAACTAAAGAAGGCTGGGGGCCTGATCTTCAGGTGATCCCAATTATCCTATGACCCATCAAATTTAGAAATCGCTTTTGAACTTGGTTTGTATAATTCAGGATATAGAACTTTCTTCACAAGCTTCAATGATTTTGGTTCCCCTTTTGCTCTCTTGAAAGGAAGATTAACTCCCAAGTAAGTTTTCACAAAATTTCAAAGTTGTTAATTAAGATTTACACCGAAGCACTTTCCACAAACGACTCGCTCGCTGTCCGCGTTCAGGACATTTTGAAGCACTCTGAGTAAAACGTTAGACACTATTCACCGTTTTTAACTTTACATCATGTAACAAGTGCAGTGTTTTTCACTATATTTCTACATCTGATACTAAAAAAGAAAAAAGTTGTTTTTCAAAATGTTAAGAACGTACCAGGTTTTTGCGTTACAGACGAATTGTCAGTTGAGCTCACAAGTTTCTTTCACTATAAGATATTTTGCTAGTGTCTACAATTTTTTCTGTTGTTAAGGATGTTATATATATGAAAATGTTTAGTAGGCTTTTCTGGAGAGGTATTTTTCAATTTTTTTTTAAACCTAGAAATTTTTTGAAGATGTCACAGTTCTGCTGAGAGTCGAATTTTTATTATTTAACTTTTGAAGTATCGTACTTCAGAAACACTAAACCCTTTCTTGATTAGCTTCCGTTTTTCGTAGAATTGAAACACGCTTACTTCACAGGAGAACCCAACCCATACTGTTTGGTCCGTTGTGAGGGAGAGGGCGTAAAAACTCCTGTCGTTAAGGCCACATCAAACCCCGAGTGGGACTTCACTGCCATCTTTTACAGAGCGAAACACGAAAATCCCATTGTCGTGGAGGTGAGAAAATGTAATGTTAAATGTGTTAACGTTTCACCACAACTATCAAAAGTTTTGTTAAAATTTGTCGAGTTTAATAAAGTTGATAATTTACGTTACTCTTCTAAGCGCATATGAAAAGTGAGTGACATGAGATTCGCGGAAAAAGTATTCAATGGTAGTCAAGTGCGAGTAAAGATGTGTGTGTGTGTGTGTGTGTGTGCAGGCAACTGGGAATATGTGAGGTGGAGTGTGTGATAATTGACCGATGAAGTGGGGTAAATTTTGTTGAGGTAACACTTTTGCTACAGGTCTTAGAAAATTTATATATAAAAAGTAAGGAAGGCACAGCAGTGCTTTACCGGCGTCTTGACTGCCGAAGTCATATCGCGCCGAAATTAAACTAGAGAGAGAGTGCGAGGAAATGGTGAGAGAGGAGGACGAGAGAAGGAACAGCTAAAGAGAGAACGTGAGGAAAGAGAGAAAAGGTACTAGAAACACCAAAGGGAGGAAACCCGAGACACTAAATATGGAGCAGGAGGCCAGTCTCACAGAGAAAGGAGAAGAGTGTGTTCGTCGGTACAGACGTGGAGTTACTCAACGAAAGAGTGGGAGCGGAGCCTGAAGGGCAAAAGGGTAGGAAGAACGGAGCGAACGACGGCAAAGGCAGGACACACTAAAAGTAAATGCGATACGGAGAGTGGAGTGTTGCAAGGGCACAGGGAGGAAGGATGTCATAAGATGGCCATGCGTGAGGTTGATATGACTAATACGAAGTGCATCAGAGCGGTCTCAAAACGTCGATCACGCTGACAGGAGGAAGGCCACGAACGAATCGAGGTTTCAAGGCCCTCAGGAAATTCGCGGACACGTCTTCCTACTGCCCTTGCCACCGGCAGAGGAGTACATCCCGGAAAACGCACGTGAAATCCGACTCCAGGAGAGCTGTGTTGGGGTCAAAAAGCAGGGAAGACACCTCCCTTACCGCAGCGTCCGCGCGTTCATTGCGCGTATTTTAAGCCCTCTAAGGTACGGTGGAGTTATAACGGGGCATGGCTACTTTCCGTATAAAGACTGACAGTAAGAGAGGAGTGGAAAATGTCAGTGATGATGCGTACACAAAGGGAACGGATAGGGTCCAGCATGTGAAGGACGCAGACATGGGCGGAGGCAGGGGTGGAGGAATAGGCCGGACAACCATAATCCAACTTGCTTTGGACCAGTGAGTGGTAGAGCCACTAAAGGGTGTGGCGGTCTGCACTTCAATCAGTATGGTGGGAAAAGAACTTGAGAAGGGTGCAACTCTGAAGGCACGAAACCTTCAGAGTCTTCAGATGGGGAATCGAGGAGGGGCGGGAATCGAGTATGAGACCTATAAATCGAGCTTCCGGGACTACAGGGAGCGGAAACCCACAAAGTGAGAGGGAAGGGACGGCAATGCATTGGCGACGACGACAAAAATGCATCACCACAGTCTTCGAACGAGAAAATCGAGACCCGTGGAGCCCATTCGGAGACCGAATCCAGGGCCCGTTGAAGACGACGTTCGAGGAAGGCTGGATGGGAACCGGAGCAAAAGATGGCAAGGTCGTCGACATAGAGGGTGGCCGTAATTCCCGAGAGCAGAGCTGTCACCACGTCAGCGATCGCTGAAGCGAAGCGGATGACATTGAAGACTCTACCCTGGGAACCTCTTCCTCCTGCAGGTGCAGAGAAGAGAAGGAACTACCTACCTGAACACGAAAGGAGCGGAAAAACAAAAAGTTGAAGATGAAAGAAAGGAGAAAACCCAGGAGATAAAGTTTACGGCAGATTCACCACGCCAGGTAGTGTCATATGCCTTCTCTAAGTAAAAAAAAAAGTCGCATGGAAGTGACGCCGCTCTGCAAACGCTACAGGACCGCAGTCTCCAGCTAAACCAAAATGTCAGTGGTGCTACGGCCTCTGCGAAAACCAGTCTGTGTGACAGAGAATAAATTGTGGCGTTCAAAGTTCCACACCAGACGGCGAGGAACGATCTTTTCGAGGAGTTTCGAGAGGCAGCTAGTGAGGGCTATTGGGCGGTAGTTAAGGGGACACGTCGGGTCCTTACCGAGCTTAGGAAAGGGGAGTACCATTATCTCCCTCCAAAAGGAGGCGAGTAGGAAGAACAGAGCTGACGGGTGCAAGTTGCGAATCATTTCAAAGTAAATGCCGTTGGGGTTGGGAGCAGACTTGCCGCAAGAAGCCAGCGCAGAATGCAGTTCCGACATTGAAAAGAGAATGTTGTATGGAAAATTATTGGGAGTCTGGAAAAGATGAGGGGAGCGAGTAAGCAAAATCTTACACCAGATGAAAGCGGGATCACAGTGGTTGTGTCGGGAAATTGAAGCGATAGACGAGGCCAAGACCTTGGCGACCGCAGCAGGGGACGACACTGGGCGACCGTGTACCATAAGGACTTGGGGAGGGTGAGAGAAAGGTTTACCGGAGATTTTCAGAATCTTGTTCCGGATTCGAGAAGAGGGTGTGTGGAAAGTGAGGGAAGAAACGGAGGTTTGCCAGGAAAAGCGGCGTGCTTCATGGACCGTCTGATGGGACGAGCCCACGCACGTTTGAAAGCTATTAAGTTAGTAAGCGATGGGTTGCGATGAAGTCGACGGAAGGCCGATTTCTTACCATGAACGGCCAGAGCGCATGCCGGTGTCCACCATGGAATCGAAAAAGTGGAGGTGCAGGGAAATGCTGACTTGAGAAAGGACAGAGCGGCACAAGTGACGTGATTGGTGAGGTAGTTGGAGGCAGCATTGACCGACGTAAAGTTATCCGGAACTGTGGAGGTTCGAGATTCAGCCTGAAAGAGAGGCCAGTCAACCTTGGCGAGAGACTAACGGATAGGAAGAGCAGAGGAGTGGGTTAAGTGGTCACTACCATAGAGGTCTAGAGTTACAGACTAAGAGAAATCAAGGAAGGCGGAAGAAGCAAGCGGAAAAATCCATGGAGGAAAACGTGCCGGTCAGGAGGTGAAAAACCGTGGGATGGCTGGTATTAAGAAGACAGACAGGAGTCGAGAGAGACTACAATGCCACCTCGCTGATTGGTGACAGTATCACTCCACAGAGAATGGTGCGCGTTGAAGTCTCCCAGAAGGAGGAAAGTAGGAGTGAGTTGCAAAAGGAAAGCGGAAATATCATTAACAGAAACTTCCTGTGACGGGAGGGCGGGAAAATATAAAGAACAAATCGTATGTGAGCAGTCAAAGAAAACCCGGGCCGCAATGGCCTGCGAAAAACGAGAGAGGTGAGGGGCATAATCGGGCGAGATTTAAAAGGGTGAACGGTAGGACGAGCAGACGAAACTAGGAGCAGGGAAGAGGAAGAAGGAGGCGGAGGGAGTTTAGGTTTCGGCGTAGGGGGTCGGGAATGCGAGACGGGGTAGAAGCGGGTTAGGGCGAATCCGATTTCCTGGATGGGGGTGGAGGAGAGAATCGGGGGCATCGGGAGGTCAAGGAGGGAGCGGGGCGTAGGAAATCGGGGAGAGAGGGTGGATGTCAGCCTAAATTCAAAGTTTAGATGCCGCACGACCACAGTCAAGAATGGAAGAGGGAAGGGAGCGGTCGCGAAGGGAAACGGGGAAACCCAAAGGAGACGGCAAAGTAGGAGGGATCACTGGAGGCGGGAGGGATGTGGATACGGGAGAAAGAGAACAGGCGGAAGAGGGAAAGCGAAAGATTAAACGATGGGACAGGGAAACTTGGCAGAAAGGGCCAAACGCCTGGAGCTGGCGATGGGCCGTTCCGGAAGAACGAGGAAGAGAAGTGGAGCCAGACGAGTAGCTGTAGGTAGCTGTAGCGGATATATAGGCCAAAATGCCAGCAAGGGTTTCGGTAGGATGGGTAGATGGACACGATACCACAAAGGTGGAGCAAATGGGAATAGTGATAGTAAAAGTATGGTCTGGAACGGCCGGAAAAGTTTCGGGCAGATGGGTGGATGGAGAAAAGAACACGGGGGATAAGGACGACGTAGAGGTCGGAAGAAGGGAGCTGGTAGACGAGGCCCGACAGGGCTGGAACGAAAAGATGAGGAAGAGGAGGACGGACCAAAAGAGACAGAAGTTCGAGTCAGGAAGGGCGTAGAGACTGAACAAAGGTAACTCCTGGACGAAGGAACTGGGACTGAACACGGGCTCTCGCCTCCTGGAAGCTGATCTTGTCAGACTCCCGGACAGATAGGACCTCTCGCTCAAATAAGTAGGTCGGACAGGAGGAAGAGGAGGCGGCATGGTCACTCCTGCAGTTGGCACAGTGAAAAGGATTAGAGCAGGGAGACCCATGCGTAGAGGACGCGCAACTGACACAAACACCAGTTGTTAGGGTTGGCAGTGCTCCGAGTTTGCTGGTTCCAGTGACTCAACCCTTGCTTTGGGCCGGCTCCAGAACTGAGAGTGACTCCCAGCTCCAGAGCTGCTCCATAAACCCCAGCTTTATATCGTAAGTTGCTCCAGAGTACGGTGTTGTTCCAGACTGATACTTTAGCGTCTTTTTATTGCGTTACAGCCCTTAAAATACAAAAACTAAATGCACAATAAGAGCAAAATCATTAAGGCTAGCAATAGTGATACATAGTTGGGAGTAGTTGCACTTTGCATAATTCTCCGAATTATAAGCGCGAGAGAGTTTCTAATAAGTACTAAGTGCTTGCAGCGTTTATACAGTTTGAATTTTAGTTGGCCAGAGTAATGGTTTTAAGGTGCTCAAAAGTACCTGCTTTTTTATGACATTATAATCTATTATGAAAAAACGTGTCCTTTCTCATAACCGTACGATTTACTATCCAACCCTTTAATCGCGCCGTACGATTTCAGCGATATTCTCATGGATGTGCAACAAGTCATTAAAAAATGAAAGTGCTAATAGGAATTTTTCTATTACTTTTCTAGTATGAAAAGACCATGAGAAATCCATATCTGACAATAAAATGCCTCAAAAATGTGATTATGAAGGAGAAATTTATGATTTTATATAAAAAAGTGAAAAAGTTTTTTTTTTTTTTTGCTTTTGTCATAATTTGTAGATAAACTTGCTTGAATAACTCAGAGAGTGCCGAAATGTATCCCAAAGGCATAAATCTTACCTGAAAACCTAGTTACGTATCACTACTAATCATTTTTACCTGTAAAATGCAACCCATATTTGAGGTGGGGAAGTCATCCTCCCTCTCCTCCCAAAGCTCCCTCATTCATGCAACTTGGGGAATTAACCCCCACCCTTGCTGCATAACCCCCACCCCTTTGCAAAATTACCCCTACATCCCTTTGCAACATTGAACAACATTGCATTGCAACTTGCAATCTCCAATTTTGCGGCCACACTACTAGCACTCTCCCATTTTGCGGCCACACTACAATGTATCCCAAAGGTATAAATCTTAACTGAAAACCTATTTACGTATCACTACTAATCATTTTTACCTGTAAAATGTAGCCCATATTTGAGGTAAAATACAAACATGTCATTTGGATTCATACTGATAAAAGAAACAAAACAGTGTATTAATTCAGTTATTATTTTGCTGTATATATATATAATTATGAAATTTGAATATAAAATATACAAAAAGTATCATATAAAAATAAAAGTTGCAATGCTTCATTCTGGAGGAGAGAAGTACATGTTGAAAAAAAAATAATAGCTACAGTCTGACTCACCACCGGGTGCACGCGTCTGCCTCCTTTTGCCTCCCTTGTTGATTGCTGTTCCTGCCACCAGATGACAGCAGCGCCTGGGACTGGCGGTCTACTCAAATCTGAGGGCATGCAGTCGCCGAAAGCGGTTAAGAGAATTTTTTTACGGCCGTGGACTGCAGTCACTTTACGCGGTTAAAGACAAAAAAAATGTCGGTGAATAAAGTCGCCGAACGCGGTTAAAGAGCTATCCATACTTGGCAAACTGGTACGGCTAGGACACTATATTACGATTAAAAAATACTATACGCACATACGTACGCTCAACATCAGCAGTCCAGTTTGTTTACAACTAGTGTTTTACATGCTCAAAGAAAACGTTTAACGTCAAACCGTCGAAAACACCAATCACTAGTGGTCGGTTCCCGTCCCCTAACTTGCTAACATTCACTCTACTATGAGTGGAGCAGCTCCAGGCTTCAGCTGTAGCTCCAAGTTCCGAAGCGCTCCGATAAGTTTGGCTCCAGCTCTGCTCCGGCTCCACAATCCCAGCTCTAGCTCCGCTCCGGCTCCTGGCTCCGGATCCGGAGCACTGCGAACGCTACCAGGTGTACTGCGACACGTCTTACTGACGTGCCCGAACCTTGGCAAGCACCGACATGGTCTAGGGATATAATGGCGGACCGGGAACGGGAGGTAACCGGCAATGATTTTCTCGGGTAACTGAGAGCTGGCAAAAGTCAGAATCAACAAGGGGGACGGAATCTTTACCCCGTGGACCATACGAGGTGGGAGGGGGATGGTAAACACGGGTCACCTGAGAAGAGAGGCAGGTGAGAAGATCCCATTTCGAGTATTCCAAGAGACCGGGGTCACAAACCACATCCGTATAAGTGTTAAAAGAAGAGTGAGGGAAGCAGTCCACGGGAGCAGGGGCCAGGGCAGAGAGGGACGAAACCTGGTACTGGGCTAGGGAAGAGACTTCTACAACTAGGGAGCCGCGTTCTGGGACCACATCTGACGGGGATCCCCGCAATGGGAAATAGTCATCATAGACTTAAAAAACGTCACGCTGCGAGAGGCGGAAGTAGGGAGAACCCAAAATCGAGGGTAGTCATAACCAGAGCCGTCGGTCCCAGCGAAGGGGTCGAGAGGCCTGTGAGAACAATACGACCGAGAATTCTTAGAACGAGGAGGACGCAAGTGACCCCCAGACAAAGGAGGAACGACACCCTCAAGATGCAGGTTTCCAGTGATAGAGGACTCGAGGGCCTGGTCTTCCACCACCCGGGTGCTAATAGAAGAATTAAGCGAGTCCATGAAAGTAGCGTAAAACGAAAACGGACCCAGGGGACGCAAGGAACTGCCTACCTGAAAAAAATGGGGACCGAACGCAAACCGCAAGAGACACCGTCGTTTTAAAAACGGGGCCCAGTAATACGAAAGTTTGTCCCCAACGGCGCAAAGACCCAAGCACCCCAATCCTACTTGCCTGGACACTCAACCAGCCAACACGGTGACACCCTAAGGACGCCACCTTCGGAGGACAGCCCTGGAGATCCGTACTGGGAGCCGAAGTCCTGGTGGCTCTTAGTCCGGTTCCCCGGCGTGAGTAACCCTTTCGGAGGCTGAGCCCCCGGCGACGTAGCCCATTGGATCAGCACGCACAAGCACCCTCCCACCACGACAAGGTAGCCACCCCGGTAGGGTTTATATACAAAATCTAGAAAAACTTTTTACTGTCGAAAAAAATATATGTTGGCCCCGATTAGGTTAGGTTACGCTAGATTAACGAGTAACTCACTATTTAATAACTTAACAGAAATCACCCTTGCAGCACTCATATGCGCCCCCAAACACTTATCACGCCCTTCTTCGTTTAATGGCACGAAGATTAGGTTAATTAGTTTTTTAGATATATGCATTTAAAAAAAGCTTGTACTTTGCTAATGCGGAGATGCACACTGTGTGTGTGTGTGTGTGTGTCACAAGAGTTGTCAAGAAATAGTGGAATGGAAACATTTAGTGACATACACACTGAGTGAAAACCTTGGTTTCGCATAATATATCGTCAGACATACTGCTGAACTCCCTGTTCCCATTTTTTTTTGTATGAAACTAATACTGGATCTTAATCTAAGACTTGGAAGCCATGTGGGTATCTTACCTTACTTTTATGTAGTGCGATGCGAAAAACCTCGCTTCATTTTCGCATTATTGACGATGTACTGTATACTTGTAGGAGGAGATTGTAGACACCAATTGACCAGGAAAGTACTCCGGGGGGAACATTAAACAGAAGATAGGGAGTGCTGGAACTCCCGTTTCTCCTGTCACTGTCCTTAGCTGATCTTTTTCTGTGTCTCATCTACCCTGTGAGCAGTCCAGCATTAGGGTGTGTCAATTTTAGTAAAGTCAACAATTCAAAAACTAGTAATGCTCAAATGATGTCATATTATCTAGCAAACTTAGAAATATCTTTAGTGTTGTTTAAAAAAGCATTTACCTACATATATTTGACCATAAAGGTTTGAAATACAACCTAAATATGACTGTAGCATCGTATATCAATGTGCCATTGATATGTGTGGTCAACTTTGGTTATTTTTGGTGTGCAGTATGGTTTCTAAGTTTCACATAGTCACAAATGCTGGAGTTTTGATTGTGAATGCGTGTTTTCCCTCCTTTTTGACAATTTTGATTACTTCGTAATGTAAATATTGTGTAATTCAAATTATTCGAAATGTTATGTGTGACCCAAACTTTCTGTATATTTTGATATGATAGATATATGAAATTGTCATTACTTTGAATAATTAAGTCTTGTACCTATAACAACACAACCTTTTATCTGAGCTTATAGGAAGATATTAAAAATTTCAGTTAACTTAATTTTATGTAATCATAATCAGTAGGCCTATCCAAATTTCAATGACATTTCTTTTGTTCACAGGTCCACAGGATGAGTCAGAAAGAAATCAGAACCCGAAGCAAATCAAGTTGTCACCTAAGTCATTTGGTGGGGCCTGGGAGGGAACTTCCGCCGGCTGAGCTGCCCACAGCCAGAGATCTGCTGAGGTATGGTTTGTTGAGGAGAGAGATGAGTGAGGAAGACAGGAGGAATTACCCAGTTAATGACCTGATTAACAATGGCATTGTTCCAGGGATACTGGCTCAGTGGAGAAAGGCCAACGCTCTATTCACAGGACCTGTAATCAACACTGAGGTCAGGATCAGGGCTAAAGTGAAGGCACTGTGGAATGAGGTAGTGAAGGTATCCATTGGCAATGTGAAGCTAGAGGTCAAAGATAGGTTCATGATGAAACTGGACAAATTGGTGGACATCCTGACCTGTCACTGTGTGATCAGGAGCTGCAGTGAGCTTGGGTGCAACCCCTGTCTGCAACAGTGAGGTTCACACTGACTGCAGCTGCAGGAGCGAGCAGAAGATACCAGTGCAGGAGCTTGCCTTCATTAAAGGTCAGAGAGAAAAGGTGGACAGTGTTGGGGCACACCAATGGGTCTAGCTGATCACCCTAAGACCAGGAGACAGGAAGCAGTGCTGCAGACAGAGACAGGAGCAGAGAAGGAAGGCCGAGGAGAAGAGGAGGAGGAAGGCAGAGGAGTCAGCCAAGAAAGAAGAGGAGTTGAGGGAGGAGTCACTGCTGGAGATGGAGTTGGAGGAGACTGGAGATATACTGGAGGAGGCAGGAAGGAGAGAGGAGGACGAAGACTTCATACCAGAGGCTGCGACAACTTCTTCCTTGCCTGTGGCTAAGAAGAAGAAATACAACACTGAAGATATCACCAACATAGCTCTGGCTAGCTTGAGACATCACACTGGGCTGAGAGAGACTGCAGAGATTGCCACTGCTGCCTGGATTGATGCTGGTCTTATCACAGAGTTTGACACAGCACTGGTGATTGACCACAACAAGGTAAGGAGGGCTCAGGAGAGACTGACTAAGGAGCTGGTCAAGAAGTTTGATGAAGAGATTAGGGAAAATGGCATCACCTGTATCTTCTTTGATGGGAAAAGAGATGACACCAAAGCGATGATGGAAGCTGAGGGCAGTGACAGGCAGTTTCCTGGCCTCATTAAGGAAGAACACTACACAGTGTGCAATGAACCAGGTGGGAAATATTTGTGGCATTTTTTTACCAGAGGAAGCTGCAGAGGAGAAAAGTCATGCTGAGGTCATTGCTGATCATCTGGTGAACTGGCTAAGAGAGAGAGAGAGGAGCAGACCAGACCCTTTTGGCCATAGGAGGTGACAGTACTAATGTGAATACTGGCTGGGAGGGAGGAGTAATGCATTATGTGGAGGCCAAGCTTAGCAGGAAGTTGGTGTGGATTGTCTGTGACTTGCACACTGGGGAGCTGAGTCTCAGACGCCTGGTGACTGCACTGGATGGCAAGACATTGAGCAACAACAAGTGGTCTGGGCCCCTAGGAAAGATGTTAGACACTGCCACTGAGCTGGAGATCAACTCAAACTTCACGAGGATCACTGTTGGTCCTCCTCTACCCCATCTCAGTCAGGAGGTAGTCAAGGAACTCAGCACAGACCAATCATATGGCTACAGAATCATCACTGCTATCAGATCGGGAGAGGTATCTCAGAGTCTAGCTCTCCTGGAGATTGGGCCAGTCTGTCACAGTAGGTAGCTCACCACGGCTCTAAGGTTCTGCAGATTGTGGATTTCCAAACATGGGCTGAAGGGTAGGAACCTGAAGAATCTGAGGATAATTGTGGAATTCATAGTGGGAGTCTACATGCCAAACTGGTTCAACATCAAGTTAAATCACAGCTGGGTGGAGGGTCCCAGGCATGTACTGTACCAGCTGGAGCTGCTCAGAAGTCAGAAGAAGGAGGTGATAGGAATAGTGATGCCTACAGTGAAGAGATCAGCCTGGTATGCACACTCTGAGGCTGTGCTCCAGGCCATGATGTGCAGTGAGGTGGAGGAGGAGAGGAGGGAGTCAGTGAAGAGGATACTGGAAATCAGAGGTGAAGGAGATGAGGAGACACAGGTAGGAGACTGCAGTGTCAGGCCCAGGAAGACTCCTGACATCAACCCAGATGCCACCAAACTCTCGGAGCTTATTGACTGGAACTCTGGCGTGACTGAGCCTCCTCTGACCTGCTCACTCACCACTGTTGCAATCAAAGAGTTTCTGGATAGACCAATGGAAGTTCCTGCATGGCCCTCACACACACATTCAGTAGAGAGGTGTGTAAGGATGACAACTGAAGCAGCACAACATATTTACTCACAAGAGAAGGTGGAGGCGTACATCAGTGGCCAGGTGGCCAGTAGGGAGCTCATGTCCAGGAACAAGAGCAAGGCAGACATGGCATCCTTGGCAAAGTTCAAGAAACCTATCTATATTTCTAAGTTTTAATATTGAAATACAATCAAAATGTCTTTAATTGCATGTAATGTATGTAAAATGTAGTTATATACAATAAAAAAATACTTGCAAAAATTGCTGATTTTTTGTAAACTTCAACTTCAAATATAAGTAGCTAGGATTGGTCAAATCTGGATTTTAAAGCCATATTTCGATTTAGCACATAAATATGCATCATTTGGTCACTAGTAGTCTTTGAAAATCTAAAGATTTCATTTTGCTCCCTAAAATTGACACACCCTAGTCTAGCATGCTCTCAAACACACACTTCTCTCCATATTTCTCACTACATACACATTCGAGATGTTCTGGGACTTTGCCTGATTTACTTTTCATTAATTTCTGCAACAATCGTAGCCTTTTCTCAAATTTTCAATCTGTTGAACACCACTTTTCCTCCTCTAAACCACATCTTCTTTTCCTCACTGAAACTCAGGTGTCTTGGACGAATGACAGCAACCCCTTTTCTGTACCTTCTTTTTTTCTCTATACTCAATTTCACTCCAAAGGTGAATGTTGCGTATATGTACGCAATGACTTAATTTGTTCTCATATTCCCGAACTCGAACCTTCCAAATTCTATACCCTCTGGCTATGGCTTACATGCCAATCTCAAACTAAATACATCTGCGCTGTTTACCTTTCTCCTAATTCTATTGACTATCCAAAATTCTTTCACTACCTCACTTACAAAGTGGAATACAGTCTATCCCGCTCTCCCTTTGTTAAAATTTCCATTTTAGGAGATTTCACTGTTCACCATCACCTTTGGTTTTCCTCCCATTTCACTAATATCCCTGGTGAACTAGCTTACAACTTTTGTATCCTAAATGACCTAGAGCAAATTGTATAGCACCCTCCTCATATCCCCGATCGCCTTGGAGATAGGCCCAACATTCTGGATTTATTTCTTACCTCTCATCCTTCTTCTTACTCTGTGAAACTTTTTCTCCGTTGTGCTCCTCCGATCACAATCTTATATCTGTTTCGTGTCTTATTGCTCCAATCCAGCCTTTAAATCCTCCCAAGAGGAGCGCCTTGGCACGTTGGCGCCGCTGATTAGGGGGCCTTTAGGTAGTACTTCTGTGATTTTCCATGGAGTGATTACTGCTTCCGTGGCCGGGGCCCTTCCGGGTGTGCCTGTGCGCATCACGGAGGTGATTCTCTCGAGCATGGAGGCGTAAATTTCATATTCTATTCCTATACTAATGCAGAAAAACCTTCGTTTAACTTTACTCATTCTAATGCTATCCGCAACAGAGAGGAGTCTTTCGGAAGGTACCGTCGCCATCCAACTCCTGATTCTCACTCAGCTTATTTTTGCCCAGAAGCGTGCAAAATCTGTTCTTCGACTCGCCAAAAATTCCTTCATCCGACAAAAATGTGAAAACCTATCCAATTCTAATTCTTCTCGCTCTTTCTGGCATCTAGCTGAGAAGCTCTCCAACAACTTTAATTCCTCCCCTTTTCCATCCTGACGGTTGACTTGCCCTCTCTTCTCCTGACGAAGCTGAACCCTTCGCTCAAACTTTCGCTTCCAACTCAACCGTGACGATTCCTGTGATGTTCTCCATCTCCTCCTCTCTCTTTTCTTCTCCTAAAGCTATCAGCAATGGTGTTCCAGGGTTCTGTCCGGTCACCCACTCTTTTCCTTTTATTTGTTTATGATCTTTTAATTCACACTTCCTGTCCTATTCACTCTTATGCCGAGGATTCCACTCTTTACTTCTCCACCCGCTTCCCAAAGCGTCCCTCTCAACAATCACTCCATGATTCGCGTGGGATGGCCATGGAGCACCTGACCTCTGATCTTTCTGCTATATCTGATTGGGGCAGAGAAAACCTTGTGGCTTTCAATGCCTCAAAAACTCAGTTCCTCCATCTGTCTACTCGTCACAATCTTCCACACGACTATCCCCTTACCTTCAACAACACACAAGTCAGTCAATCCTTCCTCTTCTCTTAACATTCTTGACGTTTCCTTTTCTCGTGATCTTTCCTGGAAAGATCACATATACTCTCTTTCTAAAATAGCTTCTAAGAGGTTAGGTGTGCTGTACCGCCTCCGCGGTTTCTTCATCCCCGCTCAATTGCTGTATCTGTATAGGGTTCTTCTCCGCCCCTGTATGGATTATGCTTCTCATGTATTGGGTGGTTCAACTCACGCAGCCGTAATTGACCGGGTGGAATCAAAGGCTTTTCGTCTCATAAATTCCCCGCCTCTTACTGACTGTCTTCAATCTCTCTCTCATCGTCGCAATGTTGCCTCATTCTCTCTTTACTATCACTATTATAAAGGACACTGCTTTTCTAAACTCTCTCACTGCATGCCACCTCCTTTAAGGAAAGCACGCATTATCAGATTTTCGACACTCTCATTCTTTTTTTGTCCAACTCTTTAACGCAAGAGTTAATCGGTATTTTCAATCTTTCATCTACTCAACAGGTGAACTCTGGAACAATCTTCCTCAGCTCTTTCAAACGCAGAGTGTGTAGGCATCTCCAAAACTCTGGACCTTGATTTTGGCTCTCTTCTACTTCCATAGAGGGGGGGGCGCTTTTGCGGTCGTTCGCCCTTGGCCCCTCCTTTTTGCATAAAAAACAACTTTTAATAGTACTCGTAAACTGTAATAATTAATGAAGAGGGTCAGTACCTGGCACACCGCTCAGGCCAACTGATGTGGCCCATTGCTCTAACTCTTGGACTATTATTACCAGCACTATTAGGGATTCGAACCCCCTGACCCTAGCGTTGTCCCTTCGCTTATTGGGAAACTGTGGTACCTACTGAGCTAAGAGCTGTACTTACGGGTGATCATGTAGGTTTGACTGCCTCTCCGTAACAATAGCTGTACGACGTTTTCAACTGTCGCTTACCACTTTCCCTAATTAATGGAGAACCTTCTCACTCGATGTTTTGGGAATTAGAAAGGTGCAATTTGACTTTTTTATCTAAGTTTTTTTTCCATATTTATTCCGAGTCTTGATTATTCTTCCTTGAGGTCTGGAACCACAACTTGATCGTGGATGGTTTCATGGGGCGTGTTGAAGTACTGGCCCCAATCACCGCTAATCTGACACAGGTGGAGCTCCCTCTATACGGTAGGAGAAAAGAGAAGGACATTCAGAAGAGTGGCAACCTCGTTCTTCAGGTTTACAGCGACGACGACCTCACCAGCGTATGAGTAGCTTCAAGAAGCTTTGGAACGTCATCATCATTACTTCCGGAAATGATTCTGGGCTTAAAAATAAAAGATAAACTAAAGAATAATATTCGGTGGTATAGAAGTTGCTCTTGAAAGGTGAACTTTACTTCACTCATTGTTGCTCATGATATATCCTAGAACATGATGTCAAACTGTCACAGTTAATTAAGGCTAAAAAGTGTTCTCCTTATTTCAAAGTGATTCCTCGCTCTTACTGTATTTTAAAAAGATTATCAAAATCAGTTTCGTTCGCAAAGGGATTGTGCTACATAAAGTGCAACCTATTTTTACATTTATTTTTTCACCTACTGTACACAGCTCTTATATATGAAGACGTGTGATATAATTAAATCTAGATATGAAAAATTGTTTATATAATATAGGGTTCTATATTTGTTAAAGATTTTAGTGTTACAGAATATATTGAACTAGTTTCCTAAATTGAGAAGCGGTTACGAAAGGTAGATAAACACAAGTGCCTCTAATTACTACCAACTATTCATTTGAGTTTATGGATGACACCGTAATTTCTAATTTTATAGTGCTTAGTTAAGTTTTAAAACTTTTTCTCTGAATTTGTAACCTCATTCTTGTCACTTTCACACGACAGAATGGGCCAACAACCAGGCTATGTTTGGCCAGGTTATTTTTTAATATTTTCCCGCTCTGAATTTGATTCAAAGTACGTAATACTTCTTCCCCACATACAAATGTCATTAAGTTTTCTTGAATCCCATTCTTAAAAGATAACCGCTAGGATCAGAAATCTCCATTTGTCCCCACAGATCGGGTGGGCCTGAAAAAACGCAAGATTTTAGAGGAAAGTCCAACTAAATTTGCTTTATTACTGGACTATTAAATTATTATTAACTTTTGTGGTTCAATTGTTACGTATCCGTACTATTAACTATTAAAAAATAAATCTTGCTTTCTGGAAGTATATTGCAGAGAATTTCAGAAAAATTCCATTCTTGTCATCTGTCATAATTTCGGACGAAACATCTCTCAACTGGAAAGTAGAATGAGTCACAAACTTATACTCGTAAACTAAATTGACGACTAATTCGAACGTTCACTCGCAATATTTTTTTTGAGGTTAAATTGACATGTAGTCTACGAAAACAAAGTTTTGTAGGATTTCAGTTTGAGGGAGGGTTCGAGAACCCAATTGGAGTGCTCGATACTGCTAAGAGAACATTTCACCGATTTCTTTTCTACCTAGCTGGAATTTGTAAAAAGTATTTCATGATTAAAAAGTTAAAACTTCCAAGTGTGAATGGAATTTTTTTTAATATTTTTAGTTTAAAACAATCAGTATAGATTTAGTTTTAAATCCATTTGTGTGCCTTTTTTATGAATAAAATTTGTCATTCAATTTTTTTTCCCTTATGAGGTACTAAGATTATCTGGTTTCTCTTGAGTGGGGATTGAATAGAGACGCAAAGTTGATTTATGGACAATCTTTTAAGTCACTGAAGCGAGAGAGAATTTGTTAAATTCAAGTAAGAATGTTACGAGTTAAATGGCCCACAAAATTATGAAACACATACATTAAGAACCCATTCTCCATGGGATGGGCACGTGCTTGAACTCGAGTCCGAAGGCAAGATTACTAAAATAATTTTTACACTCGACAATATAAAGGAATCACCACCAGCAATAAAATATAACCCCAACCCTCACGGATCCAGTGTAGCCTCATGACAAGGTAAGTATAATTAGTGGTACCCAGGGCGAGACCAGTCTCCATTCCTCTTTCAAGTAAACGCTCGCGCCACGGGTATATGATGATCACGTTTTTTCATGCACTTATGAATTACATCTATTGCATATATACTATATATTCCATTCTCATCTCCAACGACCCGACCCCCCAGGGTGGCCACCTTGTCGTGGTGATGGGACTTCCGTGTTCTGACACAGTGGGCTACGTCGGTGGGTCTCGACCCCAGGAAGGGTCACCCATACCGGACAGGCTACTGGGGAGACAGGACTAAGAGCCACCAAAGTTTTTGGCTCCCAGTACGGGTCTCCAGAGCTGTCCTCCGGAGGTGCCACCCTTAGGGCGTCACCGTGTTGGCTGATTGAGTTTCCGGGTCGGTGGGATTGGGGGTCTACGGTTTTTGCGCCGTTGGAGGCAAACTTTCGTATCACGGGGCTCTGTTTTTGAATAGACAGTGTGTCCCCTGGGGACGAGGTAGCCTGCCACCTGCGTTTCGCGCTCGGCCTCCCTTTCTTACTGGTAGGCAGTTTCTCGCGTCCCCTGGGTCCGCTTTCTTTATCACTCTTTGCTTATGGATTCATTTCTCTTAGCACTCGGGTGGTGAGCAACCAGGCCCTAGAGTCATCTACCATTGGAAGACCGCGTCTTGAGGGGATCGAACCCCCTCTGGCTGCGGAGCACACGCGTTCTCCTCGATCTAAGAATTCTCGTAAGTCTTTTGACCTCTTCGTACGGGCCGATGACTCTGACTCTGACTACCCTCGATTTCTAGTCCTCTGTTCTTCCGCCTCTCCTCTCCTCTCACAGCGGGACGTTTTTGAGGTCTACGATGATTTCACTTCCCGTTACGGCGATCCCCGACAGAAGTGGCCCCAGAACGATGGCGCTCTAGTCGTGGGAGTCTCTTCCAAGGCCCAGTACCAGGAAGTTTCGTTCCTCTTGACCCTGGACTGCCTCCCCCACTCTTCCTTTAACACTTGTAAAGGAAGAGTGGGGAATACTCGGAATCGGATCTTCTCGCCCGCCTCTCTTCTCAGAAGGTGACCGTGTTTACCGCCTCCTTCCCTGGTATGGTCCAGGGGGCAAGGATTCTATCTCCCTTATTGATCCTGACTTTTCTCCTCCCAAGTTACTTGAGAAAATTAGGGCCGGTTATTTTCAATTTCTGGTCCGCCGTTATATTCCCAGACCACGCCGTTGTTTTACTTGCCAGAGGTTCCCTGGTATTTGTGTTAACTGCGCTTCTCCAACGCATGGTTCCTCCTGTTCCAAACCTCCCCGCTGCGCCAACTGTGGAGAAAACCACGCCGCCTCCTCTTCTTCATATCGGACGTACTTATTTGAGCGTGAGGTCCTGTCAGTCCGGGAATCTGACAGGGTCAGCTTCCAGGAAGCGAGGTCCCGATTCGCAAGTCCAGGCCTTACCTTCGCCCAAACACTGCGCCCTTCCCACCCTGCTACCTCCCGTTCGCCCCGGACTTCGGCCACTTCCGTACCGTCCTCCTCCTCACACTATCACTCTAGGCCTGATCAAGCCTCATCCACCCGTCCCCCTATCCCGTCCAGGGCCGCCGAGAGGACGGGGAAGCCGGGTTAAACCCCCGGGGCACGGAAAGAGGGGAGATAAAATCTAAAAATATTACTAAAGCAATTGATTAAATAACAGAGAAGAAATATAATTAATGAACATGCATTTTATAAAGATTATCAGAGTCAAACTGAAACAGATAAAATATTATCTGCGGTCCACCAATGCCCAAGACCGACTGACAGATCTGCGAACATTGTAATTGAAAGCCAGTTAGCCCGTCCTTTAAATTTCATTAGAATCATTTACCACTTTGCTAGAGAGAAGGCAAAGAAAGTACACTTCTAATTATGAAAATCTTGCAGTAAACAATTGTCTTGTCTGCATGGACTGATACTGCATTTGTAAATTGTATGGTGATAGAATTAATATAATTGATTCGAAAAATAAAATGGTCATTTTCCTCCGAGTTGTTTATTCATACTGTATGTTTTGAATAGTGACTTGGACATATAATCAGTTTGCTTGTTATGTACACAAAAAACATTCATAATAAAATACTGAGTAAACAGGGGAGCCCATATACCAATTCTTCCCCGGGGCCCGTGGCAGCTCTCGCCGGCCCTGATCCCGTCCTTTGTATCGACCCTCTCGTCGTCTCCACCCCCTCGTATTTGTTATTTATTTATTTATTGGGTTCAAAATCCCAGCTGAGCCGTGAACGGCCAAGCTCTGAAGGGCCAGTTCAACCTACAGCCCAAGTTAAGCTAAAATTAAAAACTTACGGACTTGAGGTCCTATTAGGTCCTAATCAGGATTGCTGACTCGATGTGAGCCTACCTTAGGCCTCAGTTGCATGAATTTAAGATAAAAACAAAAGGGGCACTATTTATGGTCTTTCTCAACTTTGCAACAACAACAACACAACCTGCACGATGCAACAATCTTGTATCTAAACAACCAAACTGAATTGCAAGAGAGCTCTCCATAAGACCACACCCTGTAAGTACGGCATCCCACAAACGAGAAGAAAAGACGCGCAGCGCCCCAAAAAATGATGCCACAAGAGTGCCCAAACAATGATGCCACAAGAGCCCAAAAATGCTAGCTCTAAATTAAGTGAATTTTTCACTAACCTTACAATTATGAGATGGATATATACACCTTAACTTAATATGTACAAGCAATGCTGCATCAATCAGCTTAGTCATCATATCGCCTTGGGATAACAATGGCTCTTCCTCTTCTAGATTTTCTAACACTCCCCACCGAAGAGGCATTGTTGTCATTACCTTCTGCAAGGTTAGCCAAGCCTTCTCCATGAGGCTGTAACTCAAATGTTTCATCTTGACTATCTGTGTTTTTGCTGATTTCTAAAGCATAGAGTTTTTGTATAGGTCTCTCTAACTTTCCTCCTGAAGTCTTTAACAGTGCAGACCTAATTAAATTGTCTTTGCCAACAAACAACTCTTCAATTGTGCCAAGCTTCAAGCATTGCCTTGGTCTTTCATCCCCAATCATTACCACTTCTCCCACCTTGATACAATTTGCATTGGAGCCTTTAGCTTGCCTGATGGGTAATAATTGAGTTCTGGCAAGTATTCCATCTGCCACCTCTTCCATAACTGATCTTGTAGCTCTTCAAGGTACCTGAACCGTCTGGTTAACTCTCCTTGAGTGCTCTGGATAGGCTGCAAGTCTTCTGGCACACTGGGGCTTGATGTTAATCGTTTACCACACAGAAAATGATTTGGTGTCAATGGCTCTGCATCCTGCATACTGTTATAAACAAAAGTGATAGGCCTACTGTTCACCATTGCTTCTACTTCACATAAAACAGTGCAGAATTCTTCTTTGCTCAAATGAGCATTAGCTAAAAGTTTCTTTAATGGACACTTTACACTTCTCACTAACCTTTCCCAAAATCCTCCCCACCGTGGTGCTCTCTCAACAATAAACTCCCACTGTACCCCATGGTGTGAAAAGTAGGATTGGAATCCTTCCTCTTTTAGCAAGGACCAAATTTCTTGGAGTTCCTTTGCAGCCTTTTTGAAGGTTTTAACATTATCCGATATGATTTTATTTGGGAAACCCCTTCTGTTCACAAACCTTTTAAAGGCCAAAAGAAATACATCACTATTTAAGTTGTTTACCAACTCCAAATGGATTGCTCTGGTGGTAGCACATGTGAAAAGACATATAACCTTTGCTAGACTCCCCTTGCTCATACACATAGACTGGACCTGCGAAGTCTACTCCCACTACATCAAATGGGGCAGTATAGACACACCGTTGTCTTGGAAGTGGAGCCACCTTTTCATAATAAGGCTTTGCACTCCAACGCTTGCAAACCACACATTTATGCAAGACCTTTTTTACTACTTGTCTAATTTTGGGAATCCAAAACTGTTGTCTGATCTCTATTATCACTTCTCTAACTCCAGCATGTAACAACTTATGATGAGTATCCAGGATAAAAAGGTCCACAAAATGGCCCCCAGAAGGTAGCAAAATTGGATGTCTTTTCTCCTCTGGAAGCCCAGAAAACTGTAGTCTACCTCCTACTCTCAATAAATCCTGATCCAAAAACACATCCAAACCCTTGAGAGCAGAATGTGTTGGTAGAACCTGTAATGGACGGCTGGTGAGCAATTCCCTCTCTTCACCAAATTTTTCCTTCTGCACATATACCACCCAGTATTTCCTGGCTTGCTGAATCTCCTTACTGTTCAGAATTCCTTCCCTTCTTGTTTCTCCCTTAATATTGTTGGTAAATCTATATACCCATGCTGTCACTCTTAACAACCTTTTCAGACTGCTAATGTCCTCAAGCCTCAATAGGGGGTCCTGCTGCCTAACTTGACAACACTGTTCACAGTGCATTTTCTCACCTCACTCACCCATGCTTCTTCAGCCTGGCATTCTCCTACAGTAGGCTCATTAGAAGGCCAGTTTTCACTTCCAAGTTTTAGCCACTCTGGCCCATTCCACCACAAACTTGACTGTGCAAGATCTTTCACTGAAATTCCTCGTGTTGGTAAATCAGCGGGGTTTTGGATGCCAGGACAATGCTTCCATTGCTTGGGATCTGTGTGCGCTTGAATTTCCTCCACCCTATTGGCAACAAATGGTTTCCATTTCCTTGCCTGGCTTCTTAAGCAGTGCCAAACTACAGTGGAGTCTGTCCAATAATAGCTTGGAATTTCATAGAGGGCCAAAGACTTTTGCACTGTAACTGCAAGCCGACTAGCAATAACTGCACCCATCAACTCCAACCTTGGAACAGAAAGCCTTTTCAAAGGTGCTACTCTGCTCTTTGCAGCAACCAACCTGCAACTTACTTCCTCTTGCAATGTACCTCTTATATAAATACAAGTTGCATAGGCTTCCTCACTTGCATCACAAAAGATGCGCAGCTCCAAATTGTCTGGACTATTGTTCAACTCTCCAAAGTACCATCTTGGGATTTCAATGTCTCCAAGATGTGCCACTTCTTTCAACCAATATTTCCACCTTACCACCATATGATCAGGTAACTCTTGGTCTCAACCAAGTCCAATTTCCCAGAGGCTCTGAAACCAAATTTTTTACTTTATCACAAATGGAGCCAGGAATCCAAGAGGATCAAAGACCTTTGAAGCCAAACTAAGAGCTGTACGTTTTGTCCACCTTATCTCATTCTCAGCCAGCTCTACTAAAGATTTCCCATTGAAGGTAAACAAATCCTCTCCTTGCTGCCAAACAATGCCTAGCAATTTTGCATCTATTGCCCACAACTCCTTAATACCAGAATCCTCAATACTTTCTGCTGCATCAGGTACTACACAGGACTGACTCATAAACTCTTGTAATTGAGAATGATTGGTCTGCCATTTTCTAAGCTCCATGCCAGCCTCCCTCATTATAGCTCTAGCCTCCATGAATATCTGTTTAGCCATTTCTGTATTATCCACGGAACACAGCAAATCATCAACATAAAAGCTTTCCTTATGTGTTCAATAGTGTTACGATAGACTTCAGAATATTTCTTAAAATGGTACTGCATAGTAACTGCCAACAGAAATGGACTAGAGCTGAGGCCAAACAACACTGACTTCATTCTATATGCTTGAACCTTAGGTTCATTTTCCAACAAGACTTTCGTATCCACCCACAGATACCTTACTGCATCTCTGTCCTCTGGTTTTAACTTTATCCGCAAAAAGGCTTGCTTCACATCTGCAGTCAATGCTACTCTACCAAACCTGAATCTCAGTAACAAGGAAAATAAATCTGCATTTAAATTTGGCCCAGCATCCAAACAGTCATTCAAGGACACACCACCTTTGGGTTTGGCTGAGCCATCAAAAACTACCCTCAGTTTGGTGGTAATTTTGTCTCGCCGTACCACTGCATGGTGTGGCAGATAATGTGCCTCCTGGCTCACCAGCTCACCTTGCACCCTTTCAGCATAGCCCTCCCTTACATAGCTTAGGATGGCCTCATTTTATTCAATTAACAACTCCTCATTTTTTCTTAGCCTGTACAATGAAGTCCCCAACCTCCGATTAGCTAGCTGAAGGTTTGAACTGGGTTTGCAAGAATCCTTCCAAGGGAGGCCAACTTCATAGCAACCATCTCTAAACCCAATCCCTTTTTCAAATTACTCTAAAACATCATTGTTCACTGTACTTGCCTGTTTGTCCTTTATGCCAATGGATTCAAGTTCCCAAAACGCTTTCAAATGCCTTTCCAAACCATGGCTGTTCTCCTCAATCTTAACAAAAAGAGCCTTAACTTCCATTTCATTGCAATAGCTACCATGTAGCATCCAGCCTAGCTTACTTTCAATAGCTACCGGGCCTCGAGATGTGCGGACAATATTACCAGTGATGAAGTCCCAATAATTAATAGTCAGCTCCAATCAAAAGACTAATATCTTCTGTTCCTTCAAACTTATTATTGCCCAAATTAATTCCTTTAACTTGCAATTCTTGGACACATGCCATATCTAAACAAGTAGTGACTGGAGCACAAAGTTCCTCAATCTCTACAGCTTGGACCTTGATAGTGGGACTTTGCGGTAACAACCCCTTAACCAGAACTTCTACCTTCTTAAATTTGGTTCGGTTTTGAACGGAACCCCCAAACCCAGAAATTCTTAAATTTTCTCTCTTAAGTTCTTTAACCTTCAATTTTCTGGAAATTCTGGTCTTAATAAAGCTACACTGGCTACCACTATCAAACAACACTCTTACAGTAGCTTCTCCATCATTCCCAATTAATAAGGCTGCAGTTGTTTGCAATAATCCCCCTTTACTTTTACTCCCTTTCATAGCAGTGGCATGTGCCACTGATGTCTCTACTTCTGGGGTAAGCCTACTAGGAGTGTTTTCACACAATAATGGGTGATGCCTGCCATGACATTTTTTGCACAAAATTTTAATCTTACAAAACCTTGCTCTGTGAGCTTTCAAAAAACATTTAAAACATGCTGTGGACTTAGTTACCCTGTCCTTTCTCTCCTCAACAGGTGTGAAAAAACTATATATGGCTATGGGTTGATTGCCTGATACCCTCATCCGTTGGAAATTTCCAGCAGATTTCAGTGGAGAGTTAAACGACAAAAGCCCTATGTTTTTTCGTTAGAGTTATGAATATGTAGGTCTTTAAAGGACCTCTTTATATTTAATTGTTTATGGTAATTTTTGCGTCGGGATTTTAGATGCCTATATGTGAACGAAAAGAAATTGTCCCACCTTATTTTTGCTGGGCCTTAGTTTGCTTCGATGTAGGGCATCACGATCGTTTTCGGTGTAGGGCCGCCACGATGGAGTTACGCGATGAGTTAACTTGATGTAATTAATATAGGCAGTCACAATATAAACACTTTAAGGTATAGGCCTATCCTATCTGTGGTAATTAAGTTTATTATAAGGAATTCACTCAGAACTTTAGAGAAGACAAAAGTACATCCTCCCTGTTTAACCCTTCGTGGGCTAGGTGGGACTGACTAACAAAGAAGACTATGTGGGGTCACCCAGACCCCAAACTTCAATGGTGAATTTCTGCCATATGCTTAAGTTTATATATACTAAAGTTTGTACATATGTTGCCCAGCACACGGCACATGGAGCCAATTCACCATGTGCCCCCCCCCACATTTATCTAAGAATTTTTTAACTTAAAGAATTCAGCACTCAGAAACACTTTTTATATTCACAATATAGATCATAGAATAGAAAGAAATAGAAACATAAAACATATGAAACAATGTTTACTGTACACAGGTGGGGTAAGGCAGACCCCATTCAAGTTTGCTACCCTGTCACTTCCAAATGGTGTGACATTTTTCTCTTATATTTTGTGAGTATATACCATACCTACATACAATAAAAGTCATAGATGACCAGGTTCTAAAAATAATATTTGAATGAATGGCAGATTTTTTAAATATGCTTGGGGTCCAGTGGACCCATCAGCCCATGAAGGGTTAAAGCGTTCGCTGTACAATAAACAGCTCTGAGAGCCGTTCCTTCGCTCCTTCGCGTTATATTTTCATTATTTGCTGCTCTGGCAAAATTTTGTTTGGTCTACTTCTCTGTGGTAGACCAAACAATAAATTGGGTTTTCTTGTTGCTATGTGAAGCTCGATGTATACATACAGGTTCTTTGTACGTATGGCAATTATTTCATTCCCAATAGGCTTTGTCGCTAATCCCGAGGCAATTTTGTATAGATATTTAATTCAATTAATTAATAATTTATATTTAATTATGAAATAAAGGTACCACATATGATACCATGTTGTGAGCGCATATAGTTTTTCCATAACAGGTAAAGCCTCAGCCACCTCACATTTATATGACTTGTGGTTGCCTTCACAAAATATGCATTCCTTGATTCCCTTTAATTTATTCTCAGAGGATGCATGTAGAGCTGACACTGTACCTGGGCTATTCCTTTGTGTAGAAACTTTGGTGCTGTGCCTGCCTTTGTCCCCTTGTTTAACATCCCACTGTGCAAACTCAATTCTCTCTCGTCTTGCTAATTCTGTGCCTAAAAGACTTAACATCTGCTGAAGGGGGATGTACACATGTTCTGTAGAGTGTCCCCTACTTAATTCAAGCAAAATTGAGCTAGGCAATTTAGACTCCAGTATAGTAACCAACATTATACCATACCTTTCCATTCCTACACCCAAGTTGTCCAGGGACCTAGTTCTAACTTCAAATTCATCATATAACTGCCGTAACTCCTTGACACTATTGGGATTATTAACAGGAGGTATAGCTAAAAGTTCACGGAGGTGGCTTTTAATTAAGATCTCTGGCTTACCAAACCGTTTCTTTAATATATCCCAAGCCACATTATAATTAGCCTCTGTTAATGCTAATCCTGCTATTGTCTTTGCTGCCTCCCCTTCCAAGAGGGACTGCAAGTAATTAAACTTCTCCACTACTGAGGTGACGTGTATGTATATATATGTATATAGTCTAAAAGTCACTAAAGAGTAAATATCACTAAATCTAAGCTGAATGGCAAGACGAAGCCATAAACGAACCAACGGGCTGTTCGTATTGTTTTGGTCTGGCCTAGACATGTTTTTTCCTATCTGACCTAATCTTTGGTGCTGAGTAAAATTAGGTGATGAATCTAAGGTAACAAATCGGGTAGGAAGTTGTTCGTACTTAAGTATAGTTAGGGGTAATGTCTATAGCTTCTAAATTGGTAATGTAAGAGAGAGTTAGGTAGGCTGTTGTGGGACACAGGAATAAAACGGTAGGCTTCAAGGAATACCTAATTCAACGCACCGGTAAGTGCTTTTGATTGTTTGCTAGAACCTAAGTAACCTAACTGGGGTGTCTACCCCACGCTATCACATTTGGCGACGAGGATGGGATTTGGCTCATTTGGTTAAATTTTGTTCATTGGGTTAAATTTGGCTCATTGGGTTAATTTGGCTTATTGGGTTAATTTGGCTTATTGGGTTCAAGTGGTTGTTTGGAAAATTGGATGCAGACTAGTGGGTCGTCCGATTTGGGTTGTTTGTGTGGGGAAGCTACCGTACTATAGCGTAGGTCCCGCCGCCCTAATTCTAAAACTAATTCCTACTCAGCCCTAACTCTAAAACTAATTCCTACTCAGCCCTAACTCTAAAACTAATTCTTACTCAGCCCTAACTCTAATACAATTCACTATTCAGCCCTAACTCTAATAAAATTCACTATTCAGTAACTAGACCAAATTTAAACCTAACCTAACCTACTTCACGTGAGTTGGTCTAATTCGGTTTTGCTCTAGCATGTCGGTGATTGGCCATATAAGCCCCTACGAAGACAATGGGGAGGACTTCGAAGCTTATGCCACTAGGGTGAGGTTGTTTTTCGAGGCAAATTCCATTCCGGATGCTAAGAAAGTACCTACCTTTTTAACTATAATAGGCCCTAAAACGTTTGGTTTAGTTATGGACCTAGTTTCTCCTAAAGCACCGGAAACTTGCACCTATAATGAATTGGTACAGGCCCTAACCGATCACTACAAACCCCGAGTAGTTCTCATCTATGAACGTTTCAAATTTTATTCAAGGCATCAGACTGGAAATGAAAGCATTGCAGAGTTTGTTGCAGGAATAAAAAGCCATAGCCGTACGTGTAAATTTGGGGACAAATTAGATGAAATGCTAAGAGATAGGTTTGTAATGGGTCTCAAAGAGGAGTCTACCCAGAGAGCCCTATTAGCCATACAGGACCTAACTTTTAGTCAGGCTGTAGAAATAGCTACGGCTAGAGAAGCAGCTGCTAAAGATGTTAGAGCTTTTGGAAATCATAGTAGTAAAGCCCAACACGTAAATAGCTTTAAATCTTCTAGGCCTGGCAGACCTAACGAGCCTACTAGACAGGCAAATAAAAGGTATGAGGCGAATATGACTAAGCCTACTAATTCTACTAAGCCTTCCAAGCCATGTACAGGGTGTGGAAAACACCATTGGAAGAAAGATTGCCCTTTTAAAGAAGCAGTTTGCCGAAACTGTAGTAAAATAGGCCACATAGCTAAAGTGTGTTATTCAAAGAAAACAAAGGGTGAAAATTCTAATTTTAACATTTCTAGTATAAATCCTCAAAAGGGAAATACTTCGAACATTGGAGTGGAGTACCTATTCTATGAGCAGCAAAGTGGGGAAAATACAGGCCCATATATTGTAGAGGTAGGCCTAGATGGAATTACAGTTCCTCTAGAATTGGATACGGGTGCTGCCCGGACGGTCATGTCCAAGGTAGTTTTTGATAAGATTTTCAAAAACACACCTAAACTACATGCATCTAAAACAATTTTGAAGAAGTACGGTGACATACAAATACCTATTTGTGGAGAAGCATACGTCACAGTTACACTTAACCAGAAAACTTTGTCTCATCCCTTAACCCTTTTAGTGGTGGATGAGCAAGGGCCTACTCTACTAGGCCGTGATTGGATTGATGCTTTGGAAATGCCAATTGACAAAATCTTGCCAAGGGGTCAGGCAGATGTGCATACACTTTCATATCCATCTGACATAGACTCATTGTTAAGGGAGTTTTCTTCTATTTTTGGGCCTGAAGTAGGCAACCTAAAAGGCCATCAGGTCTGCATAGAAGTAGATCCTAATGTAACTCCGAAATTTTGTAAGGCTCGTTCAATTGCGCATGCACTGCGGGAGAAGGTAGATTTAGAAATTGACAGGCTGCTAAAAGATAAAATTATTGAACCAGTCACACACGCTAAGTGGGCTGCCCCAGTAGTTCCTGTACTAAAACCGGACAAGTCCGTGCGGTTATGCGGGGATTACCGTTTAACAGCAAATAGAGCCGTCCTTCTAGATTGCTATCCTATACCCAAGCCTGATGAATTATTTAGCTCTCTTGCTGGGGGAAAATATTTCACAAAACTCGATATGTCCCAAGCCTATGCTCAACTAAGTTGAGATGAAAACTCTAAAGAATTAACTATCATAAATACGCACCGAGGCCTATATAAGTACAATAGGCTATGCTATGGAATAGCATCGGCTCCAGGTATTTTTCAGAGGACAATGGACCAAGTTCTAGGTCACATTCCAGGGGTACTTTGCTTTCTAGATGATGTCCTCATTTCAGGTTCGACTAAAAAAGAACACCTAACTAGATTAACCACGGTTCTAAAAAGACTCCGGGATGCTGGACTTAAGCTAAAGAGAGAAAAGTGTTCATGGGTCACTAACGAGGTTTCATATTTAGGGTTCCGCATAGATGCCTCAGGCATTCATCCAACGGTGGATAAACTAGAAGCAATAGAAAAGGCACCACCTCCACAAAACATCACACAGTTACAAGCTTATTTAGGTCTCCTAAATTTTTATAGGAAATTTTTGCCTAATGCATCGACTTTCCTTGAACCCCTAAATAAGCTATTACGATCTGGGGAACAGTGGAGATGGGAGAAAACTCAAAAGGAAGCATTTGAGGCTTCCAAGGACGTACTACTAAAGTCCACTCTCCTAGTGCATTATGATCCTAAACTTCCTCTCGTAGTTTCAGCAGACAGCAGTTCTTATGGAATTGGGGCAGTGTTATCTCACCACATTGATGGTGTAGATAGGCCTATCTGTTTTGCTTCTAGAACACTAACTGAGACGGAAAGACGATATGCACAAGTGGAACGTGAAGCATTAGCCTTAGTATTTGCAGTAAAAAAATTTCATTTCTATCTATGGGGTCATGAATTTAAACTAATTACTGACCATAAGCCTCTTTTAGGTTTATTTTCACCTAATAAAAATATTCCAGTTATGGCCTCAGGTAGGATTCAACGATGGGCACTGATTCTACAAGCCTATAAATTTGACTTAGTACATCGGTCAGGTAAACTTCTAGGTACGGCTGATGCGCTAAGTAGGTTGCCCTTAGAAAATCCAAATGATTGTGTACCTATACCTACAGAATGGGTTCACTTGGTGGAGTTTTTGGAATCCACTCCAGTATCTGCAGTACAAATAGAGCAGTGGACAAAATCAGACCCTATTCTGTCTAGGGTCATCCATTTCTGCTCAGTTGGTTGGCCTACTAAGGTTGAGAGTGAATTACAGCCTTTTATTCAGCGTCAGTCTGGCCTCTCTATTCAAAATGGCTGTCTCTTATGGGGCCACAGAGTGATTATTCCAAATAAAGGCAGGTCGAATTTAGTGAAGGAACTTCACGCTGAACACATGGGCGCAACAAAAATGAAAGAGCTGGCGAGAGCTTATTTCTGGTGGCCTGGTTTAGATGGAGAACTCGAATCATTGGTTCGTTCCTGTCAAAGCTGCCTAGAGAACAGAGATCTCCCAAGGAAAAGTCCACTTCATCCTTGGGAATGGCCTACTATACCGTGGCATAGGATCCATGTTGACTATGCAGGTCCTATAAATAATATTTATTTCCTAGTCATGGTGGACGCCTACTCTAAGTGGGTGGAAATTTTTCCAACCACTTCCACGACTTCGGGTGTAACGATTCGCTTACTCCGTTCAGTTTTCGCTCGATGGGGTTTACCCGTAGTCCTGGTTTCCGACAATGGTACTTGTTTTACCAGTGAGGAATTTCGTTCCTTCGTCCACCTAAATGGCATTAGACATGTCCGGTCTAGTGTTTTCCACCCATCTACTAACGGTCTCGCGGAAAACATGGTCCGTACTTTCAAGTCGGCCTTGCGTCATTCTCGTGGGGAGGAAATGCAAGTGGTGTTGGATAAATTTTTGTTTAAATATCGAATAACACCACACACCACGACAGGGGTGTCTCCCTCTAAACTTCTGATTGGCCGGGGAATTCGTTCAGTTTTTGATTTGTTACGTCCAAACGAAATGTTACAACAACGAGTTTTACGCCATCAGGAAAACAGAAGTTGTACCACGACACTAAAAGAGGGAGAGTTCTAGAAGCGAAACCTAATGATCCAGTTGTGATTCGCAACTATGGGGCTGGACCAAAATGGGTTCCTGCAACTGTGCAGGAGAGAACGGGCCCTGTTTCCTTCAAGTGCCAACTAGAAGATGGTCGTTCTATTAAACGCCATCAGGACCAGATATGGGAACGGGAAGTGCAGAAGGACCAGAGTCTTCCGGAAGAGAGAACTGATCCTCCGGAAAATGGTTCAACTTGCCCGCCTATACAGGTTGCACCTGATCCTACTACATCAACCCCGCTCCGCAGGTCGTCTAGGGTCCCTCATCCCCCTGACAGACTAAACTTGTAGGGGAGGAGTGAGGTGACGTGTATGTATATATATGTATATAGTCTAAAAGTCACTAAAGAGTAAATATCACTAAATCTAAGCTGAATGGCAAGACGAAGCCATAAACGAACCAACGGGCTGTTCGTATTGTTTTGGTCTGGCCTAGACATGTTTTTTCCTATCTGACCTAATCTTTGGTGCTGAGTAAAATTAGGTGATGAATCTAAGGTAACAAATCGGGTAGGAAGTTGTTCGTACTTAAGTATAGTTAGGGGTAATGTCTATAGCTTCTAAATTGGTAATGTAAGAGAGAGTTAGGTAGGCTGTTGTGGGACACAGGAATAAAACGGTAGGCTTCAAGGAATACCTAATTCAACGCACCGGTAAGTGCTTTTGATTGTTTGCTAGAACCTAAGTAACCTAACTGGGGTGTCTACCCCACGCTATCACAACTACACTTAACACTTGACTAGAATGAACTGCTGATTGAAAACTGTCTGCCCATCGTTGCCATTCCTGAATACTCCCAGAAAATGTTTTGAATACAAGCCTCGGTAACTGAACTGCAGATCTGTTAACCTTAACTTCACAAACACCATTTGTTGAGGGTTGTGTCTCATTATTAGACCTGGTCTCTAACTGTACTGAGCTGCTAAACTCTTTTGCTCTGTGGCATATTTTAATTATATCATCAACAATCTCTTCAAAGTAAATTATGTTATTTTCTATTTCATCCTCTTCGAGAAGAGCCTCAATTTTAACATTTACTTCGCTTAGAGCAACCTTCTTAGTTTCTAATATGGAAAGCTGCGCAGTCACTAAGCTTAAATCCTCTTGCTCTATGGCAGAATCTATAGTGGCAATGACCTTTGTAATTAGACATTTGTAGGTGCTTCTCCTTTTTTTAAACTTGTTCAATTCAGCTGCACTCATCTTCAATGCAAACAACAATTGGGATCAATGCCAAATGAGCTGAATTGGCAAAAATACTTAACCAAACTGATCAAACTCAAATTTTGCTTTTTTTTCAAATAAACTGAATTGCTTGGTTGGGGTACTGACCAAACACCAATATAGAATACCAAATTTTCCACCCAAGTAACTGGCGCACTGAAGTCTGCAACCTTCACCTACGGACAATAAACCAAAATTAACCAAACCGGTAAAATGTAGACCCAAAACAACGACAGACTAGTGGCCAAGTTTCGCAATTGGGCGACCAAACTTTCTACCCTGGGACCTTAACTCAATTATGCTCAACCTGTCCAGGCCTAACTTGTGCTACAATTTGCACAATCAGAACTTTGCCGAAAAATAGTCACTGACTCAGTCTTGGGCTTGAATCCGGTTCCGAAGGACCATGTTATTTTTTTTTATTTTATTGGGTTCAGAATCCCAGCTGAGCCGTGAACGGTCAAGCTCTGAAGGGCCAGTTTAACCTACAGCCCAAGTTAAGCTAGACTAAAAACTTACGGACTTGGAGGTCCTGTTAGGTCCTACCTCAGGGTTGCTGACTCGACGTGGGCCAACCTTAGGCCTCAGTTGCATAAAATTAAGATAAAAAACAAAAGGGGCACTATTTGTGGTCTTCTTTCTAAACCTTGCAACAACAACACAACCTGCACCATTGCACGATGCAACAATCTTGTATCTAAACAACCAAACTGAATTGCAAGAGAGCTCTCTATAAGACCACGCCCTGTAAGTGCCGGATTCAACAAACGAGTAGGAAGGACACGCAGTGCCCCCAAAAAATGATGCCACAAGAGTGCCCAAACAATGATGCCACAAGAACCCAAAAATACTAGCTCTAAATTAAGTGAATTTTTCACTAACCTTACAATTATGAGATGGATATACACACACCTTAACTTAATATATACAAGCAATGCTGCATCAATCAGCTTAGTCATCATATCGCCGTGGGACAACAATGGCTCTTCCTCTTCTAGATTTTGTAACAGTGGTAATGATTGGGGATGAAAGACGAAGGCAATGCTGGAAGCTTGGCATAATTGAAGAGTTGTTTGTTGGCAAAGACAATTTAGTTACGTCGGCACTGGTAAAGATTTCAGGAGGAAAATTAAAGAGACCTATACAAATACTCTGTGCTTTAGAAATCAGCAAAAACACGGATAGTCAAGATGAAACATTTGAATTACAGCCTCATGGAGAAGGCTTGGCTAAACTTGCAGAAGGTAATGACAACAATGCCTCTTCGATGGGGAGTGTTAGAAAATCTAGAAGAGGAAGAGCCATTGTTGTCCCAAGGCGATATGATGACTAAGCTGATTGATGCAGCATTACTTGTATATATTAAGTTAAGGTGTGTATATATCCATCTCATAATTGTAAGGTTAGTGAAAAAATCACTTAATTTAGAACTAGCATTTTTGGGCTCTTGTGCCATCATTGTTTTTGCACTCTTGTGGCATCATTTTTTTGGGGGCACACGCGTCCTTTCTACTCGTTTGTTGAATGCGGCACTTACAGGGCATGGTCTTATAGAGAGCTCTCTTGCAATTCAGTTTGGTTGTTTAGATACAAGATTGTTGCATCGTGCAATGGTGCAGGTTGTGTTGTTGTTGCAAGGTTTAGGAAGAATACCACAAATAGTGCTCCTTTTGTTTTTATCTTAATTTTATGCAACTGAGGCCTAAGCAGAGTCGGATTAAGACCTTTAGAGGCCCTAAGCATTGAAAAGATTATGGTGCCCCGATATATCGATATATGTAATTCAAAATAAAAACAATACTAAACCGTAAAATAAATTTTTATCTTTCGAAATGAAACAAAACTTCCATGTATGCTGAAATTAAAATAGCTTCTTTCTAGATTTTCTGATTGCAAAATCCTGGATAATTCCAGCGAAGCTGACTCGACGAAGCATGTCCGCTTCTATACACAGTAGGAAAAGTGAATCAAGTCTGTCCTGACACACTGTTGTTCTCTGAGGGTTTTTTATTCTTTGCAGCTGAGAAAAAGAGCGTTCTGCGGAGCAGTTAGTAATCATCAATGTTAGAAAAATACGTAGTGCGATATCTACATTTAGAAATACACATTGTATCCTGTCTTTCACTAGGGTATCATGAAGATCAATGTGACTGAATTTCGTTTTACCCGTTTCATTAAACTTTGAGCGCGTATAACAGTGGAACTGCCGTAGTTCTCCACAGAGATTCATGTTCAAGTTAACGGGGTATAAGTCAACTAGCTTTTGGGAACCTTGTGAATATTGTTCGTTAGATAAGTCGAAATCGTTTAGAAAAGAAAATCTACTTGATATTTCTTTGTACACTTCACCTCTCCTCTTCATATGAGCTTTAAGTTATCAATTAAAGCGTAGTAGGTCGATACGTGAAATTTGTCTCTAGGATTCAATGCTGTTTCTGGTGCACTGCCATCATTTCCTTGTTTTGAGTTTTCTCATGATGACTACTTCTATGCTTTCTTTGAAATATCAAATATCAAATTCTTTCAAAAAAATTTCTCATTTTTTTTTTGTGCCCCTGCCTTGATGGTGCCCTAAGTGTTATATTTTATTTTATTGGGTTCAGAATCCCAGCTGAGCCTTGAACGGCCAAGCTCTGAAGGGCCACACAGCCCAAGTTAAGCTAGACTAAAAACTTACGGACTTGGAGGTCCTATTAGGTCCTACTTCAAGGTTGCTGACTCGATGTAGGCCTTCCTTAGGCCTCAGTTGCATAAAATTAAGATAAAAAACAAAAGGGGCGCTATTTATGGTCTTCTTTCTAAACCTTGTAACAACAACACAACCTGCACCTATGCACGATGCAACAATCTTGTATCTAAACAACCAAACTGAATTGCAAGAGAGCTCTCTATAAGACCACGCCCTGTAAGTGCCGCATTCAACAAACGAGTAGGAAGGATGCGCAGTGCCCCAAAAAATGATGCCACAAGAGCCCAAAAATGCTAGCTCTAAATTAAGTGAATTTTTCACTAACCTTACCATTATGAGATGGATATACATACACCTTAACTTAATATATACAAGCAATGCTGCATCAATCAGCTTAGTCATCATATCGCCTTGGGACAACAATGACTCTTCCTCTTCTAGATTTTCTAACACTAAGCACGTGCTTAGTCTGCCTATTGGGTAATCCAGGCCTGGGCCTAAGGTAGGCCCACATCGAGTCAGCAACCCTGAGGTAGGACCTAATAGGACCTCCAAGTCCATAAGTTTTAGTCTAGCTTAACTTGGGCTGTAGGTTGAACTGGCCCTTCAGAGCTTGGCCGTTCAGGGCTCAGCTGGGATTCTGAACCCAATAAAATAAAAAAAAAAAAAATTAAAGGCCATATTGTTTGCATCTGCCCATGCAGATGGAGGAGATTGTAGACACCGATCGACCAAGGAAGTACTCCGGGGAGGATGTTAGACAGAAGAGAGGGCGTGCTGGAACTCCCGTTTCTCCTGTCACTGTCCTCCTTAGCTGATTTTTTTCTGTCTTATCTTCCCTGTGAGCAGTCCAGCATGGTCTCAAACACACACTTCATCCCCCTATTCCTCACTATACACACATGCATCTTACACACTATATATATTCTTTTCAAAATTAAAAAAAAAAATGGCATCAACTTCAATACCCTAGGAGTCTCCTGAGGCGCGAACCATAAATATCCACACTCTGGATTCCCCTCTGCCGATATCGGGAACGGAGACTGGGCAGCGGGGATGGATCTGTTACCGCCCATTCGAGATGTTCTGGACCTCTGTCTGATTCACTTTTTTTAAACTTCTACAACATTCATGGCCTTTTCGCAAATTTTCAATCTGTTGAACACCACCTTTCTTCCTCTAAACCTCATTTTCTTTTCCTCACTGAAATTCAGGTGTCTCGGACGACTGACAGCAACCCCTTTTCTGTACCCTGTTACTTTCTCTATGTTAGAAAATCTAGAAGAGGAAGAACCATTGTTGTCCCAATCATAATTGTAAGGTTAGTGAAAAATTCACTTAATTTAGAGCTAGCATTTTTGGGCTCTTGTGGCATCATTGTTTGGGCACTCTTGTGGCAGCATTTTTTGGGGCGCTGCGCGTCTTTTCTACTCGTTTGTGGAATGCCGTACTTACAGGGTGTGTATTGAAAAATTTATTGAAAATTTTTATTTTTTGAGAGAGAGATTATTTTTATTTAGGTGCAATATTAAGGCTAAGTTTATTTTAAATAGACACAGTAATTATAGAAATAATAATGGCCCATTTAGACACTGTCAACATAGCTACAGACTTTTTCACTGTCGGCTGCAGTGGTTTTAAGGTTAAAATTTGGTCGGCAGCCAGATTACTAACTATGGTCAGACTAAATTCATTAAAATTAATTTAGACTTACCAAAAATGAAGTTGCCAGTTGAACGTTACCCTTTCTGTTTCTAACTAATCCATAAGTTTCATTTAGTTTCCAGATTTGAATTTTATTTTTTAAGTTTTAAGTTACTACTGTATTTGGCACACTGCTAAGTTATTTATTTATAGGGGCTATTTCCCAGACCTAGGTTTTGCAGTTTAAGTTAGGCTAGGGCTGTATTGCCCTTAAGTTTTTGTTTTTAAAGGTTTAAGGTTTTGAAGGTTTTTACTCAAGTTAAGTTAGGGCTATATTGCCTTTAAGTTTTAATAGTGGCTATAACAGCCATTTAATTATTTAGTTAGGGCTGTTGTATCCCGGTTCGAGTTTCTTCTAGGTACCTAGTTTTAATCTCTTACCTTAGTTATGTATTTTAATTAAATTACTTACAGCTAGTTCTGGTAGGCCACTATTTAGTTAAACAGGGTTTTAGTTTAATTGCAGTGGTTAATATTGAGGTTTAAAGGTTGACTTTAAGTTGCCCGGTTAGTTGGGGAACTAAGAGAATTTTTTACGAAAAACCTAGCCCACTTGATTCAGCAGTCAAAATTTTTTTTTATTAACAAAGAGCTCCGTTTTTCTTTGTCTCAGAAACTTTTTCTTTCTTCTTTTTGTTAATTAGGGAAACCCAGCTTCACTAGTTGGTTAGAAACGAGGGTTGTTATTTTTATTCTATATTTATTTTGTTTATATTTTATTTGGAAATATATGTGGTTATTTCTACCCAACCTTTTTTTTTTAACAGTCTCCCCAAGGGGAAAAAATTTACCCAGAATTATATTCTTAGAAATTTTATTTTTTATTTTTTATTTTTATTTTTTTTGTGATGAATGAAAATGACATGCTCTACAGAAAAGTTCCTTTTAGGTGAAATATGAAAATGAAAGCGTCTTTTCTGTAGAACGTTAGTCTTAAGTTATAGCTATTTACAATTATTTACAATTTTCAATTTGTGGTCTTCACAAAGATCCACTCTGTATTTTTCTTTGCAGTTCTTCCCGAAATCTAACTGCAGCTTGTCTTTGTGGTCGGGGTTGAGTAGCGGCAGTAGTAGTGTCAGAATCATCTACAGTTCCTGATTCTGTGGAGGAATTTTCAAGTTCTTCCAGGTCAATATTCGGTTTATCAGTTATTTCAAGTAGGTATAACCGATATATGTGTCTTCTGGAGAGATGACCAATGGGTGTTTTTACAGTTACATGCCTGATTATGCCATCTTCATCTGGGTGTAATGTTTCAATTACAGCAATCTTCCAGAAGTATTTGGGATTCATAGAATTTTCATCTAAGAGGCACAGTTCTCCTACTTTAGGTTCTTTACTTACTGGTTGTTTGTGTTGTTGGTATTCTTTTTCTCTCAAACTACTCAAATATTCATATCGCCATCTTTTTTTGATTTCTTTAGATTGTTTAACTCCCTTATGAAAGTAATCCAGTATTTTCTTTCTTTCTTTGTCCTCTGTTGCTGTCATATAATCAGCATTCACCTGATCACCTTCATTAACAGCTTCTTGGGTATCATTAGTGGTTAAAAAGTTGAATTTGGTATTGTCATACCCAAAAAGCAACTTGAAAGGAGTTAGTAGGTCAGAGGAGGGGTCTTCATTTGAGTTAACATAAGTGAGTGGTTTTGAATTAATTGTATTCATTATTTCAAGAACAATTGTTTTTAGTTCAGTTCAAGGGATTTTTCTTCCTTTTAGGGAGGTATAGAGGGCTCTTTTGACTAAACCCACCATTCTTTCAGCTATTCCTAAGGTTCTGGGTGAATAGGCTGCTGTCAATTTCCACTGGATACCATGATCAGAGAGGTACTGAGACACAAGAACATTTTGGAACCAATGTTTAAGGTAATCTTCAGATCTTTTGAAGGTGGATTGATTGTCTGAAATCAAAACTTTTGGAAGGGAGTAGTTTAAGGACAAATGGTAGAGTTCTCTTAAAAAGGTTTTAGCAGAAAGGTCAGTGCAGATGTGAAGGCTGGTGAATCTGGTGGCGCAGCAAGTGAACAATAATAAGTAGACTTTCATGAATTGGTTATTCTCATCCTGGACAGAAATTGGACCAGCATAGTCAAGGGCAGTTTTTTCAAAGGGTTTTTCATAGCTTAAACGTTCCGTTACTAATGGTCCAGTAGTAGGCACTTCATAAGCCATGGCAAAGTATTTTTGGCAAAACAGACATTGTTTCAGAACCTTTTTAACTACTTGCCTTATTTTGGGGATCCAGAATTCCTGTCTGAGGAAATTGCATGTGGTAGCTAAGGTTGCATGACTGGCTTTTGCATGACATTCAGTTATGATTAACGTTGTTAAATGAGAATTTTCAGGCAGTAGTACAGGATACCTAGCAGAATAGTTAAGGTTGGTTGCATATTTATATCTCCCCATTGTTCTGACTAACCCTTCTTTGTCAATGAAGAGTTTTAGATTCTTTTGCAGCTTTGTTAGGTCCTCAACTTTTTCTCCTTTATTTAGTTTGTTGATTATTTCTTTTTCTTTTGAGAAATGTTGTTGCTGGACTAATTTTATCCAGTAGTTTGTGGCCTTAGTTTTGTAAGCTGTATGATTTTTCTCCAAAACAGCAATTTGTTCTTCCATTGTTAGGTTACATTTTGGGTTATATTTGTGAGTGCGGAAGTACTTTAAGTTTTCTATGAACCGTAGGCAGTGAAAATAAATAATTAGGGTTGCCAGACGTCCTTTATTTCGATCTCTTGTCCTTGTCCTTTATTGAAGCGTCAAAGGACGGCATATGTCCTTTATTTCTATTTTTATGTCTATTTCAAAATCATAAATAATAAATCCTTTAAGAAATTTATTATAATTACATAGGTATTTTTTTGCGTTTTGTTCCTTGACAGAGTAGGTAACCATTATCATTGCATCGTTAAGGCTTAATAAGTTAATAACAGTGTAGGCTCATTGATTTCTATGTAGCCGCAGTAGTATAGCCGCAAAAGGGGAGAGTGCAGGAATGTTGCAGGTTATTATGTAATGTTGCAAAGGGGGTGGGGTTGTTGCAAATGGGGGTGGGGGTTGTTGCAAACGGGGGAGGGGGTTGTTGCAAAGGGGAGGTGTTGCAAAGGGGGGTGGGGGGAAAACTTGGAGGCGGCGTTATCCCCCAAGAGAAAGGAGGAGGAGGAGGAGAGAAAGGAGGAGAGGTGTTCACCTGGCAGGAGCCAAGTGCACACTAAGACTTCCAGCCGGGCTGGCGTTGTTTTATAGGCTCCGAATCAGCCAGAATCAGCCAGTTGGCTGAGCCAAGGGGGGGAGAGACGCCTGAAGGAGAGAGAGAGACAGCTGAAGGAGAGAGAGCTGAAGAAGAGAGAGATGCCTGTAGGAGGGAGAGACGCCTGAAGAAGAGAGAGGGAGACGCCTGTAGGAGGGAGAGACGCCTGAAGGAGAGAGGATAGGTACACATGCAGGAGTACACATGCTGGAGGTACACACATACGTATACATGCAGGAGTACACATGCAGTAGGTACACATGCTGGAGGTACACACATACGCACACATGCAGGAGTACACATGCAGTACACATGCTGGAGGCAAACATGCAGGAGAGAGAGGCATCTGAAGGAGGAAGATACATGCAGGAGAGAGAGAGAGAGAGAGGGAGAGAGACACCTGAAGGACAGAGTGGAGTTCTCCCCCAATTTATTTTCGTTTCCCTAACCTAAGAGGCCACTATGGGGTTTACCAAAGGGCCAGAAATAGAAGGAGCAGAGCTCCTTACTCGGCCGGAGCCGAGGGGGGAATGGTTCTTCACCAGCTTCGCGATCTTTTATAATCCTCTATTCTGGCTGAGTTGCCAGATAGCGCAAGGTATTCCAGATAGCGCCATGTATTCTAATAAGCATTGTGTACCACAATATGGTAGATGAATTAAATAATTACACACTTAATTGAAATATAGATGTATATAGTGTTTTACAATAGATGTATATAATGGCAATATTAATATTTGGAACATTGAGTACTTAGCTTCCTTGAAGTTGAACGAAGCAAATAACGTAGTTATCCATAATTCAACCAACCATAGAAAACAGAATTATAGAAATATATATATATATATATATTATATTATATATATATATATATATATATATATTAAGCATTGTGTACCACAATATGGTAGATGAATTAAATAATTACACACTTAATTGAAATATAGATGTATATAGTGTTTTACAATAGATGTATATAGTGGATTATATGCAAAATATAACATTAACTTGAGCTTCCTTGAAGATGAACGAAGCAAATAACATAGTTTACCTTCGAAAACGCCATAATAGAAAACAATTAATTTTATGGGTAACTATTTCGACATAAGTTTACTCGATATGTTGTGTGGCTAATCTTTTTGGTTGATCAGCTGTATCGTCGGTAACTCAATGTTCCAAATATTAATATAGCCATTATAATTACTTCTACAATGAATCCAATTAAATTCTGCTTATTAAATAACTTTTTTAGACACTTGATTTTTATTATAAATATTTAAGTCACGAATAACAGTGGGAAAAACGTCCGACCCCGCTATATATATATATATATAATATATATATATATATATATATATATATATATATATATATATATATAATAAACAACTCATGCACACACACACCACACACACACACACACACACACACACACACGATGAAAGGCAGAAACTAAATCAGTTCGAATCGAGTCCCGAGAGACCTTTTTCGTTCGATTCGTGTCCCTAGAGACCTTTTTCGTTCGAATCGTGTCTCTAGGGACCTTTTTCGGGTCGATGGTTTAAGCTATTCGAGCAGATATCACCACTGACTTCAGATATTAATATTGTCATTGTTATTACTTCTACAATGAAATATTTACGCGTATTTTGTATGGTGTCATATAGAAATATAATGATGAGATGCTTTTTTAAAATATAATTTGAAGCCAATTAAATTCTACTTATTATAAATAACTTTTTACACACAAACTACATCTTAACTGCAAACACCTTGCACATCAATTCTTATTATCATTATTATTATTATTTCTACAATGAAACGGGGTCGGGCCGAAGAACGGGTGAGAGATCTCCCCCCCCAATATATATATATATATAAATTGAATTTACCGTGGCACACCATGTTTGGCAAATACTTTAGTGGTGCAAGCCTCATTTACTGATGCATTATATCTATCGGGCAAATAACTTTTTAATTCAGTCACTGATTGACCCTCTAATACCGCAACAGCACAAATTATTGAGTAGAATGTTGTGTTCTATTACATCAAACAACTTACTCATACCCACTGCCATAATTTTCTTTATCATAACTCAGCCGAGCAACTAAGCGACGTTGGATCTGAGTGGTAGTTGGATGGGGAGTCGCAGCAGATAATTTACATTCGATAAATGTAATGAAATAATTAAATAAAATATGCATTTATTTTTATATCACGGATGGAGTCGATGTAGACAATGCAGGTCTTGAGCTTAAATTATCTAAAACCATAACAATACAAATTATTTCAATAGAATATTATGGTCTATTACATTATTACACCTTGCCCAGATCCATTACCAATAACCTCAATTTAGTAATAATAACAATTATCTCTCATACACTATATATATATATATATATATATATATATATAGAAAGAGAGCGAGAGATGCGGGAAATTGAGTAAATGGAAATATTATTTTCTCGAAAACTATGGGTGATAGAAAACTTCTGAAACCATATTTGGAATCAATATCAAAAGTTCTATACGAATCACCAAATAATTTTCAAAGGAGAATAAGAGCATTAATTCTATTAGTGAAATATAAAGATGCAATTACTCGTCCGGTCTCGTTATAGCGGAATGGTACACGTCATAGCTCCACCCAGCTACATCGGCAGCCAATCACGACGAACATCTGGTCTTTTGGGCGGAGCTTGGCGAATGTGCATATAAAAGGGGATATCTTCAGTTGGGAGTAACAGTAGCTATTTTTGCATCAGTGAATAATCAACCATGGACCTGTACGTCTCCCCAGACTTGTATGAAGAACGTGATACTGCCGCATTAACCACAATTAGTCTTTTCAATGCGGCTGATTGTGGCGAACTATTTTCGACGCAAACCGTAGAAGATATTTGCAGTGATGCTCCTTACAATCCGACGCAAGGGACTACCATAGAAATGTAAGTGTCCATAATTCGATTTTATATATATACGGAGAGTTGTAGTATCTCGTCAAATAGATACTAGTCAAAAATGTCAATCAATGTTATTTCCCCATCATGCTAAAATCGAAATTGGTATCGAACCAAAGATATCTTCACATAATGGGGATCTGTCTGTTTGTCTGTATATGTTTTCCTTTAAGGTCCGATGAGGATTTGACACGAGTTATACAATCTTTTGAAGGGAATACGGATGATATACTGATCAGTCAGCAGTGTCACACATCCTCCACCATGGACCTGTACGTCTCCCCAGACTTGTATGAAGAACGTGATACTGCAGCATTAACCACAATTAGTCTTTTCAATGCGGCTGATTGTGGCGAACTATTTTCGACGCAAACCGTAGAAGATATTTGCAGTGACGCTCCTTACAATCCGACGCAAGGGACTACCATAGAAATGTAAGTGTCCATAATTCGATTTTATATATATATACGGAGAGTTGTAGTATTTCGTCAAATAGATACTAGTCAAAAATGTCAATCAATGTTATTTCCCCATTATGCTAAAATCGAAATTTTTATGGCGTTCACTCCTCGAACCAAAGATATCTTCACATAATGGGGATCTGTCTGTCTGTATACTCTGTATATGTTTTCCTTTAAGGTCCGATGAGATTTGACACGAGTTATACAATCTTTTGAAGGGAATACGGATGATATACTAATCAGTCAACAATGTCAAATAATGTAAGTGTTTTTCGATCTTTTTGGGATAAGAAGACACAATATATTTTCATAAATTTATTAAATGAAAAAATCAGTACAATAAACGAATATACAAATATACGAACAAAAACATTATAATATACAACGAGTACGTACAATTGGAAAACGGTTTTTTATCTGTCTGCATACCATTTCATCGTTTCGGTGAGTGTGACACGGGTCAAATAAATTTAAAAAATTTATAAATTCTTTATCATTTGACATATGCATGAGAAATGAGACACAGTACATTCCGCAAACATTAGTAAAATATCCCTGCATACGAAATGGGTTCCATACAACTTCGGGAATATGTAACTGAGCGAGAAATTTTACAATAATAGGGTCACTCCAGGGTTGAGTACCGAGTGAATCAAAATAGTACAGGCGCTGTCTATTTTTAAAATAGACAGCGATCCAGTGAATCCCTTCATTACCGATGATGTCTGTGTTCACAATAAGACTACCGCATTCTCGCGTACTTGGCAAACTCAATGTTTCATTCTTCGCAAACACGCCGATAAATTTGGAACGTGTGACTCGCTCCATTACTTTCTGAAGTGTATTAGCATCCATTTTAAAAGTCAGTGATAACGCTTCTAAATCTATCTACTTCTATTAGGGCTTGCGATTCGAGATATACTAGTACACTAATAGGAGCGTCTATAGGCTTGGCGAATTCCAGCCGCACTGAGATGTTACCGCTCTGCTGTGGTGTTAAATGGGTATTTACGCTAGCAGATAAGTCAGGTGTAATGTCAAACGGATAAAGGTTAAATTGATCAATGAATTCTTCCTGCGTTACCCCATTACCAAGCTCATCACAATCACCTGCAATATGGGTCAGATTACTATAGGCTCTGGCACAAAGAGGTAACACAGCGTCTGATGAATAGTCCGTACCCATTGTTCCACCCAAAGCAGTGCCATTAACGTATAGAGTTATATTTTTAAGTCCGAAATTCTCGAATTTAAAGGCACTCTTTTTATATTTTCCATTCACCGAAGCGTGGTCCTGCATGCCGATTAATATCCTTTTAGGAAGATTTCCCAGGGCAATGTTTTCTATCTGCTTCGATGCCAACCCTGCAGGAACCGTATATAGTTTGATCTGCACTCTGTTAATAGGATATTTCACTGTAGCGTTTAGTAAATTTTTCTCAATTTCTAGTTGTTTTGGTGAACTTAATTTCACTCGCCGTACGCGGAGGTATGTGTCCATAATGTGAACCACAACGGACTTTGCGCCCTCTTCTTGATTCGCATCCAGATTTAAGCAGATCTCAGGACTCGTGCGGGTGAGCTTTATTTTCATATCCACCCCGTTCACAAGCAACTTCTCCTGGAAAGTGAAATCTGTGTGCAACCGTCCAAAACACTCGTATATTTTCTTTTTAGAATTTTTAAATTTGTCCTTTATACTATTTTCATCTTTAGTTTGATAATATCCCTCCGCACTTTTTTTTAATATTTTTTTTTTTTGCAAAAAGGTAGCCTTCGCTTCTTTGGAAAAGTTGAGGACATTTTCCAAATAGGCTCGTAGATGATAGTACCCCGTGCCTGCCGATATGTTGGTCTGATTTAAATATACGTCACACTGGTTGAATATGGCGTGCAGAAAGTTTGTTTCAGGGTATACAGCATATTTGTCATCGCAGGCCGTTCCATCAGAATGGGCTATACGTAGCTTAGCGTACATGTGCACACAGCTTGGATCAAAAAAGTAAGGACCTGAGCTGGGTATCACGAATTCTATAGGTGCACTCGGGAACTAATTGTGTTTAAAGGGTTAATTGTAATAAAGTCACTGTGCTCAATAGAAACTTGGGTTGGCGGGAGCTCAAAAAAGGACAGCTCCGATTTACAGCATTGTGAACTACATGGGTGGATGAAGCGTGCCATGGCGAAATAGTGACTCCTCTCTCGACAAGTGGTAAACAAACTATGATTCATGAGATCAATATCCTTAGCTTATATCAGTCAAAAAAGTGGTCAACCATAGGTTTCATTCGCTTACAGCATTTCTTTTTTGATAGCCTTTTACGTTTAATACCACGTGACCCCTTCTTCTTCTTCCGGGGGCCCTCTTCTTCCCGCCACCACGCATTTTTCTCTTTGCATCTTTGATGATTTCGTTCCGTGTACGCTTTAAATGTTTTTTTAGAGCTTCTTTAGGTTTAGCCCCGGCCAATATGTCTTCTGCAGTGTTAAGGCCTGATTGTAGCGCTTTCCTTCCAAGGTATCTGGCACCCCTCTTCAGCAAAGGAACAGCCGTACGTAGTATGGATGAAAAAATGGATCCAAGTCCACTACCGCGCTGGTATCGCATCCCTCGATAGACGGTGAAAGGCTTTCTATCCATTATAACTCAGTGCGTCGAAAGTGTAGCTTCACTGTTAAGCTCCCGTTACCGAATGGGAAGTTTTCGCCCTCAATCGTTCTTATATATATTGTGATATTGGTTATTAAATTAGTTGCGACATTCACATAATGGGGTCTGTCATATGTAATACTCAAACTCCTTCCTCTATGGTTGGGGATGTGAGCAATGCGCAGCAGGCGTGCCTGGGTATCCCCAACAAACTGGTGCTCCACTATATTACTGTAAATATAGCACATGTCTGGGGACCTTTCAGCCAATTTCTCCATCTTCAATTGATACATTAATCTGGACAAGTTATACTGTGTCTCGTGAAATGTGTCTCTTTGGAAGGCTGCGCTATATCGGCCGTTGGTTAGAATTTTGAACTTTCTATGTTCTTTAAGACGTCTGTTAGTCTTTGATTTTAGGATTAGTGTATGTGCAGGGTTGTTTACGATTTCATATACTAAATCATTCGTAAGGTTTGAGTTTCTTAAACTTACGTTTAAGCCTCTCACAACATCCTCGGCCGAACCATATTGACCCGGCCCTAGTCTTACTTCTGTACTGTAATACCGTGCAATCTTAGTCCAGCGATGCGCATAGTTTCATCCATAGCTACCCCAGCTTTTTCACACTCGTCAATGTCTCTAAGAATCGTAAAAACGGTTTCTTTATGTTCAATATTTAAAAAGACGGTGTCCAGCTGAATTTCGCATATCCCCACCTCATACGAATCACGACCCAATTCAATGTGCCCATGGAGTTCTGTTACAAAGTTGGCTAGCGTGTTGTTAGGGTGTACAGACAGGGACGAGGAGGACGGGAGTGTGACGTAGAAATGGTTAGGAGCCATGTTGCATACTATTTAAGCTTCATTATTGCATCAGCTTTTATATAGGTGTTGAAGCTTTCTGGGTACCCTAGCCATTTCACCAGGTACATTTTTCTCCTTCCTGAACCTTTGCTTCCTAAAATTTTCTCAATTTTAAACACATTTTTTTCTAAATTAAACGCAACTTTCTGCAATTCCTCGCGGTAAAAGCCTCCTGAGATTTCTTCCCCATTCAAATCTTCAATGTAATACATCATTATCACACCTTTAGGTCTCACAGCCCTAACTTTAAAAATCTCGCGTGTCCATCCTTGCTCAAAACCCTTTGCGAATTTATTCCCCGAACGCGACAGCCTTACATAATCATTGATTTTGAAGCGCACAGAGTGTGGTGGTGGTGGTGGTGCCATCTCTTCTCGGGAGCGTACCTCTTTCTAAAACTTCGTTAGGTGTTGCCCCAATCGTGCGATGGTGTGAGCGGTTGTAGGATGATGCCAATGATTCCAGAATGTCTAGAAATCTGTATGTGTTTTTATGTGTAAAATAACGGTGCATGCGTTCCTTTATGGTGCGCTGAACTCTTTCAGCTAAAGAAGCCTTATGTATAGAATTGGTTGTGTAATAGCTGATATTAAACTCTGTCAACATATTCTGAAAAGCACGGCCTATAAACTCCTTCCCCATATCCGTACAAAAATAGCCAGGAACCCTGTTTTCTTTTAACATTAGCGTTTTGGTGGCTTTAGCAACTGTTTCAGGTGATTTATTTTTCAGAGGAACTAGCCACAGATATCTAGAGATACGTCTATTATGAATAGAATGTAGCGGTAACCATCGTTATACACAGAATATCTTTGCATGTCTGTTAAATCTGCTTGCCAAATAGAATCAATCGAGGAAGCCGTTGTCTTGGCTGTTTTAAACCTTTTTCTCACAGGCTTATGAAGCGTATAAGCGTCCTGCTCCCTCAAAAATCTTTCAACATCTTTTTTTCCTACTCCGTAAACGTGCAGTCTATCTACGCCGCCGTAAGAGGATGGGGTAGAAATGTCATAATACGTTTAGTTAATACGTTAGCCATTTGCGTATTTTAGAGCAGTGGGTAGGGTTGGTTTAACCTCTTCTTGCTCCTCTTCAAAGGTGTTACCGCCGGGGGTGACGGCGCCTTCAATTGTGTCACAGGCGTTGCATGTTCCAAGTCTTTTAACCTGTTCAGATTTCATCAACGTTTTTAGGGACATTTATTTGTTGTAGTCTTGCTTTAATATGCTTCCATCCTGATGGTGATGGCCTATCCCACTTTCTCACCAGATCATGGACAATGTCTACGATATTCGATCCCTGTACCTTTGATCCTTCCACAATGATCTCCCCTGTATCGGTCCATTGTATGGCGGGATCCTCATTCAATAGATTATAAAGACTTAAGCCTTTACTCCTCAATGTAAGTGGGAGGGTATTTTTTAATACATGTTCGATATGTTGTGTGGCTAATCTTTTTGGTTGGTCAGCTGTGTCGTCGGGTACAGATCCTATGTCGCCATCGTCCCCCGTGCTGTGCCTAATAACCACAGGAATCTCTGTAGGGCTCTTATAATTTTCGTACTCGTGAAGAAATTTCTGCAGAGCTTCTTGGTATAAGATTCTTTTCTCATCAGGTGTTTTTTCACTGTTTAATAGGGCTAACAATTCGCTTTCCATTCTTTTAAGTCTGCTTTTACGGGGATCTAGATCCGTGTCTCTTTGCAGTGAGCGTACACCTCGTGGGGAATCACTACCACTTTCTTCATTATATTAATCTAGTCAGTAAAGGGCCCAAAACTGAAAATAAGATGGGGAGAAATGACCCTCCTGTTTGCACAATAATTCGTTTTTTCTTCGCTACAGTTTGACTTTTACGAGCGAGTGTACGTATTATGTTCTTGTAGCGGCGTAGGCGAGCCTTCTGATGGGTTTTCATTGATACATTGCAATTTATAACGTTAAGACAGATTTCACAGATGCATTTTAAAAAGTCGGCGTCGATATTTTTAATAAACATCTGCTGCATTGCCCGGGCAGTCGATGATAGATTTTTATTAATTCATGGTATTTCTTTAGTCTCTTTGTCATTCTGGAATATACACCGTTTCAGGCTCGTTTGGAAATATATTCGTTCGCAGAAGCACTCTAAACGTGTTTCGCGGATGAAGGTCGCAAAGCAAATATCCGTAACGCGTGCTTGTAGCTTCTTTATAAACTTCCAAAAACTCCTTACGCTGATTCGGGAACATTTGATTGGCTAATACCCCAATTTGTGATACATCTCTACGTTGCGCGAATAAGACTAGATATTGCGTATTTAACGACACATCGCGCATGTATCTATTTTTGAAAAATAGATTCTGATTGATGAAGAACACGCTTATGTTAAGATGGTGGGAGTATACTGTAAATGTCTCGGCAAACGTTTTATCCATCTCCAACATGAGATCGTCAATTACAATGATTGTATGTTCAGTTCCCTTTAGCGAATTAACGTCATATACACCTTTGTGGAACAAAATATCATCTTGGTACTCGTTGAACACTGATTGATACGTCGAATAGCACCATATAACTTTATGCACAAATTTCGAGAACATCTCGCCCTTTTCTTTAATGATTTTAAGCATAAACACAGTTTTACCACATCCTGTAGGTCCAGATATAATACATGTGGATGGGCTCGTGAATCTGAATTTTTCTACAGAGTCCATTTCTAACACGTCACACTCCTAAGTGGGTCATTTACAAAATATTACAAATTTTGAGTGCTGATCCTTATATTTCTTCTCCCACAGAACCGACGATGAGGTAGAGCACCCTATCATTACGGATGACCTCGACGACAGTGTAGTTGTGATCTCCTCCCCTGAACCCTCACCAGCGATACAGGTTGCACGTCCAAAGCGGAGGTATGAGAACCCCACATCAGGTATAAAGCGACCGAAATACGTCCTGTTGCAGCAGACCCCAACCCTCAACCTCTTACGCAACAACCTCCCCAGCAGCAGCACCTAATATACCCCTTATTCCGCCCCCCGTTCTGTTAAGTCTACAATAATAGATCCCCAACCCTCCTACGCAACAGGGCCCCCATCAGCAGCACCTAATATACCACTAATTCATCCGCCCCCCGTTCTGTTGAGGATGTTATTACGTTAGTTAGTGCGATCCGCAGCCCCCACCCCCGCCTTGACTAGAAATCGGTATAGAGTCAGGGTCGACCCTAGAGCCCTGTATAGCAATGGAATTGAGCGCGGGATACGCAGGGTAGTACAGCATATTATAGAGTTTGCTCTTCAGAATCGCGACGAGCGTGAGGTCAGGACGAGTCTGTCCTTTGGATTCGGGTCAGATGACGGTGATGTAGACGATTATTGGGTGATAGTACCGTTTAGACGTTTGGCTGCTGAAGATGTAGAATATATATTAGGGCGTATAATGCAAGCCGTCCAAAGTAGTATAGCCTTCAATATGGACAACTTCACGGTAAATATTGACCGTGTATTCCGTGTTGCGGGTCATAGTGCCATACCGTACACTCTTAACTTCAATTCTCCAACTATTTACCGAAGGCATATAAACGTCGATCGTGGTTGCGGCTTTATAGCAGTACTCTTAGCACGTATGTTTACTGTACAAAATACACGGACTCAAAAAATTTGGCTGCCTACGATCGTTGAGCGTGCCCGTAAACTAGCTGTAGACTGTGAACTTGAATTTGACTGTAATATGGGTCCTGAAGAGCTGAGAAAGGTAGAACAGGAAATGAATGTGCGCATAGTTATATTTGGTTTGGATGATCGCCGCCGGACTGTGTATGTTTTTAAAAGCTGTGTGAGAGATCGTACAAGGCCCCTACTTATTTTAGGATTGTCAGGGACAACGTATCTCCCCATCCGTAATATAAGGGGCTTTACGCGAGTTATGACAAAAGTCGAAAATATGGGAGACATCATGATTTGTGTAAGGGGTGCCTCGAGTTTGCGGATGATATAGTGAGACATTGTAAAGAATGTCACATGGTATGTGAGCAGTGTAAAAGCACCAAATGTGAAAGCCGTGTAGTTTAGAAGAGAGACTGTGATGTGTGTAGACGCACATTTTTCAAAATAGCTGCTTTGATCTCCATAAATCAATTGGTACGTGCAGGAAAATGAGAATCTGTGAATGTGGTATGTTTCACACAATGGATAATTGGGGAAAATTTAAGCACAAGTGCGACGTAATTCACTGTCCTACATGCCAGAGGAATATAAGGCGGATGTAAAGCATGTGTGTTATATGAAAGATGCTAAGCCTAAAAATAACCCTTGTATAACTGTGTACTACGATATAGAAACATATACGAACGCTGAAACAAAGAGGTAATTCCACATTTACTTGTGAGCCAGACCATCTGTGATGAGTGTATGGGTATCGAATGTGACGAGTGCCCCAAATGCGATAAACGGACAAACGTTTTTAAAACGATGTCAGCGATAGTCCTGTGAACATATTTGTGTCCTATATTGTCAAGTTAGCCGACAAGTTCAAAAAAATGACTGTGTGTATATTCTCGCCCATAACGGGGCAAAGTTTGACACGCAGTTCCTTTATAAGGAGTTGCTTGAACACGAATCCTCTGAGATATTTACAGGTGATCCATTGAAAAGAGGCAACAAATTAATACAGATGCAGATAAGAGGCAATGTACAATTTAAAGATACTTTATTATTCACACCTTGTAAATTAGCAAAGCTACCCAAGGTGATGGGAGTAGCAGCTGAAGTTTCCAAAGGATACTTCCCATACACTTTCCTCACCAGCGAGACTTTAAACTACGTAGGCCCACCACCACCCAAACATTATTTTGACTGCATGGATGAACGTGAAGACTTTGATCAATACTACGACAGTTTTAATGAAAGTAACCCTTATAATATAGCTGATGAATGTGAGCGTTATTGCGTGAATGATGTGCGCGTGCTTAGAGTATGTTTCCAGGCCTTTAGAAGTATGTACATAGCCCGTTTCAAATGCGATCCACTGCAAGTCGCAACCACCATCGCATCATTATGTTTTACGGTGTTCAAGAATAACTTCATGCCTAAGACACCTTAGCCATTATTCACCGAAACAACCCCCGCAGTTACGGACACAAGGCTATTTACTGGCTCATACACCTGCAGCAACAAACAGGTGTATACATAAAGCACGCCCGCAACACGGGTGAAGTACCCATTAAGATTAATGGACGTGTTTTTTGGGTTGAGGGTTAAGTGAAAACCGTGTCACTGGTGTGAAGACTGTGTACTCCTTTAACGGTTGCTGGTGGCATGGATGCCCCCGTCCTGAGTGCGGATCACCGGAGATATCACGGTAGGTCTCCTGCCGACTGTCTTGCATCGACCCGCACCCGCGATCAACTTATAGGATCACAGTTCACTCACAAAGTCTTGTGGGAGCATGAATATGATGCACGGATGGAGACAGACGATGTATACCGTGAGGAAAAAAAACGATCAAGCGTTCAATGGTGCTGGATCCTCTCAAATGTGATGATAGCTTGTTTGGAGGACGTACAATCCTTTCAGACTATACTTCCCACCTACGGAGGGCGTGAAGCTCCATTACTATGATTTCTGTTCTTTATACCCATACGTGATGAAGAGCAATCCGTACCCCGTGGGCGCTCCTGAGAAACTGGTGGGGCCTAGCCTACCATCCATCAATGAATTTTCAAAAAATTTGAATGATCATTACTTTGGGCTCTCTTTCGTAGACGTACTCCCCCCACGCAATTTATGGATGCCGATCTTACCTGTCGTTATCGACGACAAGCTCATGTTTCCCTGTGCGTGAAGTGCGCGGAAGAGGATAACGGCGAATGTAACCATATACCCCACCAGCGTAAGATCAGAGGCGTATATACAAGTCCTGAGCTGGCCCTAGCCGTACGCCATGGTTATAGAATACTGAAGATACACGAGGTGTGGAGGTTTCAGAAGCTCCCCAACCTTTTCACACCATATATAACGCCTTTTTGAAGGATAAGGTTGAAGCATCAGGGTATCCGCTAGGAGTTGATACCGAAGATGAAAAGTCTGCCTATATTCAACGTTACCGCGACCGCGAAGGTATACAACTTGATCGTGTCCAAATTGTAAAGAATCCTGGCAAGCGCTTTAGTGCAAAGTTGTGTTCTAAACAGTCTATGGGGAAAATTTGCGCAGAATACCGGCAGAGGGAACATTCAATTTGGCACAAAGTTATAGCGATGCTGGGATTATGCCAATGCCCCCGATAAAGAGGTCATGGAGATCGGAATGTAGGTAATACTTACGTAATAAAGTACAACAACACGGAATTTGCCACAGATACCTCAAGGGTTACAAACATACCTGTGGCGAGCTTCACAACAGCCTACGCCCGTATAAAACTTTGGGTCTATTGCATTCTCTTGGCGGAGAGTATTTGTATGCGATACAGATAGCGTGATATTCACAGAGAGGGAGGGTGATTACATGCCCGCTATTGGGGAGTTCCTCGGCGAGCTCACTGATGAGATCAAGGATGAGTATGGGACGACGCATACGCCGACTCTTTATCTCAACAGGACCTAAGACTTATGGGGTACGGGTCAGGGTAGGGGAGAAATGAAATATATCGTTGAAGGCAAAGGGTATTACGCTCAACCATGCGAATCGGAAGGTTGTTAACTTTGAGTCGTTGAAGGATTAGTATGTTTGGAAACTCTCACAACTAATTGTAGGCACCCACAATTTTCGGGCGCAGAAGCTGGAGGCGTGAAGGAACTTAGGGGTACGATGGTGTGCCGTAACACCTATAGGAAACGTTACCGTTACCTGGCACCTATGATACCGTACCCTTTGGATACCAATGATGCTTCTAACTCACACGTCTTGTATATAATCGTATCTATTTGTAAATATATATATATATATAACTTGAATATCTCGAATCGTATTTGTAAATATATGAATATCTCAATAAATCAAATAGCGTTTCACTTTCTCCTTTGTGTGTGTGTGTGTGTGTGTGTGTGTGTGTAGGTGAAAGTTTAAGCTCCGCCCACTGCGTAGTCATGTACTATCTGGAGTCCCTGCGTGGTCAGTCGACCGCAGTAAGCCCGAGAGATCAGACGTGTATTCAGATCAGACGTATATTGAAATGGCTACCTTTAATATTGCTTGCACAACGTTTATGAAATGGTATTCAGTAAAGTGTGAGGATGTGGTGGATACCGAAAAAATTCCTATTCCCCCCTCCTATGCCTCTTTAAAGCCACATTGGATTTGTGCGAAGTTCCAGATGTACAAATACTCACGGATGTTCTGGGAGACTGTTGAAGGCTTTCGTTGCACAGACGATGTGCTGAAGTATGCTGCAGGGCTAAACTTTATAAAGTCTCACATACACCGTGAAGTAAAAGAAACAACGCGTGCAGAAGAGAAGCAGCAGGTATGGATAATGAGCCTTGTGGATGGGTGGTGTGACAAGCGGTATTACGTCATGCTACACCATGTCGATTACTCATACCCTACGTCTGAAAATGTGAATCTCGTGATCATGGACAATCTTAGGTGTTTTTATCACTATATTAACGTATATCATGATGAGGTTCATAGTGAGGTTGTGGCTAGTGCCATGCGTGAGTTTTTAACAGATTTTAGAGACGAGCATCGTTTGATGGGTAGAAAGGAAAAATATGAGCATATGTTCCTCTCAAATAGTGCGCCGGAGTGTGGAGATGATTAGCGCCTAGTTCTTATCCAAAGTGCGTAGGCTGGTAGTGACGAAACGGAAAAACAAATATGTGCAACAATTCGAGTCGTACGAACATGCCCATTCACGTATCATCGAGTCAGCCGCTCGTCGAACCGTTCCTGCCTGTGCCTCACACGGCTCATAGTTATCTCAGAGCTTGAACCGAGTAGACGTGCGCTCCTCGAATACGATGGAACTTCCTTTGAGCAGCATTCTCAACGCCTCGTACGATGTGTCCGTGACGAAATCGTTGCGCGTGTTCAGGCGTAATTCCGGTACCATTAGCTATGTACTGGAAACGGAATGTAGACCGACAAACAAACGGGTTTATTTAAGTATCGAGGAGATGAATAGAATCTTTGTGATAGTTGATAAGTGGTGTGAAGATCGTTATAAAATACCTGCTAACGTAGGTACAAGAAGAGAGCAGATTAGTGACGCGCCCTCATACGCCGTTGTATGTACGTTGTGTATAAATAACGATCGGCCATGCATTGATATAAGGCTGATGTGGAAGAATGCTTCTGATAATAACGCTCTTATTCCTACGCGAAACCGTTTCATCCTCGACAGAATGTTTGAAATCGTCGGATTCCGTAAACTGAAACCTATATTAGACGCGCGTGTTACGGATATGCTTTATTTTGATACAGTTCTTGAATACGCATACACTGCTCTGTTCGATGGGTTTACCGAGTGTAGGGCTGGTGAGAATGGTCTAGTGCTGGATGTTTATTTAAAAGTTTAGACTCTTTGAAATACCATGAACTTTGGTACAAAGCAATTGATCGGTACAAGGCTGAGCTCACCTACACCGTTCACCCTGAAAAACTATTTCTTTATATAACGCGCAGTTGCCGTAACGATTTAGAAGATTATTTCAATTGCCGCTATGTTGAGTGAAGAGTTCACGATTGAAAAGCTCGAGTCGGTAGAAATAAACCCTCGATTGGAAAAGCATTCTTATAAACTTGTGTTTAATAATGTAGCTAACGATGAACTCTTTGTGCGTGCTTTTGATTGTATTCTAGACATGTTTAAAGATGACTTGCCAACCGGTTGTAAAGTGGGGACAAAAATAGTACTGAACGATATGAAAGCCATTCATATCGAATACAGGTTTCCCTATACTTTAAGCGGTGAAATATTATTAAGCCGCATAGACTGCGTAATGCAGAGCAATAATGATGTAATTGTAAACTCGATTAAGACCGATTTTAGTATTTTGAAAAAAAGTGAATTGTATATATATATATATATATTTTGCTTGACGATTATACGCATATTTCTATTGATTTATGTTTATATATATATATATATATATATATATATATATTTTTGCTTGATATTTCTCCTGTACTGTTATGTACATATTGAAGTGTATATGAAATGTATATTTTATTTTATATATCACCATAATTGTGTGTGTGTGTGTATATTTCTCCTGTACTGTTATGTACATATTGAAATGTATATGAAATGTATATTTATTTGAAATGTATATTTATTTTATATATAATTATGTGTATATATTTCTGTTATGTACATATTGAAATGTATATGAAATGTATATTTTATTTTATATATATATATATCCATAATTGTGTGTATATATTTCTGTTATACGCATATTCCTCAAATGTATATTTATTTGAAATGTATATTTTATTTTATATATATATATATCCATAATTGTGTGTATATATTTCTGTTATACGCATATTCCTCAAATGTATATTTATTTTCTATATATTTATAATAAAAAGAATGATGCAATGTTGTTTATTGTTATGCCTTCTACTACCGGTATTCTGTATACAACAGGTATCTGGCAATATTTAAGCCTTCTAAGCCAACTGGCTGATTAGGAGTCTATAATAGTGTATACAATGGTATCTGGCAATATTTAAGCCTTCTAAGCCAATTGGCTGATTAGGAGTCTATAATAGTGTATACAATGGTATCTGGCAACTCTGTCTTCGGAATACATGGCGCTATCTGGCAACTCAGCCAACTGGCTGATTAGGCGTATATAATAATAATAATGTATGCAATAATACTGCTAAAAAGAGGTATCTGACAACCATTTACAGCCAACTGGCTGATTAGGAGTCTATAATAGTGTATACAATGGAATACATGGCGCTATCTGGCAACTCAGCCAACTGGCTGATTAGGCGTATATAATAATAATGTATGCAATAATACTGCTAAAAAGAGGTATCTGACAACCAGCCAACTGGCTGATTAGGAGTCTATAATAATGTATACAATGGTATCGCGGTATCTGGCAACTCAAGCCATTTACGCCAACTGGCTGATTAGGAGCCTATAAAACAACGCCAGCCCGGCTGGAAGTCTTAATGTGCACTTGGCTCCTGCCAGGTGAACACCTCTCCTCCTTTCTCTCCTCCTCCTTCTTTCTCTTGGGGGATAACGCCGCCTCCAAGTTTTCCCCCCACCCCCCATTTGCAACAACCCCCTCCCCCCCTTTGCAACAACCCCCTTCCCTTTGCACAACCCCCACCCCCTTTGCAACATTACATACTAACCTGCAACATTCCTGCACTCTCCCCTTTTGCGGCTATACTACTAGCCGCAATAGATAATTCTGTGAGCTCTACTGCAATAAGCGGAGTGCCCCCACAAATGTGTACGACAACTTATTTTTCCATACGCTGCGTCGCTGAAAGATACAGTAGTGGTACTGCTCTCGTCTATATTCAAGAACATTTTAAATATAGTAAAAATCAAAGATGTTGAAATAAATATTTATCCTATAACATTTAAAAAATTTGGGGAGCATCATTCTCTCTCTCTCTCTCTCTCTCTCTCTCTCTCTCTCTCTATATATATATATATATATATATATATATATATATATATAAATTTGAGAATCTGGTAGTGGCAGCATGAAAACGTTTTGAGTGTCCTTTAATCCGGTCATCAAAATCTGGCAACCCTAACAGTGATTCTGACCAGTTTTTTCCTGTTAGAGAATTTTTCCATGTTTAACAAGGGAGTTTTTTCATTTATTTCTTTACAAGTTGTTTGAGACACATTTATTGTTGTCTGTAAGGTTTCTTGGTGGGTGTTAAAAATTAAGTTGGTTGGCCATTCAATTTCATTTCTCAAAAATGTGGGACCATGTTGGTAAAAGGGAAGAAGTTTTTGAAATTTCTTGAAAGATATTGTTCTGGTGAGTAGGTCTGCTGGGTTGTCTTCTCCTGCTACATGTCTGAATTCCAGGTGATGGTTTAAGTTTCTTGTTGCTTCCTGAATGTCTTTCACTCTGTTTTTTACAAAGATGGATTTCATTTTTAGAGATTTTTGAGCAATTCAATTTAAAGCCACCTGTGAGTCTGTCCAAATTATTGTTTTGAAGAAATTTTGGTTTTCTGAGTTTTCTTCTAGGTAGGTTTCTTTAAGGTATTCTAGGACTTTGGTTCCTAGGCAGATTGCCATTAATTCCAAGTTACAAATGGTCCAATTTTTTTATTTGGGGTTGACTCTTGATTTAGCGTAAATTAGTTCGGATTTTCCATTTCCAACTACATAGCAACTTACTGCATATCCTTCTTGGCTGGCATCACAAAAGATGTGGAGTTGAAGATTTTCCATGAGAGGTTTGGAATTTTCAAAAGCTTGTCTAGGAAAATTCAGAAATTCCACTTTGTTTATTTCTTTGCAAAGTTTTTTCCATTCACCCAGCATTTCAGGTTCTAGATATTCATCCCAATCTTTTTTGGTAGATACTACCTTCTGCATGAAGAGTTTTAATTTAAACACTAAGGGTGCAACAAATCCAATTGGATCAAACAATGATTGCACAGAACTTAGTAGTTCTCTTTTAGTTTTGGCTTCCGAGTTCAAGTTTACAGTTTTTTGATGGAGTGTATCAGCATTTGTGTTCCAACCATATCCTAATAGTTTTATGTTTTCTTTATCTTCTGAGGAGGCTATGTCATGTTTTTCAAATAGTCCTTGAAGTTCTGAGTGATTGGAGGCCCATTCATATAGCTTCAAATTATAATCGATTAAGGTGTTTACACTATAATTGTAAAAGTCTTTGAGTTCTGAGAGATTGTTGGCATTAATTAAAGCATTGTCCATGTAAAAGCGGTTAGCTAGGTAGTCTGCCACTTGGTTTTGTTGTTCATTAAAAATGTGTTGGAAAGATTGTTGTAGTAAAAATGGACTGCTTTTGTTGCCAAAGGTAACTCTCTTATATTTATAGCAGATCGGGTTGTCGTCATTTGGAACCAATTGGGTATCTTTTAACCACAGAATTTTGTGGGTATTGCAGTCAAATTCTGTTTGATATTTAAGTTGTAAATATGCTTTTTGAATGTCTCCAATCATCAAATGTTTACCATGCCTTAATTTAATGCACAATTTTGCTAAATGAGGTAGGAGTGAAGGGCAGTCCTCAGTAGCATCATTTACTGTTATTTCTTCTGGTTTGCTTTTACCCGAGGGATCTACTACAATCCTAACTTTAGTTGCTTGTACTCCAGGGCGAACTACTGGAAAATGAGGTAAAAAATTTCCTTCTTGTTTTAAGCTTTCTGTTAAGGCTACTTCTTCTATTATTCCTTCCTGGAATTGTTGTTCAAGGATGTCTGAATAAGGTTGCATTAAGTTATCTTTTTTTAATTTTTTGCAAGTGGACTTTAACCTGCTAATAGCATAGTTAAAGTTTGGTGAAATTTTATCTTTTTGGTCATTCCACGGTACCTTAACAGACAATCTTTCATCTTCTATTTTAACTTCCTTTTCAAAGTTTGCAATCAGATCTTTTTCTTTGTTTGAAAATGGTTCATCCCCAGAAATACCCAAGTTTTCTAGTTTGCTAAATTGTGCAATCTGGTGTTCAATTTTTTCTAGATCTTCATTAGAAGTTGTACTAGTAAGTAGAGGGTTGGTAATACAGAAGCTGATCTGATCTCTTATTGGTTCTTTTTCTGTTTCAGGGTAGTAATCTGAAGGGAAACCCAATAAAAGTATTCCATAGGGAGATTTATAACAAGAGGCAGTATGAATCTGATGAGTGCTGAGGGCAAAAAGTTTGTGGGTTGCAGCCCCAAAAATTAACATGAAGTCGGCCACTTCATCAGTTTAAAGTGATCTGCAAGCTGATAATTTAAGGATTTTAAATAAGTTTGAAGTTTCAGTAATCCCTGAACTTCATATTTAATATTAATATCATCAATTATGATGGCTTCTATTTCTTGGTAGTTTCCAGGGTTTCTAGAATCCTCCAATTTAATTATAGCTACTTCATAATTTGGTTGTTTCTTGTTGGCTATAAATCCTGTTATGGTTATGGATTCATCGTAGTGTTTAGTTGGAAGATTCAATTTTTTCACAAGTTCATTGGTAATGTAGCTGGCTTGACTACAATTATCCAAAAGTGCTCTGCATTTGATTGATTTTTCTGAGTTTCTTATTCTCATCTGCATGGAAGGAATTAATGCCACTTCTTGATCAGTGTTTTTTAAACTTAATAAGTTAGTAACTTGTTTCCCTTGTTTTGAGTTTTCTTTTTGGATAGCTACTTCAGTACTGGTTTTGGTTTTCTTATCTTCCTCTGGTTTTCCTTTTTGTTTGGTACAAAGGAAGGATAAATGGTTAGAAAGCCTACAAAATGAACAGGGTTGGAAAGAAATGGGGCATTCTTTGGCTTGGTGTTTAGATGAGGTGCATTTAGTACAATAATTTAATTTAGCAAGTTTTTTCAGTTTATCCCAACTTTCAGGGAAAGAATCACATTTTGAGATTCTGTGTGAGTTTTTCTTACACAATTTGCAGTAAAGTTCTCTCTGGTCAGTATGTTGAACTCTTCTTGAGGATTGTCTTTGGTTGGAAACTGCCAGAGTAGCTGTAGTTTGGCCAGAATACCATGGTTTTCTGGCTGGTTCTGGAGAGAAGTTTCTTTTTTGTTTAGGTATTAAGATGGTTAATTCACTTTGTTCAAGATCAAAACTAACATTAGCTAAGGTTTTGGTAGCTTCAGCAATGGCTTCTTTAAATTTATCAAAGTGGTCATAGAGTTTAAAACCACAAGTTCTTAAAAATTCCTGAGTTTCTTGACTTAGTTTTTATAATATATTACATACAAGAGTATATCTTCTAATTCTAATTTTTGAGTTGGCATTAAATTTATGGTAGAGTGCATATCTGCTTGAAAGTCATGAAGTGATTTAAAATCTTTGGTTATTTTGGATTTGGTTAAAAGTTATTTTATTATGGAGAAT